>JAAIIK010000078.1:122612-151735 GCA_014706435.1 Silurus glanis
TATATATATATATATACACACACATACACACACACACACACACTATATTTAGCTAAAACAAAATCACTTCTATAAATCTAATTACTATTTAAAGTTTTCAAAAAACAAATGGGAATTTCATAAAAATAAACCAACAAGTGGTTTAAAAGTTTTCATATTTATTTAAAAAAGTAACAAGCTTCACAACTATAATAACTAGCTCTAACTATAAAACATTAGCAAAGGTGCTAGCATCTATGGTTTAGGTGTAGCATATAAAATTGACCCCTTGATATTGCAATATGTGGAAAATCATGAAAACTATTTTCTGCCTCTCAGTCAAAGAAATAGTCTAACCCAACCATTAAGGTTGCACAAGCCAGTGCACTCTTAGTGCAGGTCCCAAGCCCCTGGTAAATGGGGAGGGTTGCGTTAGGAAGGGCATCGAGCATAAAACATGCACCAAATCAAATCGGTCGAGGACAAGGTTACCAACGACCGCCACAGGTATCGTTAGCCAACAGGGTACCGGTGGAAATTGGGCTACAGTTGGCCGAAGGAGGAGAAGGAGAGGAGCAAGAAGTCTACAGAGACATCAAGGAAAGGAGAAGTGTAGGAGAGTGGAGGTTCGGGTTGGTACTTTAAATGACTGGTAAAGGGAGAGAGGTAGCTGATATGATGTAGAGGAGAAAGGTGTCATGTGTGTTCAGGAGACCAAGTGGAAAGGGAGTAAGGCCAGGAACATTAAAAGTGGGTTTAAACTGTTCTATTATGGTGTGGATGGAAAGAGAAATGGTGTAGGGGTGATTCTGAAGGAAGAGTACAGTAAGAGTGTAGTGGAGGTGAAGAGAGTTTCTGATAGGGTGATGATCGTGAAGCTAGAAGTTGAAGGGGTGATGATAAATGTCATCAGTGCCTATGCTCCACAAGTGGGTTGTGAGATGGAGAAGGAAAAATTCTGGAGTGAGTTGGATGAAGTGGTAGAAGGTGTACCTAGGAATGAAAGATTGGTGATTGGGGCGGATTTCAATGGGCATGTAGGTGAAGGGAACAGAGGTGATGAGGAGGTGATGTGTAGGTATGGCTTTAAGGAGAGGGATGTGGAAGAGCAGATGGTGGTGGATTTTGCTAAAAGGATGAAAATGACAGTGGTGAACACTTATTATAAGAAGAAGGAGGATCATAGGGTGATGTATAAGAGTGGAAGAAGGTGCACACAGGTGGACTATGTTCTATGTAGGAGATGCAACCTGAAGGAGATTGGAGACTAAGGTGTTGGCAGGGGACAGTGTAGCTAGACAGCATCGGATGGTGGTCTGTAGGATGGTTTTGGAGGTGAAGAAGAAGAGAAGGAGAGCGAGGACTGAAAGAAAAATAAGACGGTGGAAACTGAAGGAGGAAGACTGTAGTGAGAGATTCAGGAAAGAGGTCAGACAGGGGCTCGGTGGTGGTGAAGAGGTGCTGGATGATTGGGCAACTACTGCAGGAGTGATAAGGGAGACAGCTAGAAAGCTACTTGGTGTGACATCTGGAAATAGAAAGGAAGACAAAGAGACGTGGTGGTGGAATGAGGAAGTGCAGGAGAGCATAAGGGGAAAGAGGTTGGCAAAACAGAATTGGGATCGACAGAGTGATGAGAAAAGTAGACAAGAGTACAAGGAGATGCGGCAGCAGGTGAAGAGGGATGTGGCGACAGCCAAGGAAAAGGCATATGAGGAGCTGTATGAGAGGTTGAACACTAAGTAAGGAGAAAAGGATTTTTACCGATTGGCCAGGCAGAGAGACCGAGCTGGGAACGATGTGCTGCAAGTTAGAGCAATAAAGGGTGGAGATGGAAATGTGTTGACTAGTGAGGAGAGTGTGTTAAGAAAATGGAGGGAGTATTTTGAGCAGCTGATGAATGAGGAAAATGAGAGAGAGCGAGACGGTTGGGTGGTGTGGAGTTGGTGAAGCAGGAAGTGGATAGGATTAGTAAGGAGGAAGTGAGAGCAGCAATTAAGAGGATGAAAAGTGGAGTTTTTATCAAGATTGTTTAACAGAATTTTGGAAGGTGAGAGGATGCCTGAGGAGTGGAGAAGGAGTTTGCTGGTATCGATTTTTAAGAACAAGGGAGATGTGCAGACCTGCAGTAATTACAGAGGAATTAAGTTGATCAGTCACACCATAAAGTTATGGGAAAGAGTAGTGGAAGCCAGACTGAGAGAAGAGGTGACCATCTGTGAGCAACAGTATGGTTTTATGCCAAAGGAAGAGCACCACAGACGAAAGGTCAGAAGGAGCTGCATTGTGTGTTTGTGGATTTAGAGAAAGCGTACGACAGGGTGCCAAGAGAGGAGTTGTGGTATTGTATGAGGAAGTCAGGTGTGTCAGAGAAGTATGTGAGGGTGGTGCAGGACTTGTATGAGGACAGTGTGACAGCAGTGAACTGTGCAGTAGGAACGACAGACTGGTTCAAGGTGGAGGTTGGACGGCATCAAGGATTGGCTCTGAGCCCTTTCCTGTTTGCAGTGGTGATGGACAGGTTGACGGACAAGGTCAGACAGGAGCCTCCCTGGCCTATGATGTTTGCGGATTATATTGTTATTTGTGGTGAGAGTAGGAAGCAGGTTGAGAAGAGCCTGGAGAGCTGAAGGTACGTGCTGGAGAGAAGGGGAATGAAAGTCAGTAGGAGTAAGACAGAGTACATGTGTGTGAATGAGAGGGAGGGCAGTGGAGTGGTGCCGTTGCAGGGAAAAGAGGTGGAGAAGGTGGAGGAGTTCAGGTACCTGGGGTCAACAGTGCAAAGTAATGGAGAGTGTGTTAGAGAAGTAAAGAAGAGTGCAGGCAGGGTGGAGTGGGTGGGGAAGAGTGGCAGGAGTGATTTGTGATAGAAGAGTATCTGCAAGAGTGAAAGGGAAAGTTTATAGGACTGTGGTGAGACCTGAGATGTTGTATGTTTTAGAGACAGTGGCATTGTGTAAAAGACAGGAGGCAGAGCTGGAGGTAGCAGAGCTGAAGATGTTGAGGTTTTCATTGGGAGTAACGAGGATGGACAGGATTAGAAACTAGTTTATAAGAGGGACAGCGCATGTAGGACATTTTGGAGACAAAGCGAGGGAGGTGAGATTGAGATGGATTGGACATGAGCAGAGGAGGGACATGGGGTATATCGGTAGAAGAATGCTGAGGATGGAGCCAGCGGGAAGGAGGAAAAGAGGAAGACCAAGGAGAAGGTTTATGGATGTGGTGAGGGAAGTCATGCAGGTAGCTGGGTTGAAAGAGGCAGATGTAGAGGACAGGGAGGTATGGAGACAGATGATCCGCTGTGGCGACCCCTAATGGGAGAAGCCGTAATAAGAAGTAGTAGTCAAAGAAATAGTCTGATCAAAAATAATTGTCAGGGGAAAAAAACAACTCTGAAAGAAAGAACTCAAGACCTTTACTATGTTTATGTTTGTAGTAACTTTTGCTAGTAACTTTATCTATGAACTATGACTACTAGGTTTGTGAACCACTGTTCACTGTGGCCCAGCATACTCTCTAAAATCACATGTGCCTGTAAGTGCCTGATCTTAGAATCAACTGTGGGGAAAAAATGTATTAATTGTGTTAACTGTGTGAAAAATATAGTGTAGCAGACAGTAGTAACATTGGTTCATGTATAAGTATCACATGATCTATAGTCTATCAAAAGAATCTGCGTGGGAGATATTAAATTAAAGTCAAGTGGCTTTTATTGTAATTTCTACTATACACAGTGGTACAAAGTACACAGTAAAAACGAGACAACGTTCCTCCAGAACCCTGGTGCGACACTAAACAACAGCGCTACAACACAACACAAAGCTACATAAAGTGCAAACAGTGCAGACGAAAAACAGTACAGACAGACAGTGCAGACAGACAACACAAGACAAAACACATAACCCAATATAGAGCCAACCAGTAAACCTACTGTATACTCTGATTATACAGTACTGTGCAAAGAACTATAAAAACTATAACTGGGAGTATATAAACAAACACAATGCAATGCAAAATAACAGCAGCAGTCAAGAGGTGCACAAAACAGCAGGTAAACAGTGTAATACAGTCAAGTATAAATAATAATAAATAATAATAACTAAGTGATAGTGGAGGACCCTTACGAGAAAAATAAATCAAGGACCGTGACGTGGGAGCGACGTGGGGCCGCCTTCCCGTGGGCTCACCACCTGCAGGAGGGATCGTAAGGGACCGGTGCTGAGAGGATCGGGCAGCAGTCGAAGGCGGGGGCCTTGACAGCCCGATCCCTGGACACGGAGAAGTGTCTAGGGAATCTGCTTAGACTGCTGCCCCCGCGACCCGAATTACGGATAAGCGGGAGAAGATGAATGAAAAGGATGAATGAATAAATGATAGTGGAATGGATTGAAATGAGTAATGAGTGTGTGTTAATTTTAGGTTGTACAGTTCGGTAACACACATTTGAGTGAGTGTGTGTGTGTGTGTGTGTGTGTGTGTGTGTGTGTGTGTGTGTGTGTGTGTGTGTAAGTTCCATTTCAGTTCTGTGTATTGAGGCGCCTGATGGCTTGCGGGAAAAAGCTGGTAAGTCTGGATGTGACGGCCCGAATGCTTCGGAACCACTTTCCTGATGGCAGGAGGGTGAGGAAAACTGTAGTTTCAGTGAACTGTATTCACAATGTTAGAATGTGATTTTTCTTTATGAAAACTAATTATTTTGCATTGCCTTTTTTGACAGAATCATAATAATGAAAAGTTGAAGAATTTAATATACATAACCATCTTTAATATGCAAACAAAAAATAAGGCACTTCTATGTACAGTATTTTGTGTTCCTATTGTGGTATGAATGTTTGATTTGTTTGATGCTTTTACTTTAAGGCTAGTACCAAAAGTGTAACTCTGGGGTTGAATAATGTTCTCCTGCATGCCTGGCAGAAGTAAATTGTAGTAGTTTAGTCAAAAAAACAACAAGGGAGTGAACAAATCGATGTCATGATGCCACTGTGAGTGATTCAGAGTAACGGATTCTGAGAGTTGTCACAGGATATCACTTGATCTTGACATGGGGAAGAACATCCAGAGACGTAACAGCAGCTTTTACACTTTTTTATGGACAAGAGCTTGTGGACACCTGAAGATTTGAATGTGCTTTTTGAACATCCCATTCTGGATATAATTACCATTCGCCGTTATAATAACTGAACCTGTTCTGTAAAGCTGCGGTTAGAACTCTATAGCAATCCATTCCCACCCATTTAAACCATATCTTTATGAAGCTCACCTTGTGCACTGGAGCACCGTCTATCTGGAACAGGTTTTGGTTTCTTAGCTGAAATTAAAGGGAAATTTTAATGCTGACATTCTATACAATTATGTGCCTCCAACTTTATATTAAGAGTTTATGGATTAAGCACATATGGCTGGAAAGGGCAGCTGTCACAATACTTTTTTTCATAAAGTGTAGCTTTTACAGATCATGACCTCTATAATAAAATAATAACAGATATGCTGAGAACTTTTTAGAAACATAAGTTGGAATGAGCATAAGCATATGCAAATAAGCATAAGCAAAGGGAGAACAAAATAAATTAATAAGGAAAACAACAAAAAGCTGCCACAACATCTAAGACATATGATAGTTAGGAAATAGCAAGCTGTTTTGCTTTAAAGAAACCATGAACCTTATACCTTTTTAAACCCAAATACTATTATGACGATTTTATGATTTCTTACAGTTCTATTAACAGAAAATGGCTGTACAGAAAACTTTTAATACTTTGTGATATTACCAATTGTTTGTGAACGGTAAATGTTCTCTGTTGCAGTGAATAACCTCAGCTTCAGCCCAATGCCCCAACCCACACTAAAGGAGGCCCGCTTGATGACAGCAAGGAATTTCAGATGCTATTCAAGCTGGTAGCCAAGGTTCCCTTGTGGTCTAGTGGTTAGGATGCGGCGCTCTCACCGCTGCGGGCCCGGGTTCGAGCCCCGGTCAGGGAACCAACCCCAGCCATTAGGGTTGCACAAGCCAGTGCACTCTTAGTGCTGGTCCCAAGCCCGGATAAATGGGGAGGGTTGCGTTAGGAAGGGCACCCAGCGTAAAAAAAACGTGCCAATTTGAACATGCGGATCATGAATACGGATGATCCGCTGTGGCGACCCCTAATGGGAGAAGCCGAAAGAAAGTTTATTCAAGCTGGTAGCCAATGAGGCTGGCTTCAGAGCAGGTGCTCTTCCTGAAGCTGCTCCTATCTGAGTTAGCCCAGCTTGCAGCTCAGCAGCACTGGCCTGATCACAGTCTCATGAATAATCTGTAACAGGTGATCTCATGTCTGGGAACATGCGAGTAGTGGTTGACCGATATTTCACCAAATATTTGGATTTTTAAATTTATCACATTAGCCGATGTTTTTCACAGCAATATACACAGATGATGTGTGGTATATTGCGAATGTCAGTTGGTGAATCTGCCAGCCACCTAAAAAAATTATTTCCGCCCTTTACTCCTAATTGGACTCCTTTTAGTAGACTATGCAATGCGATAACTAGAAGCGGTCTCTTTGCTGAATATCTACACTTGTAGTGTTGCAGAAACATTTTGTGTTGGGAGCTCAAAAGAACTTCCTGACTGATCAGGGCCAATATTTTCACAGAAACTACAAAAACTATATAAATTATTGGGGATTATATCAATCCACACAAGTATGTACCATATGCAAACCAACAGGTTAGTAGAGTGATTTAATTCAATGCTCAAAAATATGCCTGCTTTATACCTTGGAATACTAATGAACTGAGCTCTATGAAGGCTGTTTGTCATTAGAAGGAGCTAGGGCTGGGCGATATGGCCTAAAAAAAAAAAAACCAGATTTTTTCACAAAAAATCCGATTTGCGATTTAAATCGATTTTTTCCCCCTGCTTAAAATCAATCTGCATATGACAAAGAAAATGTTCAAAAAAAGTTGTAACTTTATTTAATAAAGTTTATTTACCCTTCTGGGATTATAACCCACTTTGGGTTAAAGTGCAATCAGAAACAACAAGCCAAAAATACAAGATGGCAGGCCCTGCCATTGTAAATTGTGAAAATAGAATGTAACATAACATAAAATGAGCAAACCTACAAAGAAAAATGTTTTATGAGTGTTTAAATGTGGAACATGATTGAAAATGCACCTGAGGTTTGGAGTGGATTTGCCTTTATTTTTCTCCAAAACTCCACAGTAAAATGAGATAAAATTTGACAGAGTAATAGACAGGGACACTGTAAATTAAAAGTATTTGAAAGATTGAGCAAACCTATAAAGACATTTTTTTTTTTATGAGTGTTTGAATGTGGGACATGGTTAAAAATGCAGTGATGCTTGGAGTGATTTTGCCTTTACTTTTCTTAAAAACTCCACAGTAACGCTTGAAATAAGAATATAATAGACAGGGAGATTCTAAATAAGAATTATTTGAAAGATTGAGTAAACCTCAAAAAAACTTTTTATGCTGAGATTTTTCTGTTTCTTAACGGAAACGCCGTTCTGAAGCGTCTTTACAGGTATTTTGACCGCTCCCACCACCCATACCGTAAGTGTACGATTAGACGCCCAACACTAAACAAAGTGCGGCTGCTTAACCGTGTATTTTCAAGATGCGGCTGTCTTAACCGCAGTCTTGTGCTGCCGCTGTCTTGTTCATTTCGTAGGGCCCTACATCTCTCCCACTCGACAGCATGCCTCTGTTTGAGGTGCTGCAGTAAAGTGGTGGTACTGTTACCTTTGCTTGCTCGCTGCCATGTTGTTTGTGTATCTCTATGGCAAACGCGCGGGGGGAGGGCTAAATTCGTTCTAAACTATGGGAGCCCAGAGGGGCGCGTCGGCGGACATTAAAGAGAAACCCGATTTTTATTAAAACATATCGATGTGAACTAGAAATTCGAGTTAATCGATAAAATCGATTTATCGCCCAGCCCTAGAAGGAGCGTAGATAGCGTCTTTCAGGACTAAATGGGCAGCATCAGGCATTGTTAATTTCATTGATGAATAAATTATCATAATTTCTGTCAACTATGGTTTTTCACTGATGAAAATTATGAAATGTATTCATCTAAATAAGAATAAAATTAAATAAAAATCAGTTGTTATTGAGAAAAACTATGAGGTAAATCAATTTACACTTTCGTCAATGAATAAAAACTAGAAATATTAGTGTGTGACTATTTGGGAAAAGTTACAATCAGAACAAAGCGCCCCTGTGGAAGAAAAGTCAGATGCGCACATTTGCACTGCTCTACCCGCCACACATACTGCATTCTGCACAAAACATTCAAAATGTCAACATCCCAGAGAAAAAGAAAAGTAGACATATGGATAAATTTAATATATAATGTAAAAGAAAACAAGACCTGTAACAAGATTTGCAAAATGTATGGAGTGAAAATCTCCAGAAAAAAAAACATCAAAAGAGCCATTTGAAGACGAAAATTGCTTTTAACTGTTTGGATTATAAACATTATCAGCTTACCATAGTTAGTGTGTTTCGCTAAACTTCAAATATGATATAGGGTTTAACAATAAGGACTGCTCGATTACTGGGTGCCAGCATGAAAGACACTTGGCACAAAATCACTCACTGCTCCTGACTGAATAACTTTCTTAGCTTTTTTTGTAACTTTGTTAATTCTTGTAGCAAGGATTAATCTATATTTCATGTAAACAATGAATACTATGCTATGTTTTTTACATTTGATAGCTTTATTCAGTTTGTTTGTGTGTGTGTGTGTGTGTGTGTGTGTGCGTGCGTGCATGTGTGCAGGCAAGTTTGAGTAAAAGAGGTGTGTGACAGAAGGAATAATCATATTAACTTGTTTTCCTCCTTTATCAATCTCACAGTTACAACATTTCTAACGGCAAGAATGAGCCAGCAAGTTCAAATAAACCTTCTGCATTCCAGCAAAAAATTGCAACAGCATTTCTGAGTGATTCAAATTACAATAGTGACTAAAGAACATCAGACCAAGAAGAAAGCCATAGCAAAATGGATTGGATGCACAAAACTAGAGGTCAACGGATTGATCTGCTAGACGATTAATCAGGCCAATTTTGGCCATTTTTAAATTTATTGAGAAATTAGCCAAGAAACAGCTGATGCCGTCCAACCAGAGCCAACACTGAAGGAAAAAACTAAAGCAGACCGACACTCAAAACAATTGGCATCATAGATCCGCCATCGGCTGCCCTAATTTCTAAATTTCGGCATCGGCTAGAGAATAACCCATCTCGGTTGACCTCTACACAGGACAACCAGTCACAATAAATGAAGAAGAAGACTTTGTTCTTATGATGGCTAGATAGTAGCTAGAAGGCTTGTGTCCTGATAATTAGCCTACGTTTATAACTATAGGTCGATAGTGGATAACAAAATTTAAAAAAGAATACAAAAACAAAAAAAAAACGGTACTTAATCATGAAAATGTGTTTATGAAAATAAATAGAAATATATTAATAAATATAATTAGATAATTAATAAAATATCAACAACAAATATATATGGGGCACCCAGAGTTTGGGGGCCTGCGGCCTAGAAAGGCAGACAGATATGCTGAGCAGTGTGTGCGCATAAAAAAGAAGAGACACTGAAAAGTAAAAGCAAAGTGTAGCTAAATACAGCTTTTGCTTGCAAATCTGTTATTTGCCTCCCATTCCTTGCTACCCTAGCCAACAAGCTTGCCACAATTTATACAGGTGGCACCAGATTAAAGAGCACCAATCAGTTCATGGAGTTTCATGGCTGAACTAGACACATTAGAACTACACGTTTGAACGACACCACACACATTAAAAAAAAAAGTGCATGACCAGTCTTCTACAAACCCGATTCCAAAAAAGTTGGGACACTGTACAAATTGTGAATAAAAACAGAATGCAATGATGTGGAAGTTTTAAATTTCAATATTTTATTGAGAATACAACATAGATGACATCAAATGTTTAAACTGAGAAAATGTATAATTTTAAGGGAAAAATAAGTTGATTTTAAATTTCATGGCATCAACACATCTCAAAAACGTTGGGACAAGGCCATATTTACCACTGTGTGGCATCTGCTCTTCTTTTTATAACAGTCTGCAAATGAGGAGACAAGTTAGGGCTGGGCGATATGGCCTAAAAAAAAAAATTCCTGATTTTTTCACAAAAAATCCGATTTGCGATTTAAATAGATTTTTTTCCCCTGCTTAAAATCAATCTGCATATGACAAAAAAAATGTTCAAAAAATTTTTTTACTTTATTAAATGAAGTTTATTTACCCTTCTGGGATTATAACCCACTTTGGGTTAAAGTGCAATCAGAAACAACAAGCCAAAAATACAAGATGGCAGGCCCTGCCATTGTAAATTGTGAAAATAGAACGTAACATAACATAAAATGAGCAAACCTACAAAGAAAAATGTTTTATGAGTGTTTGAATGTGGAACATGATTGAAAATGCACCTGAGGTTTTGAGTGATTTTGCCTTTACTTTTCTCCAAAACTCCACAGTAAAATGAGATAAAATTTAACAGAGTAATAGACAGGGACACTGTAAATAAGAAGTATTTGAAAGATTGCGCAAATCAATCCACAGTAAAATGACTTGAAATTTTAAATTAGAATATAATAAACAGGTAGATTCTAAATAAGAATTATTTGAAAGATTGAGCAAACCTCAAAAAAATGTTTTATGAGTGTTTGAATATGGTGATTCAAATGCTCTGATTTTTCTGTTTATTAACGGAAACGCCGTTCTGAAGCGTCTTTACATGTATTTTGACAGCTCCCACCACCATACCGCAAGTGTACGATTAGACGCGCAACACTAAACAAAGTGCGGTTGCTTAACCGTGTATTTTCAAGATGCGGCTGGTTTAAGCGCAGTCTTGTGCTGCCGCGGTCTTGTTCATTTCGTAGGGCCCTACATCTCTCCCATTCGACAGCATGCCTATGTTGGAGGTGCTGCAGTAAATTGGTGGTACTGCTACCTTTGCTTTGCTCCAATTTTGCAATTGCTCGATTTATCGCCCAGCCCTAAGGCAAGTTGCTCAAGTTTAAGAATAGGAATGTTGTCCCATTCTTGTCTAATATAGGCTTCTAGTTGCTTAACTGTCTTAGGTCTTCTTTGTCGCATCTTCCTCTTTATGATGCGCCAAATGTTTTCTATGGGTGAAAGATCTGGACTGCAGGCTGGCCATTTTAGTACCGGGATCCTTCTTCTACGCAGCCATGATGTTGTAATTGATGCAGTATTTGGTCTGGCATTGTCATGCTGGAAAATGCAAGGTCTTCCCTGAAAGAGACGACGTCTGGATGGGAGCATATGTTGTTCTAGAACTTGGATATACCTTTCAGCATTGATGGTGCCTTTCCAGATGTGTAATCTGCCCATGCCACACGCAATCATGCAACCCCATACCATCAGAGATGCAGGCTTCTGAACTGAGCGCTGATAACTTGGGTTGTCCTTATCCTCTTTAGTCCAGATGACATGGCGTGGCATCCCAGTTTTCCAAAAAAGAACTTCAAATTTTGATTTGTCTGACCACAGAACAGTTTTCCACTTTGCCACAGTCCATTTTAAATTTGCCTTGGCCCAGAGAAAATGCCTGTGCTTCTGGATCATGTTTAGATATGGAAATGGTGATCCTCTGCCCATCTTGACCTCTGAGAGACACTGCCACTCTGAGAGGCTCTTTTTTTTTTACCCAATCATGTTGCCAATTGACCTAATAAAGTGCAAATTGGTCCTCCAGCTGTTCCTTATATGTACACTTAACTTTTCCAGCCTCTTATTGCTACCTGTCTCAACTTTTTTTGGAATGTGTAGCTCTTATGAAATCCAAAATTAACCATAATTTGGCATTGCCATTAAAATGTCTCACTTTCAACATTTGATACGTTATCTATATTCTATTGTGAATAAAATATAAGTTTATGACATTTGTCAATTATTGCATTCCTTTTTTTAATTCACAATTTGTACAGTGTCCCAACTTATTTGGAATCAGGTTTGTATTTTCTACTCTCTGCAACAATCTAAACCTTTGCATTTTTAGCATTTTTTTTTAACTACACTACCAGTTGAAAGTTTGGACACAGCTCCTTATTCAATTATTTATTTGTCTTGTTTTCAACATTGTATATTACTACAGAAGACACTCAAATTATAAGAAAACAAATATGGAATTATGTAGTCAACAAAAACATGTAAAATAATCCTGAATATTTTTTATATTTTCGATTCTTCAAATTAGCCACCTTTTGCTTTGATGACAGATTTGCACACTCTATTTAGACTAGGTCAGCCTCATCAGGTAGTCACCTGGAATGATTTTCCAACATTTTTGAAGGAGTTTCCAGCGGTGATGAGTACTTGTTGGCTTCAACAACCCCACTAGTTTGCTTTTCCTTCACTCTCCAGGCCAATTAATCCCAAACCATGGATCCATCCTGCCATGTATCAACGGTTCAGGCTGGTGGTGGTGGTGTAATGGTGTGGGGGATATTTTCTTGGCACACTTTGGGCCCATTAGTACCAACTGAGCATCGTGTCAACGCCACAGCCTACCTGAGTATTGTTGCTGACCATGTCCATCCCTTTATGACCACGTCCATCCCTTTATGACCACAGTGTACCCATCTTCTGATGGCTACTTCCAGCAGAATAACACGCCATCATAAAGCGCGAATCATCTCAGACTGGTTTCTTGAACATGACAATGAGTTTGCTGTACTCAAATGGCCTCCACAGTCACCAGATCTCAATCCAATAGAGCACCTTTGGGATGTGGTGGAACGGGAGATTCGCATCATGGATGTGCAGCCGACAAATCTGCAGCAACTGCGTGATGCTATCATGTCAATATGGACCAAAATCTCTATATATATATACAGTGAGGAAAATAAGTATTTGAACACCCTGCTATTTTGCAAGTTCTCCCACTTAGAAATCATGGAGGGGTCTGAAATTGTCATCGTAGGTGTATGTCCACTGTGAGAGACATAATCTAAAAAAAAAAATCCAGAAATCACAATGTATGATTTTTTAACTATTTATTTGTATGATACAGCTGCAAATAAGTATTTGAACACCTGAGAAAGTCAATGTTAATATTTGCCTTTGTTTGCAATTACAGAGGTCAAACGTTTCCTGTAGTTTTTCACCAGGTTTGCACACACTGCAGAAGGGATTTTGGCCCACTCCTCCACACAGATCTTCTCTAGATCAGTCAGGTTTCTGGCCTGTCGCTGAGAAACACGGAGTTTGAGCTCCCTCCAAAGATTCTCTATTGGGTTTAGGTCTGGAGACTGGCTAGGCCACACCAGAACCTTGATATGCTTCTTACAGAGCCACTCCTTGGTTATCCTGGCTGTGTGCTTCAGGTCATTGTCATGTTGGAAGACCCAGCCTCGACCCATCTTCAATGCTCTAACTGAGGGAAGGAGGTTGTTCCCCAAAATCTCGCAATACATGGCCCCGGTCATCCTCTCCTTAATACAGTGCAGTCGCCCTGTCCCATGTGCAGAAAAACACCCCCAAAGCATGATGCTACCACCCCCATGCTTCACAGTAGGGATGGTGTTCTTGGGATGGTACTCATCATTCTTCTTCCTCCAAACACGTTTAGTGGAATTATGACCCAAAAGTTCTATTTTGGTCTCATCTGACCACATGACTTTCTCCCATGACTCCTCTGGATCATCCAAATGGTCATTGGCAAACTTAAGACGTGCCTGGACATGTGCTGGTTTAAGCAGGGGAACCTTCCGTGCCATGCATGATTTCAAACCATGACGTTGTAGTGTATTACCAACAGTAACCTTGGAAACAGTGGTCCCAGCTCTTTTCAGGTCATTGACCAGCTCCTCCCGTGTAGTTCTGGGCTGATTTCTCACCTTCCTTAGGATCATTGAGACCCCACGAGGTGAGATCTTGCATGGAGCCCCAGTCCGAGGGAGATTGACAGTCATGTTTAGCTTCTTCCATTTTCTAATGATTGCTCCAACAGTGGACCTTTTTTCACCAAGCTGCTTGGCAATTTCCCCGTAGACCTTTCCAGCCTCTAGTGTCTTTGGACAGCTCTTTGGTCTTGGCCATGTTAGTAGTTGTATTCTTACTGATTGTATGGGGTGGACAGGTGTCTTTATGCAGCTAACGACCTCAAACAGGTGCATCTAATTTAGGATAATAAATGTAGTGGAGGTGGACATTTTAAAGGCAGACTAACAGGTCTTTGAGGGTCAGAATTCTAGCTGATAGACAGGTGTTCAAATACTTATTTGCAGCTGTATCATACAAATAAATAGTTTAAAAATCATACATTGTGATTTCTGGATTTTTTTTTTTAGATTATGTCTCTCACAGTGGACATGCACCTACGATGACAATTTCAGACCCCTCCATGATTTCTAAGTGGGAGAACTTGCAAAATAGCAGGGTGTTCAAATACTTATTTTCCTCACTGTATATATATATATGGCAGCTCCATCCTCAGCATTCACCTACTGATATACCCAATGTCCCCCCTTTGCACATGTCCAAACCATCTCAATCTCGCCTTCCTCACCTTGTCTGTCGTTCCTACTGCACACTTCACTGCTGTCACACTGTCCTCATACATGTCCTGCACCATCCTCACATACTTCTCTGACACACCTGACTTCCTCATACAATACCTCATCTCCTCTCACAGCACCCTGTCGTACGCTTTCTCTAAATCCACAAACACACAATGCAACTCCTCCTGACCTTCTCTATACTTCTCCATCAACATACTCAAAGCAAAATACTGTTGCTCACAGATGGTCACCTCTTCTCTCAGCCTGGCTTCCTCTTTCCCATAACTTCATGGTGTGACTGATCAACTTAATTCCACTGTAGTTACTGCAGGTCTGCACATCTGCCTTATTTTTTTATTATTTTATTATTTTAATACTTAATCTAAATATTTGATAACTAAAAAAAAAAAATACATTTTTGATAAAATAACGTCTGACCATTGGAGTTTTTGAAATATTAGTGCTCTGTCGCAGAGCTCTAAATTGGCTAATCTGCCTAATAGTAATAGTAAATAGTAATAATATTCGGCCTGGGTGCTTTTTGAAAGCTGAAGAGCACTTCCAACTACTGCCACAGCAATATGTTAACTGTACAACAATGTGTGATGCATTAAAAGTACTGTGCTGTCCACTACTGGGGAAATTGGGCCATATGCTCCTAAATTACAATGCTAAATTACAGAAGAGAAAAACCATGGAAATGTCAGCACCATTATAAAATAAAGTGCTTACCAAAAGAACTAAACACTTTTTACGTTTTCCATTTAAATCTGTATTTTACTGCTTCAACAGGATGTCATGTTTATCCACTACATACGAGGTAAGCAACCATACTAAAATGACTGTTCCCTATAATGTTTTCAAAAGAAAGTTTAAAAGACATTTTTAGACATTATTTTAACAATAAGCATTTTGCAGTAAAAAAAGAAATGTCTAAGAAATAAAACAAATAACTCACTTTGTTATTCACCATCAATCCATTCATTCTCCACAGTGCTTGTCCACTGTAGCTTGTTGATTATACTGGAACTTTTCCCAGTACATCTAGGCATAAACAGTGAAACATCACTGATATGTGGCTGGTGATCACACTGATAACACCCATACACACATTCACAACTGCACTTACACCTACCATAAAGTTAGTGTTTCAAATTCACCTGACCTGCATATTATTGGATTGTAGTGGAAGCTGGTCATTTTAACTTGGTAGATAAATATTTAACATAATTGATTAATTCAACTCTGTACCTTCCAGGTTGTTACACACTAAATTAACAACATCCTAGTTGCTGAACTGTGTCTGTGTCTACACTTGTTATTACCACAGCCTGTCAACACACAGGCTAAAGTGATAATGGTAACTCTAATGTTAATAATAATCCATAACCATTAAAGGTTCTGCAATTTCAGTTTGAAGTATTTAAATTGGGCAGCATTACCACAAGGATTTGCTCTACCATGGATACCGTTACAAAATCATGAATTCAAATTTTGCATTTATATTGTTTTGTTCAATTTGATACTCTTTACAACATTTAACACCACTAATGATATAAGTCGAGGATGAACGTTAATTTTTTTTCAAGTAGTTAAAGAGATTGCGGAGGAGCAATCATGCACAGTCAACTACAGTTTGCAAACTCATGAGATTTAACAATAGGCACATCAAAGAGAACAAGATGAGCAAACATGCAGGAAGTCATGTTGAAGAGCACAAGGAAGAATTGGTTATAAAGAAGGTGGCCTCCTCTGTCGTATGGAACTGATTTGGGTTCAAAATCTCCATCAACCAACTAACAATACTATGCAATTTGTGTCACAGTGTTGTAGCCAAAGATGGAAACACCAGCAATGCCTTTCCTACTTCAAAACCATGTATGTCCACGAGTCTTTACTTCAGATCATTACTTCATCTTCTTTAAAATATGCCTCAGTCATAGTATTTGTATCTTGCCACGTTACTGTATTAAACTACCAGATTTATCGACAATGACTGGCTCATCATCTGACCGCATAGAGTTTGATTGGGCTACTGAATGTAATAGAATCTGAAATAAATAGATATCTGAAATAGAATCATTATTCAGACACACTCCAGACAATGTATTTCCCCTTACCACATCGTGGTATAATGATCATATATACACGTTAAAACAGGCTACTAAGAAATTAGACCGTAAATGGCACCAAACCAAATTGACAGTATTTCGAAAAGCATGGAAGGAGAGCTTAATGAATTATAAACAAGCTCTTAGTGTTGCTAAAGCAACATTTTTTTACCCTCATAAAAAATAAACATAATCCTAGATTTATATTAATTATTGTAGCAAAATTAACTAGGAATATTAAAAATATTAGCCAAAAAATCTATAGACTATTAAGACACTTAATTTAAAGCCAAAACATTTTATAAATACCCCTGCAAATAACAATATAATTTTATCAGATTAGGAATTGCAATGTTTAATTCAAGAGAGCAAATTATTTGAACTTATTTCTTCATCTAAGAAGACTGAGGATGGAGCCGCCAGTAGGAGGAAAAGAGGAAGGCCAAGGAGGAGGTTAATGGATGTGGTGAGGGAAGACATGCAGGCAGTTGAGTATAGGGTGGTATGGACACGGATAATCTGCTGTGGCAAACCCCTAACGGGAGAAGCTGAAAGAAAAAGAAGACCTACATGTTTCTTCAAACACATAATTTCCGAATAAATAGAGCCTGTTCAAAAAAAATAAAAAAAAATTAAAAATAAACAATTCTTCCCTTAACACTGGTTGAGTACATAAATTATTCAAGCTGGCAGTTATCAAACCCTTAATGACAAACATGACCTCGACCCCTGTCAGCTACTAGCTACAACAATAGGCCAATATTAAACCACATCACCACTGTCTTATCCACATTACACTGGCTCCCAATCAACTCTTGCATTGATTATGATCTGCCATGCCTACTTCAATCAAAAAGTGCAGGCTATTTGTTGGTACCTTAAATAATGAAGATTAGAGCAAAAGGAAGAGCTTTTTTATTATTATTTTTTACAAAGGCCTACAGTTATGGAACAGCCTTCAATTTAGTGCTTGGGTCTCAGACACAAACACTGTGTTTAAGTCTAGATTAAAAACTTATTTGTTTAGTACAGTGGTTGACAGAGTACACAAACCATGTACTTGAGTTAAAGTAGAGATACACTAGGTCAAATATTACTCCAGTAAAAGTGCTCCCTTCAAACTTTCACTTGAAAAAAAAAGTATCCAAAGTGCTAGGATTTATTATGCTATAATGTCCTATTATAATTTTTGCCACAAGACTCTTGCTTAAATCAACCCAATCTATTAATAGAAATGTTAATCGGAAACACTGATTGATGTCTATTAAAATTAACATGTCCCCAAAACCTTCTTTTCAACTACTTCAAAAAAAGGAGTCTCATCCATCATTTATTACTCTCAAAATGTTCTGCTTGCTGTTAAACTGATGCTGAACTGTAAAGGTAGATACCACCAAGTGGCAATCAATAAATCGTAATAAAAAGCATCATAAAAAGAAAAATACAACAATGAAGATCCAGGACTGTTGAGCAGCTTAAATCCTTTGTTAGACACTAATGGGACAACACTGCTCTCCCAAAAATCCAGCCACTGGTCTCTTCAGTTCCCAGATGCATACAATCTAGAGTGGTAACCATGGCCATAAGACATGTTGCAGCCATGAAATTTGGAACTACTTTAGTTTTTCTTCCAAACTGTGAATTTCTTCAGTTTAAATATTGGACATTCATTGACCCTTTGAGAAGTCACTGCAGGCTACTTTTGAGTGGTCCCAAATGAGGATACAAATGTGATTAAAGATAAAAAAAATGTTATTATGAAGCAGTTTTTAATTCTATACATTTTTCACATTTCCAGGACATTTAAAGTATTTTATGTAAGGTCAGCATGAAATATGACATTTTTATATATGTGATTATGGGTTGTGCACAAATATCAAACTTCCACCCATTCTCCCTTTGCACAGACAGTAAGACACACATCCAAACTAAATGAATGTCTTCAATTAATTAATTAATTTTGTGCAGGACTGACAAATTCCAGTTTGATTAAATATTTTACAATCTACTTATTTCATTTTGTACTTAAATACATGTCCAAACTTGTACAGACCCAGTACAACACTCAGACTCAACACCAACTCTGGTATTTTACATGGCTAGGACATAACTGAACAAAAGAAATATTAATTAGTGCATTGAAGTTAATTCTTAAAATTATTAACATTATGATTCACATTATAAATGCTTTTAAAAACACTTATTTGCTCAATGCCAAAATACAAAGCAAGAGTAGAAAACCATGTTTTACAGACCCTGCCACTTGTTCCCAAAAACTACTAAGGCAACCCACTAAGTAAATGTTTCAGTCAATGTAAGTGCATCTCTGTGTGTATAATTGTGAGGAATTCTGAAGAAAAATAAAATTAACCAACCTTGAATAAAGTATTTCAAAACTGTTAGCAGCTCAGAAACATCAGATTATTTTTTTAATAACCATGCTCATTCAAACTAACAAAAAAAAAACTGTGTAAAGCTAGAGCATTATATTGGCTAGCAAAGCAAGAACACCTGTCTCCTCTAAACATGTAATTTATGATGATACATTTGTTTGAAAGTAAACAATATCTCTGCAGTACATGAAGCTAAGAAATCTCTCAATTACTGGTTGTGGAATGTCACAAATCTATTCTTCAACTGGACTCATGGACAAAAAATAAGCTAAGTATAACAGATCTTACAAAACCTTACAAAAGCTGTTCTGAACTGTTGGATGCTGACAAATAACTGCTGATACATTCATTGTGAGGAAGTAACAAAGTGACCATTGAAATACTTGAAATTTGTTGTTCAGTTAATTTAACTGGGCTGGGTCGTATCCTCACAGTCTATATAAGTAACCAAGTACGATTTGCCCTGTTAATAGCAGTTTCTCATTGCGTGTTACTACATATCCGAAAGATAGAGCACCATCCCAGCCAACATGTCCATGTGGGCCCCACATGGGTTTTATCTGGGTTATATGGGCATCACGTGGGCATGGGGTCAGAGTGGGCACTTTGATCGGCTGAATGTGGGCCCCAGTTTAGTCAGGGTTGTGGGCCCCAGTTAGGTTGCCAATTTTGTTTATTCGAGGGCCCTGTATGGGCCACATTTGGGCTATATTTAGCTATATTATTCAATTGATGATAAATTCAATTGATATGTTTTTTGCATGTTTTATATGATTGAAACAAAAATTTTATATATTAACTATAACATTAACTTTAGTTAAAAAAATAAAAAAAATAAATAAATACATTCGGTTGTGCAGCTCACAGAGCCTCCTATTGGCTCCTGTGCTCCCACCTTCTGATTCTAAAGAAACGGTCATCACTCACTACCACTGATCACCTGACCTGACCTGGATAACCCGACCTCTCTGTCACAATAAGAAATTATCTTTTGTTTTAAATTAATCACATTTTACTGTTTGCTTTCATTTAATGTATAGATGTGTGGTAATTAAAGTTACAGGCACGATATAACGAAGGTAAGTGTCGAGAGTGAACTGGTTTACCTCAGAGATAAACACCTATGGGGAACTGAACATTCTTAACGATTAGCAGATAACTAGGAAATTGTCTACTAAAATGTGGAAATAACTTTTCAAACCATCTTCAACCGTGTTTTCTCCATATAGTGGCCTCAGAATACACAGAGAAAAGCTCTGAGGAAATTGTGACAATACTTAACATTATTTTAATGTGATTTAGGTGAAATAGGTAGAGGTGATAAAAAAAGTTCATATTTATATAATTTCTAAACATTACTAAAAATATGATACGTTATGATTACGTTAAAGATAGTCATTTTGCACCGTTCAGAAAGTCAGTCAGGCCCCACTAATTATTCTAAACATTAATCACAACAAAGCCTGAAATTCACCATATTGATGCATTTAACTTTTTGCATGGTATTGTGTAATTTTAACATCATTTACTCAGATCAGTTAACAGTTTGGGCAAATGGTGGATTAGAAGGTTCTTACAACCTTGTGATTTTTTTGTCTTTTTTTTTTTTTTTTTGGACTGATAGTGTTATGCTCATGTAGCTTGCATGTATACAAATAATGGGTTGTGCCCTGGTTGATGAAGTAGCATGCTCTACTTTATATACATTTTTTTGCTTTACAGGTAGCCTGAATCAGAACCCTTTGCTAAAAACTGTCAGTAAGAAAGAGCTGGAGAAGGCGCTTGGTAAATGGTTCACAAATGCAAGAGACAGAGAAGGCAACCGTGCTTTAAGAGCCCAGCGGGACCATGATTGGAGGGCAGTACAGCCGGAAGTGTAAGTCATATAACCTATAGCTAGGGCTGCACAATTAATAATATTTTATCCCAATCACTGTTTTTGCCTCTGTTTAATTAAGGGAATACTCCACCCTGAAATGAAAAAATATCGTATAAATTACTTATCCTCAAGGCTTCCTATACGGTGGCTGAGAGAGCTCAACCTGCTGCAACTTAAGAAAACACATGCAAATAGAAAAAAAACACCAACAAATTAAAAAAAACGTTATCAGTTTGACAACACATGTGCTGCAAATCCTCACAATGCAACCAAGTACAGAAACACGCTGCAAATCCTCACAACACAACCAAACACAGAAACACACTGCAAATACTCACAACACAACCAAATAGCACAGATCACAAAATAAATGTTTCAAGGGGACCACAACAAGTGACAAACCCGTCTGGGACTGCTTATTTTTCAATGTCTATTCGTCAGTGTTGTTGATGTATGTCGATGACCTGAAAGGTGAGTTGTTTGTTTATTTTATCATTGTTTATTTATGATTCCTTGGCCTTTTGGATATTATTATCCTAAATAATCTGATGAAATACACAATTAACTGTAAAACGTTATGTTAACTGTCAAAGCCAAGGAATCATGATCAGGATGTTAAAATAAACAAAAAACTCACCTTTCAGATCATCAACAACACCACTGATGAATAGACACTGAACAAGCAGTCCCGGGTTCGTCACTTGTTGGGGTCCCCATTTATTTTGTGGTCTGTGCTATTTGCAGTGCAAATTAATTGGTTGTGTTGTGAGGATTTGCAGGACTTTTCTGTATTTAGTTGCGTTGTGAGGATTTGCAGCACGTGTTGTTTAACTGATGAAGATGTTTTCTTGATTTGCTGGTGTTTTTTCTATTTGCATATGTTTTCTTCAGTTGCAGTGCGTTGAACTTTCTGGGCCACCGTGATCCTAGGTGTGACTTACATCTTTCAGCTGATCAGAATCATTGTTCAATCACAGGCTTTTGGCAATGGCCAAATATTCGTTTAAGAGTCAAGTTCAGACGCAAGGTTGATATTTTAATTGTTACATTCATAAGTTTTGGATTCCTGGTCTGGTCCCCCGGCATAAGTTATTACTGTGCGAGGCAGAGGTGGGAACAATTCACTGATAAGATTCTAGGATATGTCTTAATTATATTGATGCATGTTTTTTTAGATGCTGCTGTGAATGGTAGTATTTTAAAATGTACTAAATTGCATTTTCTGTCTTCTCTTTCTTTACTGTTTTGTAGGTGTGCAGCTGAGGAATCTGCCTAGACCCACCAGTGAACTATTCTACTTTAGTAATTCTGTTATTCCTGTTTCCTGTTTTTTTTACTTGAATTAATTTAAATTAAATGTGATTTGCACATTCTGAGATGAAGTCATTTATTTTTCACAGTTCAAATACTCAACCATGTAATTTTATACATATAGCAGCACATAAAAACTAATCAACTAATATTAGTTCTTTGTTTGGTCAGGCACAGTTTTACATTGTAACTGAGGTCTGAAATGGTTTGACAGTGGATTTTCCATAGTAAGATTAAGTACACATTAAGTTCACCCACAGAAATTAATCATGAAATTAATAAATGGGACCCAATTCTCACCCACTGTGGTCCCATAACAACCCCATAAATGGGCCATTTGTGGGTTGACCCATGATTAAGTCATGTGGGCCCCATAAGGGTCCTTTTTGTAGCCCACATTTGCCCCATTTTTTAACACCTATTTGGGACCCAAATGGGCCCATATAAAGAACACCTATACTGGCCCCACTTCGAGCCCACCATGGACCCATCAGTCGCCCCTCTGGGCTAACACACATGGGGCCCATGTGGAGCCTATGGACAAATTTGTCTGGGCCCCATTTGGGTTGCCCATGCAGGGCCCAAGTGATAGCCCATCAAAAACCCACATGGGGCCCACATGAAAATGTTGGCTGGGATAGAAGCCACCTCTCTTGTGGCCAGGCTCACTGGATGTATTTGTTTATGAACAAACGTTGTAAATCAACGTTTGTTCTTCAGTCTTATTTTTAGACTGATGTCCACATTGAAGATGAAAAATTACAAAATCATATCTGTACGGACTGTAGCCTATTTTTAGTTTGCATTGAAAGGTCACAAGCTAGTGTAGTAAGACAGGTGAAAATTATCACCAACATAATTAAAAACTACATGTGCATTTCATTATATACACATCATATACAACAGTACAACAGTGGAACGGTGGGGGGCCTTGTAAGTAGGCTTGCCAAGTTCGATGTGCAAAAATAAAGACAATGACCCAGGCACAGTTTCACTAACCGGCCCGATACTCTTTATTATATTGCTTGTGACTTTTGACATATTTCTAGTGAAAGTACCAGGTCACAACGAACAAACCAACATGACAAAAAGTCGTCAGAAGTATCCTGCCTAGGGATTATTACGGCGAATGTCGTCATAGTTAGGTTTATCTCGAAAATAATATACCACCTTCTACCGATTAAATTTAATGTAAAGGCTAATGGCGATAATACATAGACATATTACGTTAAATATTTACGTATATGTGTTGCTAACAATTCGTGTATGTTGTACTAAAGAGTAATCGTTGATTTAATAGAACGAAGACATTACCCAGTTCTAAGACGTTAACAGTAAATAGCTAAATAACTAGCAATCCTGCTAACATGTGGCCTTTCTCTTTACAAAAAAAAGTCCAGCAAAATCACCATAAAAGATTAGGCGTAATTTGTATTTTTCATACAACGAAAAAGTAAATACGTTAACTAGAAATTTTTTCTTGACTTACTTAGGTCGTTTATTGCATTGTTTCTCCGCGTTTCCTGATTCCTTGGTATTCCTCTTTCTTTCGTTGCCGGAGTTGGGATTCGGGAGGAGTTTCCGCTCTGGATTAGGAGCATGACGTTTACAACGCTAACCCGAGCCCCTGCTCTGCCCCATTCAACCCCTGCCGCTCAGAAAATGAACACTGCTATAGGTATTGCAGTTGATGCGTAACTGAATCGTCATATTACATATGATCAAGCGCGATTTGCACTGCATTTTGTGCGAGATTAATATAGGCACTTATTAGTGATTCTTCTTTTTACTGTTACCGATTGTTGCATAGGGACGTTCAGACAAGTGTTGTCTACGTTCACCTTTTATTGCATTACGTTGGAAACAATGCTAATGACTTTAAAAATACATTAATTCAAAACTTCAATTTTGTAGTTAACAAAAAAAAAACATGCCACACGACTAAAATTCCCTGGAAATCATTTTCTGCAATGAGACGGTAATACTGAAGGTCATAATAGGAGTGTTTCCAAAATGTGTATATTTCTTCAATATTCAAGCAAAACTATTTAAACGAAAAATGTAAACACTGTAAGTAAACATAAGGTAACGTCATTCAATATCACATATTTAAAGGAGTTGTGAAACAACAAATAATGCATCCTAGACCTGCAAAAAAAAATTATATCTATCATCAAGATTTCGTTATACAAACAATGTCATTAGGTAAACAATTTGGTGACTATTTCATGAGTTCTGAGCAGTTGTATATCATGACAAAATAATAATGCCATATGTAATGTGCAATAATTGTGCACAAATAATTGTGCAAAAAATGCATGGAATGTCAGGGAGGGACAATTTCTCTCTCTCTCTCCCCCACTGTCGGTCACTCTGTCATTTTCTCTCTCGCTCGCACAATGCAGATGTATGCATAGACATACTTCACTTCATACTTATAAAGATAATTGCTAAGCTTGTCTGGTTTATTTGGTCACATTTAAAAATACAATCACACCTTCTTCATTCTCTCTCTCATACATTTATAAGTGTTTATAGGTTTTGAAAACATCAGGGGCTGAGTCCAAAACATCAAGGTAAAGGGGAAATGTTTAAGGGGGGAGCATAGAGCATCAAGTTTAAGGGGAAATGTTGGTTGTTTAAACTTAGTTTGATGCTGTCACTAAAGTATGGGATGCTAACTGCTGAAATCTGTCTCCCCATATACACACAATACATGATTGATTTAATCTTATTCTAGAATATACTGTATTATGTGTGCTCATGGCATGCCAGAATTATTGTAATTGCGAAATAATAATTAGTAAAAAAAAAAACTTTTATTCATATGATGTTTACAAACACCTTGATCCGGAAATGTTTTCCACTCTGAGCTTGGTTCTTCAAGAGGCACTCACAATACATGTCAACAGTTCTAGTTGTGAGCGGTCATTTAGTGCATTTAGTCAAAATTCAGTACATGACTTTGGCAAACAATGAGCCAGAAGAGACTTAAACTTTTGGCTATTCTGTCAATTGAAAAAGAGATTCTTAGCACTATATACATAAGTAATCTAATTGACTGTTGTGCTTAAGTCAATCAAGATACTCTCTGTTAAAAAAAGGCTGAAAGATGACTAGAAGAATCATAAAGAAAGATAGAAAATCTTTAAGAGCAGGAAGTCACAAGCAGTAAGACAGACAATAAGAGAAGAAAGTAGAGATTGTAGTAAAGAAAGAAGGAGTGGGACATACAGTAGTCCCAACATAAAGAGAGTAAAATAGTAAGAGGTAGGCATAATAAAGATAATAGTAAAGTAATACAAAAAGCATATACAATGCTCTGCTTCACATGCATTTTAAGAGCTATAAAAGATAATGTTACATGGAGTAATAAAATGTGTGTGTGTGTGTGTGTGTGTGTGTGTGTGTGTGTGTGTGTGTGAATGAGTTAAGGAGAATTTGATGAAAGTACTGTATATAAATTAAAGTAAGAATATTTTCATTTACTAATAAACTATACAGGATAAAGGTTATTCTTGCAAATCACATTATCCTTGAGAATACACCCTATAGCATTTTTGAGGTTTCAGGCTCAGGCCCTAATGTTTTTAATCCAGGGATGCAAAAAAAATCATTCAGGGCTCAGGGAATGACTAGCCCTAGTAATTCCCAGAAAAAAACGGATGTATTATTTAAATGCAATTTCACATTATTTCATTTTTCATCTGTCCATTCACCCTTTAAACTCTTATTTACTATGAAGACCTTTAGAATATTTGTTTGCTGTATATTTGTAATCTTTTTTTAAAATTAAATTTACTCTTTCTTTAATAATAACAAACTATTTTATTAAAATCCTTTAAGCAACCATATCAAGACTGATTACAGCCAAATATGTCCCTTAAATCCAGTGTCAAATATAGCTGCACCTAACCAATCAAGTAGTTCATGATACAAGACATCGGATAAAATGCTGGGCTATTTCCAAAACAATTTTGTGTGTTCATGTAGCTGGTATTGTTGTGCTGGTTGTGCTGAACCACACCTGGAGGTGTCTCAATGTTGTGCACAATGAGGTTTGCCCGTGGAATAAGGCAAAATACATCATGAAATTCCTCTTTCAACCTGGGTTAGGGTTATGGTTAGGGTTAGGGTGGATTTGTATGTGGCCTCAAAGGGTTCTTGCTATTTTATAAAGACTTTATAATTTTATAACATAATTTTATAACATGAGCGGTGAAATTAGCACTATCTCTTAATGCTCCTCCTCTTTAAACTCCTGCAGCCAAGCACTCCTATTACATTTGACATTTGGCAAAGTGACTTACAGTTATCTCAGTTATACAGCTGAGCAATTGAGGGTTAAGGGCCTTTCTCAAGGGCCTAGCAGTGGCCAGGTTGGCAGTAGTGGGATTTGAACTCATGACCCTCCTGTAATAAATTCAACATCTTATCGGCTGAGCTAACACTTCCTGTTATACAACTAAGATTGACATTGTTGTGCCTGTAGCAATTTTAAAGAGGAAGGCCAAGGAGGCGGTTTATGGATGTGGTAAGGGAAGACACCAAGATGCCCAAAGCTAACCATCCAATATGTTAGATCCAAGTTATCTTTGTTAAGATTAAAACAAGCAGTGTTATTTCAACATCAAGTCAAGTCAATAAGCTTTTATTGTCATTTTAACCATATATAGCTGAAATGTACATGTACATGTAATGTGCAGTACATAGTGAGAGACAACGTTTCTCCAGAACCCTGGTGCTACATAAAACAACATAGAACTATATCACACAACATAAAGCTACATAACAACACAGAGCTAAGGATTAAAGTAAGTTGTCCTAGCCAACCAGTAAGCCTACAGAATAATATGCTATACAGTACAATGTGCAAAAAAAAGCTACCGTAATTTCTGGACTATAAGCCGCACCCACTGAATTTTACAAATATTTTTATTTTTAACATAAATAAGCCGCACCTGTCTATAAGGCGTCTACACTAATGTACTTTACACAGGCTTTAACGAAAGACACGTTACACCGTGTGTAACGGGTGAAATATGTTGCGCTTCCGAAAATAGATTTCAAACTACTGCTTCTCACTTATAAAGCACTTAATGGTTTGGCTCTCCAGTCTTTTAAAACGCTACAATCCGTCACGCTCCCTGAGATCTCAAAACTCTGGACTTCTAGTAGTTCCTAGAATAGCAAAGTCCACTAAAGGCGCTAGATCATTCTCACATTTAGCTCCTAAACTCTGGAATAGTCTTCCTGACAGTGTTCGGGGCTCAGACACACTCACCCAGTTTCAGTGCAGATTAAAAACGTATCTTTTTAGCAAAGCCTACACATAACACGTCTCACATCATAACCTTGTGCTCCAGAACATCTGATCACATGCACATTATCAACTTGTGCTGTTAATATCATGAATAGCAGCTACGCTAATTCCTCTCCACTGCTTCTCTTTCTCTCCCCATCCCGAGGCTTTCTGAGGTTTGGCCAGCTCCAGTCACGTCCCACCTCGTGAAGATTATGGACCTATGGATGATCATGGAGAAGTAGATGCCGAACTCGCAAACATCCCGAACCATCTACAGACGTACGAGTGCCAATTGGATCCCACTACATGTGTGGCATTGGACCTCCTGGAGTGTTTAAAGGCTCTGGCATGGAGAAGCTGTTGCTGGATCTGTGATGATCACAAATGTTGAGCTCAGTAGCTCCTAATCTTATACCAAAGACTGTAGAAAGAACATTACTTATAATCTTATACTCCAGTACTCATGTTAGTTCTCACTCTCCAGTGTTCTCTATTGTTGAAAGATTTATGATCAAACTCTTGATGTCACCCATATGAGGATGGGTTCCCCTTTTGAGTCTGGTTCCTCTCAAGGTTTCTTCCTCATTACATCTAAGGGAGTTTTTCCTTGCCACTGTCGCCATGGCTTGCTCATCAGGGATAAATGCACACCATTCACCTTAACTGTTGATTTCTGTAAAGCTGCTTTAAGACAATGTCTGTTGTGAAAAGCGCTATACAAATAAACGACTTGACTTGACTTGACTTGGCTTCCTTTAGGAGCATAGCGGTATTTTGGGAATAGCATGCCACTGCATTCTCCGGTATTACTGCGTGTGTGTAAGACTGAAGATTATATGCTTATTATTTTCTGATGCTTATTTCTAAGTTTCTTTGACTAACCCATAACACTGTTGCCAAGAAAAATAAAAAAGCACGAGTTTTGGAAACCTGTCTGTGCTTATATGATTTCTGTTGCAACTGGAGTTAGCGAGCTCTCCCTTCACCCAGACTCAATGCGTTACAACGGCTTGTATCTAAACAGTAGCCTACCAAGAAATTAATTGTTCACTGTCTTCCTCCTTCCTTTCACAACTATCTCTCTCGAGAGTTTATCTTTTGGCATCGTCGTGCGTTTAAAAATCACCCGATGGAAGTTTTTTCTCCCAAAGCCGTGCAGCTCAGAACACAGGTGAGGTGCGTTTTTTCGTTTCCGTTCGGAAATTTCATTGGTCAGTAGTATGGGGTTTAGTTTTTTGGCTTGAAGTTTGTGAAACCGGGAAAAACCCAGGAAAAATTCATAAATTAGCCGTTTCGTTGTTTAAGCCGCGGGGTTCAAAACGTGGGAAAAAAATAGCGGCTTTTTTTTTATAAATAAAAGTGTATTTGTAAACATAAACACGATGTTTGCACAATGCAAAACAGCAAGAGCAGCAATCAAAAGGTGTGCAAAACAGCATGTAAACAGTATAATATGATTATAATATCATATGGGTGGTAATTAGGTGGGAAGTAATGAAGTACAAATACTTAATTACTGTAGATTTTTTGGTATCAGTACTTTACTCCACTATTTATTTTTCAGACAACTTTTTACTTT
>JAAIIK010000078.1:157764-174415 GCA_014706435.1 Silurus glanis
TTTTCTAGACAAAGTCTTTGTATAATCAAACCCTTTTGAACTAATTGCTATATTTTGCCGAGTTCTGGTCAATTGTCTCAGTATGGAACAATATGCCAAAACTGCAATGTCTTTTCGCATTTGTTGCTGCAATTGACACCTAAATCCAGATCATCACAATAATGAGTTAAGATATACCTTTAGTTGCTATGTAACTATGAGCAACTAAAACAATACATATAGATCATGGAGAGAAAATGGTTCACCTGGCCACAGTTATTAAAGCACTATTGGTGTGGGTTTTAATAAAAACTGACCTTGCAAATTAATAAAAAAAAAAAAAAGACTCACACAACCTTCACACAATTTCAATCAACCATTTATGCACTTACTAGTAAATACAGTAAAGCATTAGAATAGTATATATTAATACTAGATATAACAAAAGCATTAATTAGTTTTTCTGCATCATGTAACTTCATGCTTCTGGAATCTGTTTTAAGAAACATGTAGGTAAAGTATCTAATGTAAAAGTTGATTTTAATGCAAGTGAAATTAATTTGCTCAGAAGTTAACCTTGTAATTGCTGATCTGTTATATTGTTATCTACAGTGCTATTAACTGTAATGTCTGACTGCAAATTAATTGTCAACAGTCTGCTACACTGACTCAGGACTACGTTTCGCTTCTGATCATCATCACTGTACCCGCAACATCGTATATCCGCCACAAATGGACATTCGGTGCAACCCAGATGAGGATGGGTTCCCTCTTGAGTCTGGTTCCTCTCAAGGTTTCTTCCTTATGCCATCTCGGGGAGTTTTTCCTTGCAGGGACAAACTTACTCATAAAGAACATATTCACTTTTAATCACCTCATTATCTGTGTAAAGCTGCTTTGAGACAATGTTCATTGTTAAAGGCGCTATATAAATAAAGATGAATTGAATTGAATGGATTTCTTGCCTAATAGTTTAAATTTTTTACTACAAAAAAATTCATGAAATCATTGCTGCTACCTATTAATTAGTGTGGTGGTACTATTCCGATTACATTGTGATTTTTAACTTAAAACTCAGGAGGATCTCGATCCATGTTGTTTGAGATACGATTATTTACATTTTCATTTTTGAGTTGCCTGTTTTAAGGAACATGTATGATCATAATACCACACTGCTAGTTTTTTCTCTCAATATTTTTCTTTTAAGCAGATCCACAATATCTAGAGTTTAGGGGTATGTTGATAAATGTACGTTTAAACATGGTAATGTGGTGGGGTACAAAATCTATTATATACTATACATATACTACGAGGCATATTTGAAAGGAGATTTTAGTATTGATCTGAAATAACTTGAAGTATGACTATACAGAATTTTCTATATATAATCCAAATGTTAGTATTAAATCATGAGTGTGTACACCATTCTATTACATTCTGATTTATTCCTGCTGAATCTAGAATGGATACAACCACTGTCTCAGTGAGTCTTCCTGACTAAAAGAAATTAATATTATACAGAAATACAAACAATTAAACTTTGTCTAAATAAGTAGCAAGGTTTTAAATCAGAAATGGAGGGAAGGAAATAATTACTATAACTTTTACTGTTACTATTATTTGCATTTCATTATGTTTATTGAATGATAAACTAAGAAGAAAAAGCACTGGAAGTGATCATGTGATTCAGAACAAAAGAAACAGATACATTTTATTTTATGTGTATAGATCATAGTCATAATATAATAATAAAGAAAATTAATTTAAAAAAAAACATAGATAAATAATGGAAAGCAGATTTGGTCGATATGAGCAACTTGTCTGAGTAATGACAACGCAAAAATTTTTATAAAGAGGATTGATATTTAATCCAAATATGCTTGGGTGCCAGTGTTATGAAACAAGACAGGAACTGAGGTAACTAAAGTTTTTGATTCCATTTTAAAGGAAGGCAGATCTCCCAAAAAAACAAACTGACTAAGGGAAGGAGTTTAACAAAAGTTTTTAAAATTTTATGAAAAACACAAGATTGTTCACATTGCTACTGGTACGGGCCTAAAAGCGGCAGTGTGTGAAAGGTTCAACAGAACTCCAGAGACCAAGATGTGGAGATATTTTACATCTTTTAAAATGAGAAAATACACAGACATCATATATGATTTGGTTCGAGCGTTCGACAGAAATGATCATAGCAGTATCAAAATGAAACACATTGAGGTAAACAAAGAGAATTTCTTCAACATGTTTAAAACTCTTTACGGACTAATTTTACCAAAACCAAAAAAACCAAAATGACGTAGTTAGAATTTCCCGAAAAAAGGGTCGATAAATTTTACTATTTTAGAAAGAATACAGAGAGATCCCCCGGTATGTAAATGACAAGACTATGATGGTGAAAATATTGAGGGGAACGTTTTATGAGCCCAAGTTAAAAAGATTATTATAAGGAAGGATAAGGCGTTTAAAAAACAGAAAATCTTGTCAGAAAAGACCAGAAACAGGAAAAAAGTCTGTCTGGTAAAATGGGTGTGGTGGCCCTATAAAAAAAAAAGATCGTCATGAAAGTAACTGAAAACCTATAATCGTTGAACCATAGAAAAGAGATTCTTTGTGACCCTTCCAAGCAACGCATCAACGGACATTTACCCAATTAATAAGATCTCTAAATATACTACTAAATTCGCCAAACCGATCAATTTGAAAGAAGATTGGGAAGTCTCACTTTCCTAGGTTTAGTGTATCCAGATTTGGCCCTCATTATCACAGCCTGAAACACAATGTCAAGTTGTTTTGAAAGAAGTAAATAAAGTACAAAGCGTTTTTGTAAATATCAATTAAGGATATTATAAAAGGATGGAAGAACTGGTTTGAAATCAACCACACGTTGAAAAAATTTGACCAAGTAGGTGATAGCCTATAACTTTAAAATAAATTTGTTTAATTGGATTTTGGCTCAGCTAAAAATTCATATAACACCCAGACAGATGGAAAACTGCTTGGTAGTGATAAAGAGTCAAGTCAAGTCAAGTTTATTTATATAGCGCTTTTCACAACAGACATTGTCTCAAAGCAGCTTTACAGCAATCAACAGTCAAGGTGAATGGTGTGCATTTATCCCTGATGAGCAAGCCATGGCGACTGCTGGAAGAAGTGCTGGATGATTGGGCAACTACTGCAGAAGTGATAAGTGAGACAGCTAGGAAGGTACTTGGTGTGACATCTGGAAATAGAAAGGAAGACAGAAACGTAGTGGTGAAATGGGGATATGCAGGAAAACATAAGGAGCAAGAGGTTGGCAAATCAGCCAATAAAGCAATAATGGATGGAGATGGAAATGTGTTCCCTACTGGAAAATGGAGGGAGCATTTTGAGCAGCTGATGAATGAGGAAAATAAAAGTGAGAGACAGTTGGATGATGTGGAGATGGTGAAGCAGGAAGTGGATAGGATTAGTAAGGAGGAAGTAAGATGACATATCAGTAGAAGCATGGAGATGTTTAGGAGAGATGACAGGGGAGTATTTAACAAGATTTTGGAAGGTGAGAGGATGCCTGAGGAATGGAAAAGGAGTGTGCGGGTACCGATCATTAAGAATAAGGAAGTTGTGCAGACCTGCAGTAACTACAGGGTACAGCGACACCTGGAGGGGCGTGATTGGGAGGAACGGCCCCCCTGATCTGAACCCGAGTGGTGTTCAGTTATTGGTACCGGCAGGCCAAGCGAACTGCAGCCCGGGTGGTTGTGGAGGCAAAAACTCGGGCCTGGGAGGAGTTCGGTGAGGCCATGGAGAAGGACTATCGGCTGGCCTCGAAGAGATTCTGGCAAACCGTCCGGCGCCTCAGGAGAGGGAAGCAGTGCCCTACCAATGCTGTTTACAGTGGAGGTGGGGAGCTGTTGACCTCAACTGGGGATGTCGTTGGACGGTGGAAGGAATACTTCGAGGATCTCCTCAATCCCGCCGTCACGTCTTCCATTGAGGAAGCAGAGGCTGAGGGCTCAGAGGTGGACTCGTCCATCACCCAAGCTGAAGTCACCAAGGTAGTCAAGAAACTCCTCGGTGGCAAGGCACCGGGGTGGATGAGATCCGCCCTGAGTACCCTGAGTCCCTGGATGTTGTGGGGCTGTCTTGGCTGACACGCCTCTGCAGCATCGCGTGGCGGTCGGGGACAGTGCCTCTGGGATGGCAGACCGGGGTGGTGGTCCCTCTTTTTAAGAAGGGGGACCGGAGGGTGTGTTCCAACTATAGGGGGATCACACTTCTCAGCCTCCCTGGGAAAGTGTATGCCAGGGTACTGGAGAGGAGAATACGGCCGATAGTAGAACCTCGGATTCAGGAGGAACAGTGTGGTTTTCGTCCAGGCCGTGGAACACTGGACCAGCTCTATACCCTCTACAGGGTGCTGGAGGGTTCATGGGAGTTTGCCCAACCAGTCCACATGTGTTTTGTGGATTTGGAGAAGGCATTCGACTGTGTCCCTCGCGGCGGCCTGTGGAGGGTGCTCCGGGAGTATGGGGTCCGGGTCCTCTACTAAGGGCTGTCCGGTCCCTGTACGACCGAAGCAGGAGCTTGGTTCGCATTGCCGGCAGTAAGTCAGACTTGTTCCCGGTGCATGTTGGACTCCGGCAGGGCTGCCCTTTGTCACCGGTTCTGTTCATAATTTTTATGGACAGAATTTCTAGGCGCAGCCAGGGGCCGGAGGGTGTCCGGTTTGGTGACAACACGATTTCGTCTCTGCTCTTTGCAGATGATGTTGTCGTGTTGGCTTCATCAGACCAGGACCTTCAGCACGCACTGGGACGGTTTGCAGCCGAGTGTGAAGCGGCTGGGATGAGAATCAGCACCTCCAAATCCGAGGCCATGGTCCTCAGTCGGAAAAGGGTGGCTTGCCCACTTCAGGTTGGTGGAGAGTTCCTGCCGCAAGTGGAGGAGTTTAAGTATCTTGGGGTTTTGTTCACGAGTGAGGGAAGGGTGGAACGGGAGATTGACAGACGGATTGGTGCAGCTTCTGCAGTAATGCGGTCAATGTACCGGTCTGTCGTGGTGAAGAAAGAGCTGAGCCGCAAGGCGAAACTCTCGATTTACCGGTCAATCGACGTTCCTACTCTCACCTATGGTCATGAGCTCTGGGTCATGACCGAAAGGACAAGATCCCGGATAAGGGCGGCCGAAATGAGCTTTTTCCGCAGGGTGGCTGGGCGATCCCTTAGAGATAGGGTGAGAAGCTCGGTCACTCGGGAGGAGCTCAGAGTAGAGCCGCTGCTCCTCCACATCGAGAGGGGTCAGCTGAGGTGGCTCGGGCATCTGTTCCGGATGCCTCCTGGACGCCTTCCCGGGAAGGTGTTCCGGGCGCGTCCCACTGGGAGGAGACCCCGGGGAAGACCTAGGACACGCTGGAGAGACTATGTCTCCCGGCTGGCCTGGGAACGCCTCGGTGTCCCCCCCGGAAGAGCTGGAAGAAGTGTCTAGGGAGAGGGAAGTCTGGGCATCTCTGCTTAGACTGCTGCCCGCGCGACCCGGCCTCGGATAAGCGGGAGAAGATGATGATGATGATGGGAGTTGAACTGAGAAGAGTGACAGGAGTGATTTGTAATAGAAGGGTATCTGCGAGAGTGAAAGGGAAAGTTTATAGGACTGTGGTGAGACCTGCTATGTTGTATGGTTAGAGACAGTGTCATTGACTAAAAGACAGGCGGTGGAGCTGGAGGTAGCATAGCTGAAGATGTTGAGATTTTAATTGGGAGTGACGAGGATGGACAGGATTAGAAACAAGTTAATTAGAGGGACAGCGCATGTAGGACGTGTTGGGGACAAAGTGAAGAAAGGCCCGATTGAGATGGTTTGGACATGTGCAGAGGAGGGACATGGGGTATATTGGTAGGAGTATGCTGATAATGGAGCCCCCAGGAAGGAGGAAAATAGGAAGGCCAAAGAGGAGGTTCATGGATGTGGTGAGGGAAGACATGGTAGTTGGTTTGATAGAGGCAGATGTAGAGGACAGAGTAGCATGGAGATGGATGATTAGCTGTGGTGACCCCTTAATGGGAGCAGCTGAAAGAAGAAGGGCAGGAAAATCCAAGATAGATCAGGAGAAGTATAAAAGGTTCAATAGGACAAATAAAGAAATGTAGCCTATGGTGTTAACTCTTTCAGTGTAGAGGAGAAGTAACAACAGGAGAAGAGTGTTGAGAAACAGATCCACGCTATGAGCCCCAGTTATTTACAGCTGTGCTATGCCATCTAGCTACACATGTAGTGGCCAAAAAGAGAATAAAGGAGGGAATGAGATAAGCTATTAGCAAAGAGCAGAAGCAAGGAGAAAATGTAATGTAACAAACAAAGAAGAACTTTGAGAAGAGGAACAAATTTGAAGAAGAAATAGGAGGAGTATGATGAACCTGCTCAACTCAGATAAGACGGAAGTACTTTTACTAGGACCACATGCAGCATGAAGCAAACTTTCTGATTACGTAGCATCTCTGGATGGTGTTTCTGTCTCAGTGTGTACAGCAGTCAAAGACCTTGGTGTTATTATTGACCCGAGTTTTTCCTTTGAGGCTCACGTGAAAAATATTACTAGGATCGCCTTCTTTCACCTTAAAAATATTGCTAAAATTAGAAATATGATGTCGTTACAGGATGCAGAAAAACTAGTTCATGCTTTTGTTACTTCTAGATTAGACTACTGTAATGCTTTACTGTCTGGGTGTTCAAGTAAGTGCATAAATAAGCTTCAGTTAGTTCAGAATGCAGCAGCAAGAGTCCTCACTAGAACTAAGAAATATGACCACATCACTCCTGTTTTAATCAGTCTACACTGGCTCCCAATCAAATCTCGCATTGATTATAAAATACTACTACTGACGTATAAAGCACTTAACGGTCTCGTGCCGCAGTATCTGAGTGAACTTCTTTACCAGTATGATCCTCCATGCCTACTTAGATCAAAAGGTGCAGGCTATCTGTTGGTTCCTCAAATAATGAAGACTACAGCAGGGGGCAGATCTTTCTCTTATAAAGCCCCACAGTTATGGAACAGCCTTCCAATCAGTGTTCGGGACTCAGACACAGTCTCAGTGTTCAAGTCGAGGTTGAAAACATTTATTTAGTCAAGCCTTTGATCAGTAGATTTTTTCTTAGGTAAAGGCGCAGATCTGGAGGGGAACATGGATATACAGTGTTTGGTGAACTGGGATATTTGTATGCTGTCGTCCCCTCACATTCACACGTTCACTCAGGTTTGTTGTTTTCTCAGGAAAAACACAGACTTTACAATTTACAGAGCCTCAAGAAATCATGCTGGATGGAAACACTAACGAAGTGCCTCTATTATATTCTCCAGATGCTCCAATGAACCTTTCAGGAAGAGACACTTTGTGTAAACTGCGAGTAAAAATACATTGTGCCCCACCAGGCTGTGGGTCACCCTTCCAGACTCAATGTCAAAACAATGGATGTGAAATACAGAAAACCAGACAGAGTGTATTGGCTGGAATATGCCCACACTCATAAATCAGAGTTATGGCGCATATACAGTGAACGGAAACCATGGTTGACGTAAATGTGTCCTGAGTATTGAGAAACAGAAGACCTCTACACTGCACCATTAAGTATGAACTAGAAGGGTCAGATGAGGAGTATGCCCTCCTCTGGAAAGAACAGATGGAAGGCCACAAATATGACATGAATACTACAGAGATACTGATTGTTGCACAAGGAGTGGCGGCTTTTGCTCAGTTGGCAGATAGACTTCACAACTGGTACCAGGTGGAATGTCATGTCTCCCTGATGGTCGTGGAAAGTTTTGAATGGAAAGATCTAGGGCCAAAGATAAGAGAGACATTAGAATTCAGGGAATGAAAACTAACACATAACCCCTACATGCAAACGTTTTTTGAGAATATCACAGGTAGCCATAGATCAAACTGTAGCTACACATACAGAGAAAGAAAGTGTAAGGGGGTAAAGCAGTTAGCAGTGACTGGAAAAAAGATAGATGGGATAACAGACATTGTTAAAAGAAGTACGAGAAAACCTATGGACTAAAATCTCAACAGACATAGGACTAGTAAAATCAGCAGGACTGGTCAAGATGCCAGTTACAGCTGCCATATTTAAAACAGTACCCATTGTCAGCACAGGCTAAGGAGGGGATACATCCAACCATTAATAGCTTAGTGGAAGCAGGACTAATGATACTGAAAAGCCATTTGCTATACCTTAATTTTCCTGTTAAGCAGCCCAATTCAGAAAATGGAGGTTAGTACATGATTTAAGGCCAATTAACCAATTGGTGATAGCTAATTAGATATATTAAGTACGGTTCTACAGGTGTACCGAATTACAGTTTTGTAAACAAAGTGTGGAGTACTTAGGAAGAGTGCTTAAAGGGAACAAGAGAAAAAAAAACCCCACCTCAAACAGTGTACCAAATGTTGTGTACATTTTTGGGTATGAAGGGTTTTAGTAGACCATGGGTATGCGATTTTGACGTACAGGTGCAAAAATATGATAAGATGATGAGATATGATAAAAGCAGCAGACCAGACTAAACTCAATGCTCCGCTCGTATGAAAGCCAGAAGCGTTAGCAGTGTTTTTTTTTTTTTTTTTTTTTGTGAATGAAGTCATTGAGTGCATCACCCAGGCACTGTGTATTAGTCAGAGGTTGGAGTGTGTGCATCAAACCAATCAAAAGGCATTGTGGAAAGTGCTAATGGGGCGATCAAGGCAAAAACAGCAAATTGTGCAGAAACATCCTTAAGCTGGGTAGAGGTTAAAAGGGACAGAGGGGGGGAGCCCAGAAGTCTCCAGTAGAGAAAAAGTAACAAAAACAGCCTTACGAGTTAGATAGTAACTCTGACCCAGACTTGGTGTCCTCAATAGGCCCAGCGAAGCATACTCATGCTCAGGCACAAAGGTGACGGGAACAACAGGTGGCTAGAGTGAGACTGGCACAATCATCTGACCAAAAAACAACCCCTTTGGATAGTTCAGGTGACCAGATGCCACACTGTATATAGTATAATACTGTATGGCTGTTTCTGTTAGTGTTTTGTGGTGTCGTTTTTTGACTGGAGGCACGGTAGCTGGACCTTTCCAACACTGGCCCAAAGGGTGTTCCGTGCCTGTCTGTGCACACGTCAAACATCACAACCCAAGTGATGTGCTGGAATTCAACAGTTTTCTATGCCTGCTGTGCTGGAAAAGTTTAAAAGCATGGATGGTGCTCCTTTAATTAGTCGTCATCCTGGAGACCCCGTGGGTTGTGAATTATTGCTCCATCATGCTAACATCCTGGTGCAGAAGGACACCTGGTTCTACTCTGTTTATAGACAAATCTATTGTACAGATGCCCCAGCTTTGTCTTGTTGCGACAACATATGAGCTCTTTGGCCCTTGCTGAATATTATGGATTACGCTCACAATATGCGTTTATTGTTTCTAAGGACGTATTGCAATCTCTTTCCTACTTAGACATCTTGATTTTTGTTGGAGAAATTATTATATGGACCTCAATGAGCAGTCAAACACGGAAATGGTTCTGCAAACAAATACTCTGATGCGTACTTTTCTAAGTGGCAACCACAGCCTGAGGACAGCTAGACACCAGTGGATATCGAGAGACTTTTAGACAGCACTAAGGGACAGACATCTTTAAGTGTATCAAAAGACATTGAACCTTTGGAGACTGTTGGAACCATTGACTGTTTCACAAGACCCATCCCCTGAGACCAGTGAACAAACATTTCCACAAATACAACAGACGATCAGGGTTTACGTCCTTCACTCCCTGATCCTATTGATCCCACTGTTCCATTTATAGCAATTAATTTGACTTACTTAGACTTTCCCTTTGATCCATGATGAATGGCCATACTAGAGGCAATAGGCACACTCTAAGGCTGTGTGAATATGCATTGCTTTCTATATTCATAGGATGCACATCTGCAGTTGTAATTTCTATGATGTTATATTCTGCTCCTACACCTGCAACAGTAACAACAATAATACCCAAGGCCAATCCACTTTGGTAAGACACCCCAAGAAACCAGACTTGGGCATTAAGCTTGCCCTGCACCACTCCAAACGCACACTGAGTAGGCCCACGCCAGGGAGAATATATGCGATTTTCCGTACCCATATGACATGCGCCCTTGCATTAGCTGAAATAGATACCATGCGGTTACCTCTAAAAGACACTGCTCAAGTCAGGGTTAGTGGAAAACCCATAGAGGGAAAGTGTTCTGATGTGCCTGGTTTAACATCACAGCAAGGCTTTTATATACCACCTGTTAAAGGACGTACATGATATAGGCGCCTAGTGATGGCCTTTATGTCCACTATGGTTAGAATTACCTTCTCTTTTGCGTGTAATGCAACAGTGTGTGAGGCACCCTTTGGCCCTCGTAATATAACAATGAATGCATCAGGTGTCCATGCAATTTTGGACTTCTATAGTATTGCCTCCAATGTTCATTTAAAGAACACTACTCATAAGGTGCATGCCCAAGAACTAGACGGAACCCACCATGTAGGTAACTTTACATGGCTACATACAGTGTTCGAAGTGTGACCCAACACCCAAGTATAGTGCGTCATGACAGAACAAGCCGTCTTCCACATGTACAGCCTGCACAGGGTTTAGAGGTGTGCTCCTTGCCCACAAATGATTTTGACTGTCCTACAATTTGTTTGTTTGGAGCAATGGCTAAAACCCATTGCACTAATTGGAAGGCTATTCTCAGTCATAGCTGTGACTATCAATTCACGCACCAGTCTATTTCTCCTTAAGTTATCCCATTGCAAAAAAAAGTCAAAGAGTAGAAATCTCCTCTTTGGGTACATTCCGAAGGTCGTAACCTATTAGGGATGTGTCGGATCAGGATAAAACTGTCCATGACACACTGAACTAACTGTTCTGCTCATAGACACTTCAGGTCAGGTGCGATTAAAATGACTTTGCCGGGCTAATTGTACAGTTCTTTTGATACGGTAGTGGAGACAGCACTCCACAGGTTCTGCCTGACAGTTGGGCAGGATGCTGTGCTCCTGTTCCGTTAGAAAGTAAGATACTTGTAATACAATTGAAGGATGATGTCCAACCTATACGTACACGTAGAAATATCACCCAATGGCGAAATACACAGCAGAAGGTACTATGAACATCAATCTGTTACAGAAATAGGAGAAGGACCCTATTGTTTATATAGAGTGGTGCAGTGCCCCCTGTGGGTATACCTGAAGAACATTTAACTCAGGGACCAGCAGGGATAAGTGCCTTAACTGCTCTCCTTCCTTGGGCATTGATTGTGCACAACAATCATTGGATAAATTATATATGGTATAATCAGCAACGTTTTATCAATTACACAATAGTTGCCTTAGATCTGGTTAACCCTCTGGAGTCTGGGGGTGTTTTGGGCCCCTTGAGAGATTTTGACATGCTCTTACATTTGGTTCTTTTTAGTTGCTTTTAAATACACTCACCGGCCACTTTATTAGGTACACCTGTCCAACTGCTTGTTAACGCAAATTTCTAATCAGCCAATCACATGGCAGCAACTCAATGCATTTAGGAATGTAGACATGGTCAAGACGACCTGCTGCAGTTCAAACCGAGCGTCAGAATGGGGAAGAAAAGTGATTTAAGTGACTTTGAACGTGGCATGGTTGTTGGTGCCAGACGGGCTGGTCTGAGTATTTCAGAAACTGCTGATCTACTGGGATTTTCACACACAACCATCTCTAGGGTTTACAGAGAATGGTCCGGAAAAGAGAAAATATCCAGTGAGCGGCAGTTCTGAGGGCACAAATGCCTTGTTGATGCCAGAGGTCAGAGGAGAATGGCCTGACTGGTTCCAGCTGATAGAAAGGCAACAGTAACTCAAATAACCACTTGTTACAACCGAGGTATGCAGAAGAGCATCTCTGAACGCACAACACGTCGAACCTTGAGACAGATGGGCTACAGCAGCAGAAGACCACACCGGGTGCCACTCCTGACAGCTAAGAACAGGAAACTGAGGCTACAATTCGCACAGGCTCACCAAAATTGGACAATAGAAGATTGGAAAAACGTTGCCTGGTCTGATGAGTCTCGATTTCTGCTGCGACATTCGGATGGTAGGGTCAGAAATTGGCGTCAACAACATGAAAGCATAGATCCATCCTGCCTTGTTTCAACGGTTCAGGATGGTGGTGGTGGTGTAATGGTGTGGGGGATATTTTCTTGGCACACTTTGGGCCCATTAGTACCAATTGAGCAACGTGTCAACGCCACAGCCTACCTGAGTATTGTTGCTGACCATGTCCATCCCTTTATGACCACAGTGTACCCATCTTCTGATGGCTACTTCCAGCAGGATAACGTGCCATGTCATAAAGCGCGAATCATCTCAGACTGGTTTCTTGAACATGACAATAAGTTCACTGTACTCAAATGGCCTCCACAGTCACCAGATCTCAATCCAATAGAGCACCTTTGGGATGGGGTGGAACGAGAGATTCGCATCATGGATGTGCAGCCGACAAATCTGCAGCAACTGCGTAAAGCTATCATGTCAATATGGACCAAAATCTCTGAGGAATGTTTTCAGTACCTTGTTGAATCTATGCCACGAAGAATTAAGGCAGTTCTGAAGGCAAAAGGGGGTCCAACCCGGTACTAGTAAGGGGTACCTAATAAAGTGGCCGGTGAGTGTATATTATTGACAAAAGACTTATTACACTGTATTCAGCACAAACAGGGCTACCATTATATGTAAACAACTTATACGTGTGTGTTTGTATTTTTGAAAAATTAAGGTTTATGCGTGGTTTTTGAAAAAGCAAAAAAAAAAACCCTCACTAAAATAAGGCCACAAAACCTATTGTAAACATGATTTCACAAGACTTTTTGAGAACAGATCTTCTAATGTAGGTTTTTTTTTAATCATGTGAAAACCATCCTGCCTGCTCATTCACATTAAACAATACATTGATTTAAAATTTAAAAAGACACTTTCTACTTCGAAAGGCCATATGCGAAGAGGTGTCGAAATGCTGTGACTGACAGCTTTGTAGACAATGGGTCGCATAATGAGCTGTGGATTACATAATGAGCTGTGGATCACTGAGCCAGGATCTGAGTGAGAAGTACAGTACTACAAGAAAGAATGTGTTTCCTTTGTGGTTTATTTAAAGTACAACAAAAACAATAACACAATACAGTAGAGTAGTTAAAAACAATTAAGTAAAAAATTGCATCAAAAATCCCTGTGCCACGCTTGAAAGCAGTTCCTGTTCAACTGAAGACACAGGTGAACATCGCATGCCAGGCATTTCCATGGTGTTTTGTGGTGCTTACCATGCAATGTTTTGCAATGTACATTTCTGACCTCAGAGGACAGTTCAGATCCTGGAACTGGTACATGATCAGAGTTGGTCCGTTTTGGCACTCCTTTGTGTGTGACGCTACAAAGCTCGGCAATAAGTTGTTCCATAAATTCTTTATGGGACACGTTACCATACAGTTCTTTATGCACAATGAAACTGTCGGTGTCAGCGATGTCCAAGAAGTGTAGAAAAATCTTTCGGTACCACTTCATTGTTTTGTGCTGTGCTGTGCTGTGTAGTATTGTAACAGTTGATCAGACAGGTCAACACCCCCCCTTGTGCTGGTTGTATGCAGTTACAAGTGCAGTGCATGGAAATGTCTGTTTCCCATTTACCTTGTAATTTCACCCTCCTCTGCACAGTGTCTCCTCTATATGCAGAATGAATGGTGAAACACAATGAGACTTCTCGTGTGTCCATCCACTTCACAAATATTTGTATTTGCGTCCCTTGGCAATTGACTTGGCAGCTTGAGCATTTGTGTTGTGGCACAGAGTTGACACAACACTCTCAGAGAAAAACATTTTAAATAGACTAAATGGAGAATGAGAGTCAGAAGACCTAGTTGAGGTCCAGGTTCACGTGCGGGCAGGAATCGCAGAGTCTGTGGAACTGTCATTACCTGTCTGATCCTTCCATGACATGGTAGACTGTCTGTGTGCTGCTTTTGCCCTTTTTGGAGCAGGTGCCTGATCACATCTGTTTATGAAAACACACACACACGCGCGCACACACACGCGCACACACACACGAACATCACTAATTGTGTCATTGATAAAGTTGTTTGCATATGTCATACAATGCAATAATGATTCAAACTAAATATAATTTAAGAACATATAAAATATATACTTAAGTAAGTACATATAGAATATGTACTTACTCAGGATGATTCTCGGTCGAACTCAAAATGGAGCGACGCCTGCGTGGCCTGGTGAGTTTCCAGTGAAGGCAAGGGTGATGCAGCCACATTCCTAAAAATAATCAAACAATATATTTTAGGATGATGAATAGACTTAAACAATATATATTTGTTAGCATGCATTATATAGCCTATAGGCCTATTTGGTGATGGGCCATAGACCATAATGCATCTCAGACATTTACACTATCACCATTTAAAGCTGAGCAAATAATGGAAAATGTTACATTCATAAGGCAGTAATTTAGCTAGCATTTACACCTCAGTATTCCGTAACATCTCTGCTAGCTAACACTACATAACAGCCTTTCAGGATGATAAGTGAGACTAACCAAAACTGAACTGAGGCTAAAATATAACTTTATATAACGTCAACAATATTTAGGGCATACAATTACAAACAGTTAATGTTACAAATGAGCAGATATTGGCGGATATTTGTTGTAACATTAAAAGGCAATGCTGACAAAAGCTAGGCAGAGATGTCTACAAACAATATTAGTTTTATACGATCAGAATGTAAGACTTAATAACTTACTCATCGCAGCAACTTGCTGGAAAGTCCTCGAATGGGTCGAGTCGCTCTTCAAAATGCAAACGCTCCTCGTCGGAATCGCAATCTTCTTCGGATGAAAAGGTAAATTCTTCATCACTGTCCAAAACCATCTGAAGAGCTTCCTCACCGGTGTAGCGTGCCATCTTTCAAACGCAGTTGAATGTGTAATAATCTCAGTGGAATCGCATTGTTTTATGCCACTGTCCGGTGTGTGACTCATCAAACTATTTTACCTGTGAATAGCGGGGGGGCGTGTCCGGTCGCAGCTCATTATCAGATAATGAGCTGAGGTGGAAAGTCTGTGCTTCTACTTGGTTTCACATGATTTATATTCATTTGAAACATATGTTTTTTATTTCACCGACGTATTCTAAAACTACATACTTTAAGCTGTCTAAAGATATATTTTCTATTTCCGTTTGTCAGATATTGGCCGAGTTTCAGCACTTTTTGGTGACGTGTTTCTAAACGAAGATCACGCAGAAAAAGGCGACAGACGGCGCACCCTGATTATTTTATTCATTTAAAAAAATACAACATTTTGTTTATATAGTGAGCATACACAAATGAAAGTAGACCCTTTACAGATTTAAATGATGTATTACTTTGACATGTTTGATCAAATATGACAGAGCAGTTTAAGCTCATTTTGCTGGCATCTGGAAAAAAAAAAAGCACGTTTGGGCGCCGGCGGCAAATCAGACTCCTTAAAGGACAATTACATGTGACAACATTAATGGTGGTGCAGAATAGATTTGTCCTTTACTCCAGGATGGCAGCCCATGACATTGTGTGTGTGTGAGATTTAACTGGTGAGGAATGTTGTGCTCTAGTTCCCCTCCACACAGGTGATTGTGGAGCATTAATACAGGTGCTGGACAAGATGAAACAGTTGAGAGGACCTGAAACTGGTTGGTGGACATGGTTATTTTCTACTAATTGGGGGTCGTCCCTGACACGCATTGGTATCACTAATATAGGTTGGTTGTGTATTGGTTGTTGTATTCCTTTGCTTCGTCACTTGATATGCTCCCTGGTATTAGGAGAAGAGACAATATGCGTTAATGACTTTTTTTACGACAGAGTAAGGTTATCTATGACATTATTTCCTTCTGTTCGCCTACAAAGACATCACACCGACTTTCCCCTTCCTTCAGGACCTGCTAAATTACTTACAGATGACCTTGACATTACACCTGACAAGTATGTGTTCACAATCACCTTAGTGCCCCTAAAACCTTTCAATGCACTCCTTTGAACATACATACATATACACATATTAACCTTCATATATGCTGCCTACAAGTATGCTTAATGTGATTGTATATAGCAGACATGGGCAAACTACGGCCCACGGGGCACACACGGCCCGTTGGGTTTATTAATCCGGCCCGCCGAACGTGACCAAATTCTATTAAAATAGGTACGGGTAAACCTTGTTCAATTTACCTTTCCCCTGTAATGCCCACATTTCCCCTAAAGATGTCGCACTTCAGCTCAATTGACGTTGTTCGCGTGCAATACTCTCTTCTTCTCTTAAGAGAGCTTAATCTGATACTCTTTAAAAACTGCGACAGTTTCTGACAAACACCTCGGGTCTATCCTGAGAATTGCCACAACAAAACTTACTCCAGTCTTTGATGAACTGGCAAAATAAGGAGTTCAACAACACTGTTCCTACTGAAACTGAACTTGAGTTTTTCTGCTGTGTTTACTGATGCACTGGCAAAAAAAAAAGATCAACAAATTGTTGATCTTTTGGCACTTGATGAAACTGAATTTGCCAAATCTCTAATGTTATATATATATATATATATATAT
>JAAIIK010000078.1:174515-186923 GCA_014706435.1 Silurus glanis
TATATATATATATATATATATATATATATATATATATATATATATGTATGTGTATCACCCGGCCCCTCTGTCAAATTTTTAGAACCCATTGTGGCCTGTTAGTCAAAAGGTTTGCCCATCCCTGGTATATAGTATAATACTGTATTGTTGTTTCTGTTAATGTTTTGTGTCTGTTGTTGACCTGATTTTAGTTGCGTTGACCTGATTTTACTTTGCACTAGCATGTGGGCCTTGTTGAAACCTTCACGTTCTACACCTGATTTTCTTATGCTCTATTGGATGTTACAGACAATTAAGAAGAGTTTAGTTCCTGTCCAGGTGCAATGCATAGTCACGCATTACTACTCAGGCTGTGTGGCCATTTTTCCTTGCATTGGCTCTGAGGTTTTTTTCACCCACCCCTGTGGCAGAACTAAGTTTGGGATAGAGCAATAGTCTATAGTCCTTTTAGTTCCCTATTACAAGGTAGTTGTTAACATAATTGTTACTAAAGTATTTTGTTAGTCTATCCCAGAACGGTACCTCATATTTTTGCTTTCCATTCTTTATTACTTTAGTGTTTTACTCACCTAGATACTAGAATAGAATACTAATGACATAGTCCATTATTAGCACAGTAGCACACATGCCATCATACATATATGTTACTTCACAGCAATCACACACACAGCCACTGCACCGTATCTTACACTTGCCAGCGCATTTCACACTGCGCAGCTTTCCCCTGAACGTTTTCCCCTCCTGTTTATCGAGTACTTTCTTTGCATCCTCAATCATCAAGTCTTCCGCCTTGTTGGTCATGTCAACAGCTTTCTCCCTAGATCTCCTTGGATGCAACCTGATGAGGTTGCACTCTATCAGTATTCCCCCTGTGGGGATTTAGTCTGTTGTGCTGTTTTCATACACTCCTACCCTTTAAATAAGGGTCTTTAAATGATGTATGCCTAGGTATAATTAATATTAATTTACGATTCTGTATTTGAGTTTGTTTGATAAGGCTTAAGAGCTTTAAAAGGGGAGACTGCAGAATAATTTGCTAAGTTAATACTTTAACTTCATGTTCATATAATGAACAGACTGCACACTCTAAATTTAAGAATAACAAGGACACAGCACACAGCAGCTAGGGACAGATTGTTTTGCATTTTTATTTTGGCCAGGTCATAGTAACTGTGTGTAATGTTCTGGGCCAGAGTGGCCTTGAGAACCGAGCTAATGCTTAAGGGTTTTATCGTATTCAAGGGAAATTCAATGTGTATAAAAGAAGATTTTGTCACTGATTTTCAGATAATCTCTGACATGCCATGAGTATGCTCTCGGGTTGAGTGTGGCTTTACTGCATTAGTATTACTGACGTTCAGGAGAAGATTGTTCTCCTGGCATCCTCTCTCCAGGTTTTTAATCTCCTGTAGGTCTCGTCATTGTTGGAGATCAGGCCCACCACAAGAGTGTCATCAGCAAACTTGATGGTGGTCGAGTTGAAAGAGGCCACACAATCATATGTGTACAGCAGGGAGCTCAGAACACAGCCCTCAGAAACTCCATTGCTGAGGGAGGATAAGGTGTGTTTGCCCACTCGTACATACTGTAGTTTGTCTGTCACTAAGCAAACTGTAGTGGATCCAGTGTGTCCGTTAGTGAAGCAGTGATAAAGCATTTGACCAGTCTTCCAAAGCACTTCATCACTACGGAGGTCAGGGCTACAGGGCAGTTTAATTGAGAAAAAAAAAAAACGACCGCCTGCTATCTGCACTCGCCACTCAGGGTCCACTACATTGAGATGCGTCTGTTTCATAAACAAAAAATCAAACTGCAAAAATTCCCAGGAAGTTTCTTTTAATAACTTAATCAATTAGACAAGACTGAATGCACAACATTTGATAGGACAACCGGCAACAGGAAAAGAAAACATAGTGGTGTTGCGGATGAAGGTGAAACATCTTATGTGAAAATAGTATAGTTTAATAAAGTGCTATTGTGTAAATTGTGCTAATTTCGGGAAAGTCGCACTGGATCTGTTCTGTCAGGACTCACAAGCATCAGGTTGTACAATCAATCGTGATGGATTCAATTAAAACAGTGCGAACAAACACTAACTCTAAAAGCAGCAAATAACAGCAGCAGTAAACTATTACATTTCAGTCACTGTTGTGGTTTTCAGCGAACGTTTATGTATTTGTACACCAATGCATATATTTTCCATCTTTTTAAATCAGTTTGCAGGGTTTCTCTGTTCCATTCTCTTTTATAGCATTTGTCTGCTACATTAACTTATCTGTTGTCAAACGCGATTTACTGCAGCTTTACTACGTTCAAATGATTGAATTTAATTAATTACATTTATGTTTATATAATTTAATTATATAAAATTAAATTAATTATATTCTAGATCCTTATATCTTCACAACTAAACAAAATGGGGTTTTTTTTGTGCACTCAACAAGCAGCCACTATAAGCTTTATTATCAAGATTAAGTAAAGTTAAACTCTATATCTGGCTTTTGTACACTTTTATACATAAATACCTTGAATTAAGGTTTTATATAAAAGTATAATAATATAATATAAATAATTGTTTTTATCCGATTGTTTATTTTATTTATTTTGTATTTGAACCCAACAATTAGGGTTGCACAAACCTACCTTGTGTCAACACTGCAAAGTAATGGAGAGTGTGTTCGAGAAGTGAAGAAAAGAGTGCAGGCAGGGTGGAGTGGGTGGAGAATAGTGGCAGGAGTGAATTGTGATAGAAGAATATCTGCAAGAGTGAAAGGGAAAGTTTATAGGACTGTGGTGAGACCTGTTGTATGGTTTAGAGACAGTGGCAATGACTAGACTTCGTTGAGAGTGACGATGATGGACAGGATTAGAAACAAGTTTATTAGAGGAACAGTGCATGTAGGAAGTTTTGGAGACAAGGTGAGCAATGTGTGATTGAGATGGTTTGGACATGTGCAGAGGAGGGACATGGGGTATATCGGTAGGAGAATGCTGAGGATGGAGCCACCACAAAGGAGAAAAAGAGGAAGGCTAAAGAGGAGGTTTATGGATGTGGTGAAGAAAAACATGCAGGTCATTGGTTTGAAAGAGGCAGATGTAGAGGACAGTGGGGTATGGAGACGGATGATCTGGCTACCAATAATGGGAGAAGCCGAAAGAAGAAGAATTTTATTTTGTATTTGCATTAATAAAAATAGCTTTTTTTTTTTTTTTTAAAACCTTCGATGTTTTACTTATTAAAACTATATTAAACACAACTTCAAAGTATTTGTGTAAAAAAAGTGTACATAAAAAATGCAAAAGCCACATTAAGTTTAACCATCTTTAATTTAGAAATTTTAAAGCTTATAGTGGCTGCTTGTTGAGGAGTACATAGGGGAATTCTCTTTTGAACAAATTCACTCACGCTGGGTTGTTTTTCTGTAAAATATAAACAAAATAAAATAAAATAAACAGCATTTGAGTATGCAAGGAGAAGCAATTTGTGCAAGTCAACATTTGCATTGTTTTTAATGATAATTGCAAATGGCAAGTTGACAACATGCTTAAAATAATAATATAAAATAATACATTGTTTTGACCATTTTTGTTAAAAAGAAATAGACATTTTGTTCAGTTGTGTAGATAAGCCTCTAGAATATATAATTAATTTCATTTTGTATAATAATTAAATGATATATGCATAAATTAAATACACAAATAAGCATTTGAACAGAGTAAAGCCGTAGTAAATCGCGTTTGACAACAGATAAGTTAACTGTTGTAGAAGACAAGTGCTATAAAAAGAGAATGGAACAGAGAAAAAAATATGCATTGGTGTACCAATGCATAAGCATTCGCTGAAAACCACAACAGTGGCTAAAACGTAATCGTTTACTTCTGCTGTTATTTGCTGCTTTTAGATTTAGTGTTTGTTCGCACAGTTTTAAATCCTCATGCATTACTGTGGTACTTCCATGCCACACAAGCTCCTCTTTGCATAACTTGTAGGTTAGTCTTCTTTGTTGAGTTTAATATAAAATTCCTTACATGCCTTGGATGACCCGAATCCATAGAATTTCATTATCGATTATTATTGATTAGTTGTTGCAGCTCTAGTTTTCACAGATATTCTTATTTGCAATTTCAGCAATAAAAATTACTTGTTCATTTTAAGAGACCTGTCTTATTTTCTCTTGTATATTAAGTGTTGCTCTTTAATAAAGAAAAATTTTCCGGACTATAAGCCGCTACTTTTTTCCCACGCTTTGAACCCGCTTTGAACGAAGCGGCTAATTTATGGATTTTTCCTGGGTTTTTCCCGGTTTCACAAACTTCAAGCCAAAAAACTGAACCCCATAACATTAGACCAATGAAATTGGCATGAAAAAACGCACTCCACCTGTGTTCTGAGCTGCACGGCATCGGGAGAAAAGCTTCACCGATGGTGATTTTTAAACGCACGACGATGCCAAAAGAGAAATAGTTGTGAAAGGAAGTAGGAAGACAGTGAACAATGACTTTCTTGGTAGGCTACTGTTTAGATACAAGCCGTTGTAACGCGTTGAGTCAGGGTGAAGGGAGAGCTCACTAAAACGTTGAGTCTGGGTCTGTTAGTCAAAGAAACTTAGAAATGAGCATCAGAAAATAATAAGGACATATTCCTCGGTCTTGCACACATGCAGTAATACCGGTAAAATGCGGCGGCAGGCTATTCCCAAAATGCCGCTCTGCTCTTAAAGGAGCCACAACATATTTCACCCGTTACACCGTGTAACAGACACGGTCTTTCGTTAAAGCCTGTGTAAAGTTCATTAGTTTCCGTGTAGACAGCTTGCGGCTTGTAGGCAGGTGCGGCTTATTTATGTTCAAAATAAAAATCTGTCAAATTCAGTGGGTGCGGCTTATATTTGGGTGCACTTAATAGTCAAGAAATTACGGTACTTATCCTATTTCTTGATTAATCGATGGAATAATCGGTAGAATATCAATTACTAATCGATATCTGCAGCCCAACTGTGATTATAATATGCACTTTGATAATCAGGATCACCATCTGAGAAAAGCAGTTGTAACCATTCTATATTCGGTAGAAATAAATAAAAAGGAGAAAGAGAGCCTCCTGAGTTAGAGAAAAGCTCTCAGTGCTACTGGATCAACATATCTTTCTACCCTCATAGAAGATAAGCATAATCCTAGATCATATCAAAATAAACTAGCAATAGATGCACCACACCAACATGCACACCATCAATAAGCAAATTTTAAATCACACAAAAACAGACCCAGACAATTTTATAAATAACCATGAAGATAGCAATAAAAATATAATAGACCAAAAATTTAAAACATTTACTCCCATTCAAGAGAGCCAATTAGTTTTTTCCCCCGGTATTAAACTTGTTATACATCCTTATCTACCTAAATGTTTTTTCAAACAGATATCTCCAGATGAATTTGAACCTTGCTAGAAAACGTTGCTGGAATTAAGGGAGTCTTATCTTACTGATTATCATAACTTTGTTTCTACAGTAAAGCAGAGGTGAAGTTTGGTGTTCCACAAGGATCTGTCTTAGGCCCACTCCTTTTTACATTATATGCGCTACCTCTGGGTAAACATGACATTAGCTACCACTGTTATGCTAACGGTACACAGATTTGTGTTTCAGAAAAAAAACAAGATGAGTGTGATCAGCTTAATAATGTTGAGGAATCTGAAGGAATGCATAAAAGACAGTAGATGTACAGTGGTGTGAAAAAGTGTTTGCCTCTTCCTGATTTCTTTTTTTTTTTTTTTTGCATGTTTGTCACACTGTAATATTTCAGATCATCAAAATAATTTAAATATTAGTAAAAGATAACAAGTGAACACAACATGCAGTTTTTAAATTAAGAAAGTAATTGAGATCTATCAGTTTGGAAAAGGATATAAAGCCATTTCTAAAGCTTTTTGACACCACAGTGAGACCCATTATTCACAAATGGCAAAAAGATGGAACAGTGGAGAACCTTCCCAGGAGTGGCCGGCCGACCAAAACTTCCAAGAGCACAGCGATGACTCATCCAAGAGGTCACAGAAAACCCCACAAAAACATCCAAAGAACTGCAGGCCTCACTTGCCTCAGTTTAGGTCAGTGTTCATGACTCCACCATAAGAAAGAGACTGGGCAAAAATGGTCTGCATGGCAGCGTTCCAAGACGAAAACCGCTGCTGAGCAAAAAGAACATAAAGGCTCGTCTCAGTTTTGCCAGAAAACATCTTGATGATCACCAAGATTTTTGGGAAAATACTATGTGGACCTACGATACAAAAGTTGAACTTTTTGGAAGGTGTGTCCCCCATTAAGTCTGGCGTAAAAGTAACACCGGCTTTCAGAAAAATAACACCATACCAACAGTAAAATATGGTGGTGGTAGTGTGATGGTCTTGGGCTGTTTTGCTGCTTCAGGACCTGGAGACTTGCTGTGATAAATAGAACCATGAATTCTGCTGTTTATTAAAAAATCCTGAAGGAGAATGTCTGGCCATCTGTTCGTGACCTCAAGCTGAAGCAAACTTGGGTTCTGCAGCAGGACAATGATCCAAAACACACCAGCAAGTCCAGGTGCTTGGTAGAGCTTTAACCTTCATTTGTGGCTAGCATGGTGAACTGTGTTCACAGACATAAAATTTTAGAGGCGTTTCTGGGCCCATGCAGTGATTTCTACGAGATAATCATACCTGTTTTTTGATACTGTGCCACTTGAGGGGCTAAAAGTCACAGGCATCAAATAATCATTCACTATTGTTCCTTGTGTACAAAAATATCTCTAGAATTTCAGATTTTTTTTTTTATATTACGTATTATGTATGTTTCTGATCTGAAGCCAGTTAACCTAACTATTTAGAAATGTTCCTCTACACCAGGGGTGGCCAACCCGTGGCTCTTTGGCTGGTTTCATGCGGCTCTTACGTTCATATCGAAGTTTGTGTTTGTTTTTTAATGTGCGTGTTCGCTTCGCTTGAGTTCATTGCGGTATTTTTAAGACTTAAATGAGCTTAGCCCCTACTGGGAAACTTTGCGGTATATCAGACCTGGGCAAACTACGGCCCGCGGGCCACATCCGGCCCTTTGTATGTCCCTGTCCGGCCCGCGTGAGGCCAATCATAAATTACAGGGATGCACCGAAACATTTCGGCCGAAATACCTAAATTACCGAAACAACACGGCAGAAACACAATTGTAATGACGCAATAAAAAAGCGCAGCCAGCACACGGTTATCTGGATAAGAGCCAACATGTCTGCGGTGTGCGGAGAGCGATTTGCAAAACATGCAATGCTGAAATTTCAAGAGGGGGTGTAAAGCAAAGAGTTTCTCCAAGTCGGGTTTAATTTATCACCTGAAATCCAAACATCCCGATTGCCATTCTAAATACGAGAAGAACGCGGCGGAGAAAAGTAAAGTCAATCCGAGCATGCGCACTCCGTCTGTAGAGGCCGTTTTTGAAAAGGCAGGAAAGTTTTCCAGTGAAGGCAAAAGACATAACACAAAAAATTATGGATTTCATTGCCTTTTGAATTGAATTTTCATTTCGGTGCATCCCTAAAATATTATCGTTGGTGTGGCCCTCTGACACAATTCAGGTTTCTCATGTGGCCCCTTGTAAAAATTAAATGCCCACCCCTGCGGTATTTTCATCTCACGCACATGCGCATTTGACGAAAATACCGTATTGAACTCAAGCGAAGCGAACACGCACATAAAAAAAAACCCCACAAAGTCTGTGTTTTCTACCCTGAAACACGTGAAATCAAAGCATCGATCTGTTCTGACTGACACCCATGTGAAAGAATTGCTTTGAGTGGCAACAACGGAATACGAGCCAGATTTGAAGGGGATTGTTCAAGGCAAGGAATGCCAAAAGTCCCACTAAGAAACATGCAGAGTAAAAGAAAAACGCTATTGTAAATGATTATATTTTTGTTTGTGGACTTGGTTGAACTAAGAGTTTGTGTGTGTGAGACAGTGCACACAATGTTCATTGTTGAAAATGACTGTCCTGTGGTCTTAGAACTGTAGGAGTCAATTTCTGTCATTATGTTGGTGTGTGACATTTACAATAAATCTGGCTGAGCAGAGGTGTGTGTGTGTGTGTGTGTGTGTGTGTGTGTGTGTGTGTGTGTGTGTAAGAGGAAGGGATGGGTGATGTTCATGTGTGCCCATGTGTATGATGTGGCTCTTTGCGGTAACACAGTAAAAAATGTGGCTCTCGGTCTCTGACTGGTTGGCCACCCCTGCTCTACAAGATTAGAAATTGCTGTTGGTTTATGGCAGAATTTCAACAGTATAATCCTATGATGTTAGTAAGCAGTACATTACTGTTTTTTGTTGTTGTGAAATGACAATATAACGACATTTTACTGTATTTATTACTCGGAGTAAATAAAACATTACTATCCAGTATTTTTGTAAACTGCAGTGAGCACACAAGGACTTTTATCAGTGTTTATACTATTAATAGGTGATTTCCCTTTTGTCTATGATATCGGGCAAACAAAATGCATTATATTTTCTACTGCAACTAACCTGTATTGTGGATATTTGAAGTGAAACTAGCTTTTATTTTCTCTTTTTCAGTGATTAACACACCAACTGCAGCATCATGGGGTACAACTGGATTTCTGACTCGGATTATATTGTACCCAATTACATGGTGAATTTCATTCAACATGTGATAATTCTTCTGCAAAGTAAAATTTCCAAACATGCATAAAATCACATCAATGTCTTTGTAGCATGCAGAAATGGCCAGTGTTTTTTTTGTTTTTTTGTTAAAAGGCTACCAGCTCCAAAAGATCTGAGTGTTGGAGATTGATAAAAAAAAAAAAGCTTTCATTTCCTGTTGTGTTCTTGACATAAATAAAACAAATCAATGAGTAAAGATTACATCAATGAGTAAAGATTACTCATTGATGAATGAGTAATCTTTATTTACTCCACACTAATTCTAAAACACACATTTGTTTTTCAGACGGTTCATCGTGATAAATCCGGAAAAGGGCACCAAAGCTGCTGGAGTCATATCAAAGCGGACAGGGAAGGTCACCCAGAAAAGGACAACCATGAACCCTTGTGTCTCCAGTCTCCAAAAAATTATTAATTTGAAGTGGGACTTTATATAAGTAATACACACCACTGAGTACACACACGCATATCTCACGCACCCATGTGCAAACTTACATCAAACACAATCACATGGCATAAATCACACACGTGCATATTCATTCAAAAACATAGTCTTTCTGTCCAGAGCAAATTTTTGGAATTTTACATTTACATCCCTATTGTCATTATACGCTTTGGGCTTTTGGTTTATCATTTGTTTTAATTTTATACAACTGTCAGAATCTGGTTTGGGGGATATTTTGAGTTGTTTTATTTAATGTTATTTAGGTTTTATTCTAAGAACTCTTTTTAACAGTTTAATGAAGAAGAGATGTTTTGAAACAACACTTTAAAGTTGCTTTACTTCCACATTTATACACTGTAGTAAAATCACAAGGTTTTAAAAAGGTTAACGGCCAATGCTATTCTCAGAAATGTACTTTAAATGTAGAAACAGCATTATGCTGTATTTGCTAAAACAGTAGCCAACTTTTGTACAGCAGCTTTCTGGCAAATATGCTGCCATTTTATTTATTTATTTTATTTTCCAGTTTTTTTTTAAATAAACAGTAGCAAACTAATTTTAAGCAACAGTAAGACACTTAATTTTACAGTAACATGCTGGCAACCTTGCTGCCAGTACTTTACTGTTTGTTTTTTAACGGAAACATTTAACAAAGTAGATGTTTCTTTTTGTAACACTGTACTTGCCTTTTGTTGGCACCGTCCTGACGATTTTGAGATGTATAACAGGCATCAAATTCAAAATTACTTGATTGATTTGGATTTATGATGTTGAATGGCTAATACAGCTATTCATAAGCTTGTAATAGTAGAGACCACTAATGACAGACACGAAGCTGGTCTAATTTTGCTAAACACTGCTAGTGCTGAGCACCTAAAAAATCTTGTAGAAAACAACCAAAACAACCCCAAGTTCCTTTTTAGTACAGTGGCTAAATTAACTACAAATCAGATATCTGAAAAGAGTATTCCATCACAGTTTTTAGTGTGTATTTCATAAGAAACAAACATAATTGTGAAGGTCCAACCTCAGACAGCATTTCGTGATCAGTCTCACCTAAAGCTCTACAATTACAATGCTTTACAATCAGTGTTGGGCAACGTTACTTTTAAAAGTAATGCATTACAATATTGAGTTACTCCCCAAAAAAGTAACTAATTACGTTACTTAGTTACTTTTTATGGAAAGTAATGCGTTATATTACTTTTGCGTTACTTGTATCTCTTTCACGCCTTACAGGTGTAACAGGTGTAATATAGATAATTGCCATTAAGAAATAAGTTATATTAGGGCAAAAGACATGTCTTAAACATTTAAAATGTTTAATAACTTCTTAGAGAACAATAAGATGATCGACTACATTTTGACCACAAGGCTGAACACTTTCAAGTCGCACTTCTGTACACTGCTTTTCAATCTGCCTTCGCCCGTACATGTGTCTCCCACGGAAAACTTTTATTCTGAGCAGTCTATAGATCTGCAGTGGTGGAAAGTCGGCAAAAGTTTTCTATATTTCTGTCTCCATTTCCATATATGCAACATTGCAGAATGTTACATATATTCAACATTATACACACACACACACACACACACACACACACACACACACACATCTGTAGTGCTGTGCTTTGCATGCAGATGTTTTTTTTTTTTTTTTTTAAGTGGTATTTTTTTGCAGTTGACAAGAGCTTTTCACCAACACAATCTACACTTAACCATTATTCCTTTCTCCTTTTCCTCGACTATTTCAAAATAATAAGAATACTTCCATCACAGTAATGTAATCCCTAGTTTGCCATCTCCGCTTCTGACCAGCTTCTGCGCAATTCTACGTGACTACGTTCATTTTAATTCAGTATTAATTTTTTTATGCAAAATAATTTAACTGAAAAGTAACTCGCATTACTTTTTTAAAAAAGTAATTCAGCTATTAGTGTGTAAATTTATAAAGTAACGCGCTACTTTACTCGTTACCCCAGAAAAGTAATATTATTATGTAACGCACGTTACTTGTAACGCGTTACCCCAACACTGTTTACAATTATAGGACAGAAAGAGCTGTATGAAGAGCTTTTTTGCTCTCTTAGGATGTATGAGGTGTTGTCTCTAAATGCTCAAACTGAAAATTTCACTTCAAGCATTATAACAAGCAAATAAATTGAGTTTTTTCCATCAAGCATTACACATTCAAAATCGAATTCTGCTCGCCACTGCATACCCGAGGTTAAGAAATATGGAGCTAAATAATACTACATACTAAAACAAATAACTGACCTGGTGGGCCCTGCAGATCAGGTCCAAGTCATGTTTATGGAGAAATTTGGCCACCACTTCAGCACCAAAGGTAAAGGAGACACCGCGATCGTTCTCACCCCAGCCTAGCACATCTTTATCGGGATCAGACCACAGAAGATCACACAGCAGGCCCTGGTCAGGCACATCTGTGGGCCTCATGATTCGTCGAATTTGCTCCATGGACTGCAGGTCTGGAGACAAACCTTTAGCACATAAAAAGGTGATACACATAAATGGTACATCACCCACAACATTATTTGTTCATTTTTAAACATACTACCGTATTTTTCAGACTATAAGCCGCTACTTTTTTCCCACGTTTTGAACCCGCGGCTTAAACAACGAAGCGGCTAATTTATGGATTTTTCCTGGGTTTTTCCCGGTTTCACAAACTTCAAGCCAAAAAACTGAGCAACATAACATTAGACCAATGAGATTTCCGAGCGGAAACGAGGAGAAGAGAGAAAAAAAAAAAATAATAAAAAATAAAAATAAAAATAAAAATAAAAATAAAATGCACCTCACCTGTGTTCTAAGCTGCACGGCATCGGGAGAAAAACTTCCACCGGTGGCGCACGACGATGACAAAAGATAAACTCCCCAGAGAAATACAGTGGTACCTTGACCTACGAGTTTAATTCGTTCCGTGGACGAGCTCGTATCTCAATTTGCTCGCACATCAAATCAGTTTTCCATATTGAAAATACTTAAAATGGCATTAATCCGTTCCAACCCTCAAAATGACATCCCGTTTTTATGTTTCATGTTATTAAATTAGAAAATACATTTCTAAATAACAAATATAGTATAAAAACATAATAAAAGAGAATGTAAAGATATAATAAGGTTTTATTCAGTGTATTTTCCTTGGAGATGAGACAACTTGTGCTAACGAAAACGCCGGTGGGGTGTGTGTGTGTGTGTGTGTGTGTGTGTGTGTGTGTGTGTGTGTGTGTGTGTG
>JAAIIK010000078.1:186933-206123 GCA_014706435.1 Silurus glanis
GTGTGTGTGTGTGTGTGTGTGTGTGTGTGTGTGTGTGTGTGTGTGTGGAGGGGGGGTAGAGGCGATAAGCGGAGGTGGAGGGAAAACTCGTTTTTTACTATCACTCCTGTACACTACGTATCCCTAAACTTTACAATTTTTACTTTTTCTTCTTTGCTTATCTTAATTTTCGTCACAATCTTCGCTTTCTGGCTTCGCTTCGCCATCTAGCAGCGGTGTCTCAAGCTCGTACCTCAATTTTTTGCTCGCGTAACAAAGCAAAAAAAAAAAAAAAAAAAAAACGACCGAGTGACCGCTCGTACCTCGGGAAAACTCGTACATTAATGCACTCGTAGGTCAAGGTACCACTGTAGTTGTGAAAGGAAGGAGGAAGACAGTGAACAATGACTTACTTGGTCGGCTACTGTTTAGATACAAGCCGTTGTAACGCATTGAGTCTGGGTGAAGGGATAGCTCACTAAAACTCCAGTTGCAACAGAAATCATATAAGCACAGACAGGTTTCCAAAACTCGTGCTTTTTTATTTTTCTTGGCAACAGCGTTATGGGTGAGCATCAGAAAATAATAAGGACATAATCTTCAGTCTTACACACATGCAGTAATACCGGAAGAATGCAGGCTATTCCCAAAATACCGCTATGCTCCTAATAGAAGCGCAACATATTGCATTTAGTGTCTTTCGTTAAAGCCTGTGTAAAGTTCATTAGTTTCAGTGTAGACATCTGCGGCTTATAGACAGGTGCGGCTTATTTATGTTAAAAAAAAAAAATCTTTGTCAAATTCAGTGGGTGCGGCTTATATAAGGGTGCGCTTTATAGTCCGGAAATTACGGTATATGAATTATTAAAACTGATATATATATATATATATATATATATATATATATATATATATACACACACATACACACACACATACATACACATACACATATACATATACATACACACATAGCACCGAGTAATCAATAAACATTTGACTGATGCGCCAAGTCTCAGATCAGCACAAAATCTGCCACAATCCAGCAATTAAAACAGTCATTGTGGAAACACAGCAAAAGTTCCGTTTGGGTTCCTGATGAATTATGTAATTTAAAACACCAATTACTTTAAAATATTTACAAGAATATTTTTACGAGCTGCCCTGTCATCTGAAAACATAAACAGGCTTGTTTGTTTAAGCAACATTCTCAGTGCAAAAAAAAAAAAAAAAGAGAAGTACCGTAATTTCCGTACTATAAAGCGCACCCATATATAAGCCGCACCCACTGAATTTTACAAATATTTTTATAAATGAACATAAATGTCTATAAGCCACAGGTGTCTACACTGAAACTAATGAACTTTACACAGGCTTTAACGAAAGACACGTTACACACGGTGTAACAGGTGAAATATGTTGCGCTTCCTTTAGGAACATAGCGGTATTTTGGGAATAGCCTGGCACTGCATTTTTCCGTTATTACTGCATGTGTGCAAGACGAGAATTATGTCCTTTTTTTTATTTTTTTTTTATTTTCTGATGCTCATTTCTAAGTTTCTTTGACTAACCCGTAACGCTGTTGCCAAGAAAAATAAAAAAGCACGAGTTTTGGAAACCTGTCTGTGCTTATATGATTTCTGTTGCAACTGGAGTTTTAGTGAGCTATCCCTTCACCCTGACTCAACGCGTTACAACGGCTTGTATCTAAACAGTAGCCTACCAAGAAAGTCATTGTTCACTGTCTTCCTCCTTCCTTTCACAACTATTTCTCTCGGGAGTTTATCTTTTGGCATCGTCGTGCGTTAAAAAAAAATATGTTTTTTCTCCCGATGCCGTGCAGCTCAGAACACAGGTGAGGTGCGTTTTTTTCGTTTCCGTTCGGAAATTTCATTGGTTTAATGTTATGGGGTTCAGTTTTTTGGCTTGAAGTTTGTGAAACCGGGAAAAACCCAAGAAAAAAATAATAAATAAGCCGCTTCGTTGTTTAAGCCGCGGGGTTCAAAACGTGGGAAAAAAGTAGCGGCTTATTGTCCGAAAAATAAGGTAATGGGAACCTGTGTTTTTTTTATGCTCTTTTTCCATGTGTTTAATAGACATGAACAAGTCCTTTGAAAAACATGTCCACCGTCTTTATGCTATGTACGGGGTGAGAGAAGTAGGTATAGTCACAACATTTAGGGATATCTCCATACATCTCTAACTCCCATCTTAGAAAAAATCCTTTACCTTATTTATTGGTTTACTTCCACATTGCTTTTGAACAGTCTAACTTAGGGTTTAAACTAGTGCTGCAACAACTAATTGATAAACTCGATAATTATCAATAATGAAATTCATTGTAAACACCTCGCTCGCACATCAATGTGCACACCAACCTGTAAACACCAATGCATTTTTTTATCAAGCCTGTCAGTTTATATATTACAAAATATTGCTTTCAGTTTGCTATTAATGAGATTATGGTTATTTTCTAGCAATTTAGTGAACTTCTTTACTTCTGTCTTGACACAATGGACCCTCAATTTGTGACATGAAATGCTACCCTTAATAAATTTAACTTGGGTTTTCCTCGCATCCAAACTGCTTCAAATCAGCATGGTTGCATACAGCTTCAAAAATAAACAAGAAGGTATTACATTGAAATGGTTGTCTACGTTGTTAATGAAATACAATCATGCAGGTGTCAAATTTGCACTTCACCTGTTGAGTGTGCAAATGTAATTCAGACCAGTATATTTGAATGCAATGCAGCATTACATACATTTACTCATCTAGACTGTAATAAATCTGTACCTATTCATACAACTAAAGTGATATTAGAACTAAACCATGTTTTTTCTATAGTGCTCACCCCTGAACCTGTCTTTACATATCATGTCATCGTCAGGCACCCACACTCACCCCCATGGCAACAGAAGATCTTCTCATCCACAATGGCAGCAATGGGTAAGCAGTTAAAGCAGTCTGTAAATGTCTTCCACAGCTTAATGTTGTAGCGCCTTCGGCCTGAAAACACGATAGTGGAACTTATATCAGGGAGCAGTCATTACATACAATTCACTATCTCCAAAAAATGTAATACTTCATAAGAACAATCAAAAAAACAATTTATTTGTAAATTGTTGGCCTTCTGGAAAGTATGTTTATTTAATGTATATGTACTCAATACTTGGTAGGGGCTCCTTTTGCTTTAATTACTGCATCAATTCAGCGTGGCACTGGAAGCCCAAGTTTCTTTGACAGTGGCCTTCAGTTAATTTGCATTTTTTGGTCTCGTTTCTCATTTTCCTCTGGACAATAAGATTCTCTATGCGGTTCAGGTCTGGTGAGTTTGCTGGCCAGTCAAGCACACCGACACCATGGTCATTTGACCAACATCTGGTGCTTTTGGCAGTGTGGGCAGGTGCCAAATCCTGCTGAAAAATTAAATCAGCATTTCCATAAAGCTGGTCAGCAGAGGAAAGCATGAAGTGCTCCAAAACTTCCTGGTAGACGGCTGTGCTGACCTTGGACTTGATAAAACACAGTAGACCACTACCAGCAGATGACCTGACTCCCCAAACCACCACTGACTGTGCAAACTTTACACTGGACCTCAAGCACCTTGGAATCTGTGCCTCTCCTCTCTTCTTCCAGACTCTGGGACCTTGATTTCAAAATGAAATGCAACATTTTCTTTCCTTTCATCTGAAAAGACGACTTTGGCATACTGAGCAACAGTCCGGTCCTTTTTGTCCTTTGCCCAGGTAAGACACCTCTGACATTGTCTCTGTTGCAGGAGTGGCTTGACACAAGGAATGCATCAGTTGTAGCCCATGGATACGTCTGTATGTGGTGGTTTCCCTGAAAAAGACGTTTTCTGGACAGATGCATTTGTTGCTTTAAAACCTGCATATACCTTATAGCATTAGTCAAGCCTTTCCAAATGTGCAAACTGCCCATTCCACGGGCACTAATGCACTCCCATACCATCCGAGATGCAGCTTTTTTTAAATGAGGGCTGATAAGACAGATGCTTCCTCTCCTCTTAAGTGTAGAGGATGTGGCGTTCTGGGTTTCAACAAAGAAATCTATTTTAATTCGTCTGACCACTTTTCCTCAATACACTTTAAATGAGCTTTGGCCCACAGAGGAAGGTGGCGTTTCTGGATCATGTTAACGTATGCCTTCTTCTTTGCATGATAGAGATTTAACCTGTATATGTGGAAGGCATGGCAAACTGTGGACACAGACAATGATTTCTGGAGGTGTTAATGAATCAATATAGTGATTTTCATTAAAGAGTCATGACGGTTTTAGAATCAATGCCGCCTGAGGTCCCAAAGATGATGGGCATCCAATAGTGATTTTCATTATGGTTCCTTGTGCATAGAGATTTCTCTAGATTCTTTGAAACCTTTGATGATAAGATATTAACTGTTTTGCAATTTTGTGCCACATTAATCTGAAATTGTTCCATAATTTGTATACACAAACTTTTATATCTGCAGATTGATCTGGATAAGTCAGGGTTCAACCCTTTGTACACCATTTTGTTGTGTAGGTGTGGGAGAATAAATCAGTACCTTCAAGATGACCCAGGCACCATTTAAGTTGCAGTAGACACTTTTGTTTCAAGAATCACAATGTAATACAGACTATATCATCATACATATTACTTTTAAATGTAATATATTGATTTAAATATTATTTTCCATTTACCAGCTGTTAAAATTTTTTGCTTTATGTCAAGTTTGTTTGCAAACATGACAATAACAAATATGTTGTATGTCTATATATGGGGTATATAGGTGTCAGAGTAATGGCTAGTAATTTCATTATCTGGTGATTCTGATTCTTCTCAAGGTTTTACCTTAGAATGTTTTCCTTTATTAAAATAATTATAATTCAGTTCATAAGAGAAGGATTCTTCCTAAACAGGAAAAATAACTGCATTTCTGACATCATTAAGAACATCAACCAGTATGCTCTTACATATTAAGATTATTAAGAAGATATTTTTAAATAAACATCATCCCACGCTTTGTATGGAATGTTAAATTACTTGAAATAGCACAAAATGTGTATTTAATATGTGTATAAATTTTTTTCCTTTATTATAAATTCTAGGTTATAAAATCAAATAACTGGTAACCCAACTGTAAATGACACAGGTCATTCCACCAATCAGCACACTAATACACAACTGACTATTTGATCAAACATACTCACACTCATCGTAGAAACCATAGATGCGATTGATTGAGGCACATTCATGGTTACCCCTGAGGAGGAAGAAGTTTTCTGGGTATTTGATTTTGTATGCCAGCAAAAGGCAGATGGTCTCGAGTGACTGTTTGCCACGATCCACATAGTCCCCAAGAAACAGGTAGTTACTTTCAGGAGGATAGCCGCCATATTCAAAGAGCCTCAGCAAATCATAGTACTGCCCATGTATGTCACCTACAAAGAGAAGAGCAGGAGACTTCAAAAACTGCGTAAAATAACCAGAATTTCTGGCTTAAGCTGTCATACAGCCGATCTGTGGCCTAGTTTTCACTATTGTGTAAATTTTACTTACCACAGATCTTTAAAGGTGCCTCCAACTCCAGCAGGATAGGCTGGCTTAGAAAGATCTCCCGAGATTTCAAACAGAGCCCACGAATCTCATTCTCCTGCAGCTGAACATTTTTACCAGGCTTTGACCCTCTCACTGCAGAAGAAAAGCATATTCTTGATCATCAGGTTACCATTTTTATCTTCACAGAAATCTATGAAGAGTTACTTATATGTATGTATGGGTGACGTAGCTTCCTGTTTGCAGGGAATTCAGTGTTTGTATCGGCGTTTAAATTTTTACAGGTCATTTTTTTTCCCTCTCTCATCGCTTTAAAATCTCAAAATATTATTTTGATTTCCTGCATCCTCTACTTTCCGGTGGCTCCGTTTCTTCTCTTTTTGCTTTTGGAAGAGAGCTTTATTCCCTGTTCGAGGGTTTGAAAGCAGCGAGTGGAGACCATTCCCATCAGAACTACGAACACACAACAGTAACCACATTAAGTTATGTAATTTCTCTGCTATGGTGAGCATCCAGCTCATTCAGTGTGTGAAGTGCGACATGTTTAGTCAGTCTTTCTCCGTTGTTGGCAATAATTTTATCTGTGAGAAGTGTAAGTTAGTTTGCTCTTTGACAGAGAAGATCTTAGCATTAGAAGAGCGCATCCAGAGTCTAGAGAGAAGTAGTGAGTGCGAGAGCAGTCCAGGTTTTGCAGGGGATAGTCTGGATGCCCTAGGTAGAGCGCTTGAAGCGGGGCGAGTGGGTGACGACTCGGCGGCATACTCGCAAAGCCAAAGCTAATGCTAAGGCTCGCCCCCGAGAGCACAATTTCTCTCCGCTTCACGTGTCCAACAGGTTTGCTCTCCTCGGTGAAGCACCCGCTGAGAAACCTGAAAGAGCTCTGGTTATAGGAGACTCTATTCTGAGGCACGTGAAATTAGCTAGACCTTTAGGGGCACCAGCTCACCAGGTCATGTGTATACCAGGGCGCCGGACATAGCAGGTCAGCTTAGGTTTTTAGGAAAGCTCAGGTTCTCTAAAGCCCTATTCAGACGGGACTAGTTTTACAGGGGCTCGTTAGAGAAATGTATGTTTTACAGATGTACTTTGTGATTTTAATCCCGTCCGAATCTGCCATGTCTGTCTTTATCTCACACGACCTCTGTAAAAATTCCAGAGCAAATTACCTACTGTTTTTCAGCAAACTCGGCGGTCCTCTGAGAAATCTAATCCCGTCCGAATGCGAATGTCTGTGATTGCGCCGGTATTCAAGGTTCTGCTTTGTCATATGACCATACGCAATCCACGCATCCTGGACATGTGGTCTTGTGCAACGCCCACATGTAAAAGACAGACACTCCTACCTCCGTAATAAACACGGAGATGTTAGTCCCGTCCGAATCCATACATGAAATGACAGACGTCGGCTGAAAAAAAGTCTAACTCAAACGTCATTTGGAAAACTAGTCCCGTCCGAATAGGGCTTAAGATCGTTTTTCACATAGGAGCTAATGATATACACCTTCGACAGTCAGAGGTTACTAAAGCCCTATTTGGACGGGACTAGTTTTACAGGGGGTCGTTAGAGAAATTTCTGTTTCACAGACGTACTTTGTGATTTTAATCCCGTCCGAATCTGCCATGTCTGTCTTTCTCTCACACGACCTCTGTAAAAATTCCAGAGCAAATTACCTACTGTTTTTCAGGAAACTCGGCGGTCCTCTGAGAAATCTAATCCCGACCGAATGTCTGTGATTGCCGAAAATGTTTTTTCCAAAAACGCGTTTTCTTGTGTGTTTTGGTCAACGTGAACTACCGTACTAACGGTATTCAAGTTTCATCTTGGACATGTGGTCTTGTGCAACGCCCACATGTAAAACACAGACACTAGTACCTCCGTAATAAACACGGAGATGTTAGTCCTGATCGAATCCATACATGAAATGAAAAATTTTTTTAAATCAAACGTTGTTTGGAAAACTAGTCGAATTGGGCTTAAGAGTAATATTATAGACGTGTGTAAATTAGCAAAGGCAATGTCCGATGCAGTAACATGCTCTGTCCCCATCTCAATGCGACGTGGCAATGTAGCCTACAGCAGGCTATGGTCGCTGAACTGCTGGATGTCCGTGTGGAATTCAAGATGGCGCCGGTGAGGTCGGCTGCCGTCACCACTGCTCCGGCTACATTTTCTCTTTTTTGTTTATTTTATACTTTTATTTAATTAGTTACAGTTCCATCTACACAAGATGGACATCATTAGATATGACACACACACTCATATCTATTGTTGTACAATGCACTCACCTTTCGCCGTTTTTAAACCCGGACCCATGCTGGCTGAGCGAACTCCTGAGGGAGAACAAACCGTTTGGGAAATCGGACCATGCCGCCATCTTCCTCATGCCTGTTTACAAACAAAGGCTGAAACAGGAAGCTCCGGTTCAGAGGGAGGTCACTAACCCCGCTCTGCAGGACGCTTTGGATGACGCAGACTGGGACACGTTCAGGCACAGCTCTGATGACGTAGCATGTTTACGGAAGCGGTTGTGGGATTCATCAGGAAACTAGCGGATGATACGGTGCAAAAAAACACCATCAGAATGTTTCCCAACCAGAAGCTGTGGGTGGATAAAACCATCCACGACGCTCTGAGATCCGCTGCCTACAACACGGGGCTCGCCACCGGGGACATGGACAATTACAAGGCTGCGTTTTACAGTGTTCTCAGAGCGGTGAAGGATGCAAAGCGGCGCTACGGGAGGAAACTAGAGTCACAGTTTCAACATGATGGCTCTAGGAGCCTGTAGCAGGGACTAAGAACAAACACGGACTATAGAACACCATCTTCTAGAATGGTGAATGCGGATGCTTCTCTGGCAGACGAGCTAAACACCTTTTACGCTAGTTTCGAGGCTGCAGCTAACCACGCTAGCGGCGCTAGTGGCACAAACAGCGTGCACACCGCGAGAGGCGGAGAGGTGAACACGTTCACCATCTCGGAGCATGACGTGAGGAGGGCATTCAAGAGAGTAAATACCAGGAAGGCAGCAGGACCAGATGGCATCACAGGTCGGGTTCTGAAAGCCTGCGCTGACCAGATAGCACCAGTAGCCTTGACCTTAGTAGTGATGAAGTGCTTTGAATGACTTGTCAGAGACTTCATCACTGCATCACTACCACTCACTGTACACATATGACTGTGTGGCCACTTCCAACTCCACCACCATCATCAAGTTTGCTGACGACACCGTTGTGGTGGGCCTGATCTCCAACAACGACGAGACGGCCTACCTACAGGAGGTTAAAAACCTGGAGAGATGGTGCCAGGAGAACAACCTTCTCCTGAACGTCAGCAAGACTAAGGAGTTGATCGTGGAGCACGAAGCAGGAGCGGTCATACCAACCGCTAAACATCAGCGAGACCCCAGTGGAGAGAGTGGACAGTTTCCGGTACCTAGGTGTTCACATAACACAGGACCTGTCTTGGTCCTGTCACACCAACACCCTGGTGAAGATGGACTGGCAGCGTCTGTACCATCTGAGACGCTTAAGGGACTTTAAACTACCCTCTCAGGTGCTAAAGACTTTCTACACCTGCACCATTAAGAGCGTTCTGACGGGTAGCATCACTTCCTGGTTCGGGAACAGCACCATGCAGGACAGACGAGCCCTCCAGAGGGTGGTGCGTTCAGCTGAACGTACCATCCACACTGAGCTCCCTAACCTGCAGGACATCTACAGCACGCGGTGCCGGACCAGAGCCAGGAAGATTATGAAGGACCTCAGCCATCCCAACAATGGACTCTTTTCTCTGTTGCGTTCAGGGAAACGCTTCTGCTCCCTGAAAGCGAACACAGAGAATGAGGAGGAGCTTCTTCCCGCAGGCCAACACAATTTACGTTTGCAACAGAAACCTATACATGTTCATATTTACATTTTAGACTAAAATATCCATAGAACTGACATGTAACATTTTAAACTAACAGAAAAGAGAAAAACAGACTTAATAAGTAACACCTCTACCAGCTTTCTTTACTCAAAAATGCTTCAGCTTATATTTCATTTAAAGAAATGCAAGATTTAAAAAAAGGCATGATAATAGATCACAAAAAAGATTGTTATGAAATATAGAATCCATATGAATTATGTCACAATGTTTGAAACACTAATTCAACGATAAATGATGCCAATTTTCTTTTTTCCGTCATCTCATAAAATCTAAAAACTAATTAAATAATCAATAAGACATGATCCAGAAAATTGCATAAATGAAACATTTATTGAACAACACAAGACTGTCCATTCAGTGTACTTGTTACCAGGTTTTGGTACCCATGCCTGCCTGTAGCCTAAACTACAGCTGGTTAAAGGCTCACTAACTAATACAGCTCAAAAAATTTACTCCAATTCTCTCTTCAAATGATATTATTCTCATTGTCTCTCCAAAATTAGCCTCATATTTAACCAATGCACAGAGCAAACATACGGTGGTGTGAAAAAGTGTTGATTTCTTTTTTTTTGCATGTTTGTCACACTTTGTTTCAGATCATCAAACTAATTTAAATATTAGTAAAAGATAACGCAAGTTAACACAAAATGCAGTTTTTTAAATAAATGTTTTTATTATTGAGGGAAAACAAAATCCAAAACTACATGGCCCTGTGTGAAAAAGTGTTTGCCCTTAAATCTAATAACTGGTTGTCCACACTTAGCAGCATCAACTGTAATCAAGCGTTTGCGATAACTTGCAATGAGCCTGTTACTGCGCTGTGGAGGAATTTTGGTCCACTCATCTATGCAGTATTGTTGTAATTCAGCCACATTGGATGGTTTTCGAGCATGAACCGCCTTTTTAAGGTCATGCCACAGCATCTCAACAGGATTCAGGTCAGGACTTTGACTCGGTCACTCCAAAGTCTTCATTTTGTTTTTCTATAGACATTCAGAGGTGGACTTGCTGGTGTGTTTTGGATCATTGTCCTGCTGCAGAATCCATGTTCTTTTTGCTCAACAGCAGTTTTTGTTTTGTGGCAGTAATCAGTCCTGGGTGTGGCTAGAGAAATTGAACTCAGGTGTGATAAACTTCAGTTTTAACAGAGGGGCAATCACTTTTTCACACAGGGCCATGTAGTTTTGGATTTGTTTTCCCTCAATGATAAAAACCTTTATTTGAAAACTGCATGTTGTTTTCACTTGTGTTGTCTTTTACTAATATTTAAATTAATTTGATGATCTGAAACATTAAAGTGTGACAAACATGCAAAAAAAAAAAAAAAAAAAAAAAGAAATCAGGAAGGGGGCAAACACCATTTCACACCACTGTATAAGGATAGAGTAAGAAGCTGATGGTCGGTAGACATAATGTAGAGTGGTTTATGAGAGTTGGCCGGCTTTATTTTTTCCCGGTGTCCTTACTGTTTTTCAGCTGTTTCGTCAGCGAGAAAGAGAACTCAGATTAGCTATTTATCTTACGAATAAGCACACGAGAAAAAAACTAAACTGATCATCTGTCATTCTTGCCACTTGTCATTGCAACTAAGCAGACATGATTGAAAAAAGCTACATGAACCCTTTAGTAATGTCCAAATTATGAAATAGCCAAATTGGCCCGATAATTAGGAAGGCGCATCTAAAACACCAAACCGTGCATGTGAGTTGTGCACTTGCATAAGGGAACATAAATGTCCCATACATGTTAACATTGATTTATTATTAGCATAGACATACAAAGTAAACTAATAAACTCCCCGGTTACCTTAGCAATGAACAGTGGAGTTTTTTGACAGTGTTTGACCTGCTCCAACCCTCACCTAATACACAAAAAACATCATCATACTAACGAATTTAACAATTTATTGATGAACCTTGACCCTGTTGCTCTTGCACCACTGTTCCCTACTTGAACAACCTTTGGTAGATACTGACCACTGCAGACCGGGAACCTTCCCACAGAATGTTTTGGAGATGCTCTGACCCAGGCATCTAGCCATCACAATTTGGCCCTTGTCAAACTCACTCAAATCCTTGTGCTTGTCCATTTTTCCTGCTTTTAACACATCGACTTTGAGAACAGAATGTTAATTTGCTGCCGAATATTTCCCACCCACTAACAGGTGCCATGATGAAAAGATAATGAGTGTTATTCACTTTACCATTCATAATGGTATGCCTGGGTGTGTATGTAAATTACATATTAGATTTAACGCTTTACAGTAATCCCTTGTTTACCGCAGTGGTTACGTTCCAAAACCGCACGTAATAAATGGACGCCACTCCAAAAATGCTTTTTTATGTACACAGTACTTCATTTTATAATTAATAATTATATTTTTTTATTAATACATTTCATTATTTCAACATCAAACTCCAAAAAACAAATCGCTATAAGTTTTTTGGTCTATTGCGCTATTTGCTAGAAACCAGGAAAATCAGCCAAATAATTTATGTGGCAAATGCAATTCCGCGATAAACCGGGGCCACGATATTTGAACCGTGGAAAAGCGGGGGATTACTCTATACGTTACATTAAAATTACAGCCACGATGGTCAATATTTGTTGACTATCGTTTGTATGAGAAATACTTGTTTTGAACAAAACAACAGGACAATTTACCACTCCAGTGCTTGGGCAGCTTCTCTGAGAAACTGTGGAATGGACTTCGCCATGACAGGTAGTGGGTTTTTTTTTCCCGAAACGAGCATTTCTCATGTTAAAATGAACTGTTAATACAAACTTTTAAAAGAAATTTAAAACAAAAGACCACCATCAAGATGTTCTAGGCACAATTTCTCCTGTTAAAAGTTAAACATTTTTATGAGACTCTACAAATGTTTAAAAAATTTCAATTTAAATTTTTGACTTAGGCAATAGTATAGTTGACCAGTTGAGATGCTTTTATTTTTACATTACAAATCTGGTGTGGAATTCCATCTCCAAATGCTGTCTCAGTACGCATGGTAACTGAAGGATAGTCCAGATAATTTTCAACTGGAATTGCAAATCAAGTGTCGGGGTGGGACTATATTACTGGGCGTCTTTGTATTGGGAAGTGACCTCAATAGTGGCCAAGGGGAGAAATGCCAGTAATAGACTAGTTTGCACAATGTTTTGAACAATGGAAGTAGTCTGTAAAATTATGGAGGACATTATGATGCTTGCGCAGCAAGTTGATGACAGTTCATACTCTACAGATTTCCACTTAAATGAGCTTGTGGCCTTGATGAACAGCCACATCAGTAATGTCATTGCCAACCTAAGTAAAGTGGCTAACAGTCTTTTTGCGTGAGCATTATAATGTCCTCCACAATTTTACAGACCACCTCCATTATTCAAAACATTCTGCAAAATAGTCTGTTACTGGCAGGTTCCCTCTTGGCCGTCGACTGTAAGTGATGTCAAGACTTTGCTTTTCCATTTGAAATTTCGCAGTCACTGTGCCTTCACAAAAGCAAAAACACAAATGGTAATGCAAGAGTTGCAAATGCAAATAAAAGACGTTTATCCTAAGTGTATTAGCACATGTTCCGCTTATCGAGAGAATCCGAACGATTGCTATATTATTAATATTGTAATTCTTAAATCACAGGAACTATTTTTGCCATAAGGACAAAAGGCGCCAGCCATTTGTTGTCAACACTATTAACTAGCTAACTCTAATCCAGCTAATCAGAGAGACAGCTAATGTATAGTGTCTAACACGTGATTGAAAACTCACAACATTACCACGGTTCCGCCTGCGAATGTAAATACCCGGTCAATACAGTCATCACAAAATACCTTATCGATAACGACTTAATTTACCTCTACTGTCATGTGCTAAACAATAACAAGAAACTATATTTCCAAATGCAAGTACAACGCTGTTCATTAGCTACCCAAACCTGGCAAGCTACAATTAATTCGACAGATATTTTATTTTTTTTAATTACCTTAAAACGAATATATCAAGCTCTACAGCGGGACTAGCTGGCAATAAAGTGTTTCAGTATAGCAACCAAGCTAGCTAGTCAATCAAGCAGAGTCCCTAAAATTTCCAACAATTTAACCAACATAAAGCATACATTAGCAAACTAATCGTCTAATAACTTATTTATTAATTAGTATTCATGACTAATTTAGAAGTAAACTTTCTCAATCTTACCTTCAAGCAGGCGCTGTATGATGCTGTCTATGTTAAGCTTATCGATGTCGGCCATGCTTTGCTAACTAGCCAAATAAACCGATTCCCTGTATATATTTACACCTCACCTAAGCACTAAGTAACACCTAGAAATACACTTAACAAGTTACAAGAACATTTGGCTAGTTTATCTGTTGAAGTTATCCTTTTCTTCTTTTCCTCTTGCTTTTTTAGGAGTGCTGAACCTCTTTATGCCTATAACACCGACAAGGAAGGATAAAGACGAGTTAGTGGTGGATGAATCGGCTCTCAAAGAACGACTCATTTAAGTGAGAGTGAATCAAATAAAACACGAGCTGAGGGCCAACTGTATCTATTTATACGTAGATCGATTTCAAAACAACCGAACCAACAAAGCAAAGCTAAAGCGAGGTTTTATTATTTATTTTTTTATTATTCTATTTTTTTGTATACAAACGACGTAGATATATGCTGTAGGTTCATGAGAATCTGGTAACACTGGGCTAACTGGGCTGAACTCCCTCTCTTTCAAAACATACAAAATCATCACAGGTTCATTTTGACACTTTTTTGGGCTTCTCTAAAAACCAAATCCAACAGCAAACCACGTTGCTGTAAGAAAAATACACATAGCAGGGGTGCACATATTACGGCTGTAAATGAAAACAATACAAACCGCAAAGTGTCAAGAAAGAGTATTGCTACAACGGCAACACCACCTGCCACATAAAAAAACACGAAACGAGAAGAAATTAGCAGCAAAAGAAACAGAGATTTCTAGAACTGAGATCTGGAATTCCTGAAAATTCATAAATTGGATCATAAATTGGCATAGATGGGATCATATCCGCTTTTCTCAGTGGCACAGTCACAAAACGTTTTGGGTATGGGTATATATATATATACATATACACAGGGAGATTAACAGATTAACAGATTACACAGCCCTGATCAGAGGCCAGTTGCAGGTAATTTACCACTTTCAACAGTGCTGTCTCTGTGTTATTATGAGTCCTAAATCCTGACTGATACATTTCATGAATGCCATCCTAGTAGATTAACTGGTGTGCTACAACATTTTATAGTACTTGGTAGATAAAGGGGAGATTTGATAGTGACCTATAGTTGGATAGCTGACAGGGGTTGAGTTCAGGATATTTCATTAGGAGTTTTACATTTATGGCATTTCGCAGACACCCATATTCAGAGCCACCTACATTTACCTCATTCATACATTTCAGCAACTATGGGGTTGAGGGCCTTGCTCAGGGGCCAAGGAGTGAGAGTTTGGTATGGCTGTGATTTGAACTCATGGCCTTCAGATTCAAAGTCCAATGTCTTAACCACTAAGCTGCCACCTCCCCAGTTTTATTAACTGCTATCTTAAATGATTTAGGTACACAACCAGTGTTAAAAGAAGAATATTATTTTTAAAAGATGTTTAACAGCTTCAGGAATTATCACTTTGAAAAAACATGGAGGGAAGGGAGATAATTAATAAGACTTGTTGCAGTAGCTGACGTGAATATACGTTTAATATGGAAACGTGTCAAGGTACATATTCTATGACTGAGGCATAGTTAAAGGAGATGAGGTAATGATCTAAATTTATTTTAGACTGTTTTAATCTGATGTTCTCATTGATATTTTAATAATCATTTATCAAAATAATAATATACAAATCTAAATTAATGCTTTGTCTAAAGAAGTATCTAGGTTTGAAATTAAATTCACAATCATAATAGGGCCCTATTTATGATCAGCTTTTTTGTGTGAAGCTTGTATTATTATAAATAAATGCAGAACTGCCTTCTTTGATAGTTGGATTAATCTGGTGCATATACTGTAACTATACTAGCTTAATTTCTTTTTTTTTTTTCTTCTTCCTCTACTTCTTTCATCTTCTCCTAGTAGGGGTCGCCATAGCAGATCATCTATCGTCATACCACCACTGTCCTCTACATCTGCCTCTTTTAAACCGTCTTCCCTCACCACATCTATAAACCTCCTCCTTGGCCTTACTCTTTTCCTCCTGCCTGGTGGCTCTATCTTCAACAGTCTTCTACCGATATGTCCCTCTTCTGCACATGACAAAACTGTGGGACCCCTCCCCTAATGAACTAATTTCTAATACTGTCCATCCTCTTCACTCCTAATGAAAATCGCAGCATCTTTAATTCTGTTACCTCCAGCTCTGCCTCCTGTCTTTTTGTCAGTGCCAATGTCTCTAAACCATACAACATAGCAGGTCTCACCACAGTCTAATAAACTATTCACTTTCACTCTTCCAGATACCCTTCTATCAATCAACCTAGTTATCCAATCAGCTAGCACCTCTTCACCACCTTCACCACTTCACGCCCCTGTCTGACCTCTTCCCTGAATCATCTAATAAATCATCTTATTTTCTCAGTCCTCACTCTCCTCATGTTCCTCTTCACTTCCAAAGCCATCCTACAGACCACCATCTACTGCTGTCTAGCTACACTGTCTCCTGCCAACACCTTACAGTCTCCAATCTCTTCCAGGTTGCATTCCCTGCGTAAAATATAGTCCAAAGTCAAGTTCAAGTTTATTTCTATAGCACTTTTCACAATGGACATTGTCTCAAAGCAGCTTTACAGAACTTAAGAATTAAAGTGAATTGTGTGTATTTATTCTGATGAGCAGCCTGGGGCTACTGTGACAAGGAAAAACTCCCTAGATATATGAGAAAGAAACCTTGAGAGGAACCAGACTCAAAAGGGGAACTCATCCTCATTTGGGTGATATCAAGGGTATTATTATAAATCTAAAAACAATACAATACAGTGGAGAGTGAGAACTACCATAAATACCGGAGTGTGTGAGTATGATTAATTTCTTTTCTACGGTCTTATACAGTCAGCTGACATTGTGGAACCAGGAGCTACTGAGCAACTCATAAAATAGCTGAACATTTCAGATCATCATAGATCCAACATAGAGACGTGGTGGTGGAATGAGGAAGTGCAGGAGAGCATAAGGGGAAAGAGGTTGGCAAAACAGAAGTGGGATCGACAGGGTGATGAGAAAAGCAGGCGGGAGTACAAGGTGATGGGGCAGCAGGTAAAGAGGGATGTGGTGAAAGCCAAGGAAAAGGCATATGAGGTGCTGTATGAGAGGTTGGACACTAAGGAAGGAGAAAAGGATTTGTACCGATTGGCCAGGCAGAGGGACCGAGCTGGGAAGGATGTCCTGCAAGTTAGAGCAATAAAGGATAGAGATGGAAATGTGTTGACTAGTGAGGAGTGTGTTGAGAAGGTGGAGGAAGTATTTTGAGCAGCTGATGAACGAGGAAAATCAGAGAGAGAGAGGGTTGGATGATGTGGAGTTGGTGAAGCAGGAAGTGGTTAGGATTAATAAGGAGGAAGTGAGAGCAGCGATTAAGAGGATGAAGAGTGGAAAGTCGGTTGGACCAGATGACATACTGGTAGAAGCATGGAGATGTTTAGGAGAGATGCCAGTGGAGTTTTTAACCAGATTGTTTAACAAGATTTTGGAAGGTGAGAGGATGCGTGAGGAATGGAGAAGGAGTGTGCTGGTACCGATCTTTAAGCACAAGGGAGATGTGCAGACCTGCAGTAACTACAGGGGAATTAAGTTGATCAGTCACACCATGAAGTTATGGGAAAGAGTAGTGGAAGCCAGGCTGAGAGAAGAGGTGACCATCTGTGAGCAACAGTATGGTTTCATGTCGAGGAAGAGCACCACAGACGCATTATTTGCTTTGAGAATGTTGATGGAGAAGTATAGAGAAGGACAGAAGGAATTGCATTGTTTAATTGTGGATTTAGAGAAAGCGTACGACAGGGTGCCAAGAGAGGAGTTGTGGTACTGTATGAGGAAGTCAGGTGTGTCAGAGAAGTATGTGAGGGTGGTGCAGGACGTGTATAAGGACAGTGAGACAGCAGTGAAGTGTGCAGTAGGAACGACAGACTGGTTCAAGGTGAAGGTTGGACTGCATCAAGGATCGGCCCTGAACCCTTTCCTGTTTGAAGTGGTGATGGACAGGTTGACGGACGAGGTCAGACAGGAGTCTCCCTGGACTATGATGTTTGCGGATGATATTGCGATTTGTGGTGAGAGTAGTGAGAAAGTTGAGAAGAGCCTGGAGAGGTGGAGGTATGTGCTGAAGAGAAGGGGAAAGTCAGTAGGAGTAAGACAGAGTACATGTGCGTAAATGAGAGGGAGGGCAGTGGACTGGTGCGGTTGCAAAGAGAAGAGGTGGAGAAGGTGGTGGAGTTCAGGTACCTGGGGTCAACAGTGCAAAGTAATGGAGAGTGTGTTAGGAAAGTAAAGAAAAGAGTGCAGGCAGGGTGGAGTGGGTGGAGAAGAGTGGCAGGAGTGATTTGTGATAGTAGAGTATCTGCAAGAATGAAAGGGAAAGTTTATAGGACTGTGGTGAGACCTGCGATGTTGTATGGATTAGAGACAGTGGCATTGAGTAAAAGGCAGGAGGCAGAGCTGGAGGTAGCAGAACTAAAGATGTTAAGGTTTTCGTTGGGAGTGACGAGGATGGACAAGATTAGAAATGAGTTAATTAGAGGGACAGCGCATGTAGGACGTTTTGGTGACAAGGTGAGGGAGGCGAGATTGAGATGGTTTGGACATGTGCAGAGGAGGGACATGAGTTATATTGGTAGGAGAATGCTGAGTATGGAGTCACCGGGAAGGAGGACAAGAGGAAGGTCAAGGAGAAGGTTCATGGATGTGGTGAGGGAAGACATGCAGGTAGTTTGTGTGAAAGAGGCAGATGTAGAGGACAGGGTGATATGGAGACGGATGATCCGCTGTGGCAACCCCTAATGGGAGCAGCCGAAAGAAGAAGAAGAAGAAGATAGATCCAACATAGAGGTCCAATGTCCAAACTCTACATAAAATGGGCTCCAAATGGCAATGGTATGTCTCTAGAAGTCTCCAGATGTTTGCGGGTTCGACATCTACTTCTTTGAAGGTCCATAATCTTCATGAGGTGGGACACGACTAGAGCTGGAGCAACCTCTAGATTCCTCAGGATGGGTAGAGAAAGAAAAGCAGTGGAGAGGAATTAGCGTAGCTGCTTTTCATAATATTAACAAGCACAAGTTGATAATGTCCATTTGACCTCCTCATCACCTCTGTTCCCTTCATGCCCAAAGAAATTACCAATCAATCTTTCTTAGCTACACTCTCCACTACTTCATCTAACTCACTCCAGAATTTTTATTTCTCCTCCATCTCGCAACCCATTGGGGAGCATAGGCAATGATGACATTTACAGTGGGGGAAATAATTATTTGACCCCCTGCTGATTTTGTTAATTTACCCCTTACAAAGAAATAAACAGTCTAGAATTTTTCTGGTGATTTATTTTAACAAGAAGATAAATAATAAAAAAAAGAAAAAAATAAATTATAATTGAGTGACTAACTCTCATACAACAATAGGTACACTTAATAATCCATATCCTTCTCTTCCTCCCTCTCTCTCTCTCTCTCTCTCTCTCTCTCTCTCTCTCTCTCTCTCTC
>JAAIIK010000078.1:218460-251710 GCA_014706435.1 Silurus glanis
CCTTTAGATTCTACATATTTAAGGTATTATATATTTAAGATACTATATATTTCCCCCCTTCGAGGGATCAATAAACCCTCGACAAACAAAAGAATATAACATACATGTTCATCATTGTTTACAGAACTAATAACAATACTTCCTGTCGCATAACCTTAACAACATAATGAATTTATGGAGTGTGAGAGTGAAAAACCTGTAAGGCAGTCGCTTCTCCTTGAATATCCTTCAAACAATCAAGACAGGAAAGCTGCTCTCACGGCCCCTCTGCCCCAGGTGGCCACAAGTTGTACTCCAGCCCAATCAAAACTTTAATACTGTGTTTAAGGATATGACTTAAGCAAATATATATGAAACCTCAGAAAATAAAATCAAAACACTGTCCAAATTCAGGCTGGTCGACCCATCGGACCTTTCCAATGGACCTTTGCCCTGCCTAATTCCACCTGTCCCTAACGATCGAGAAAAAAAGAAAACATCTGAGGTCCCAATATATTTACCCAGTAGCAAAAACCATTATTGCTTAAACAATTACAACAAGAAGTAATACATATGCATTTGTTATGCAACAGAAGAAACTTAAAAACTATCATGACTTACTATGATTACTACTAGTGTACAAACATTCTCTATCAATGTCACTGGATATACTGTAACACATAAAATCCAATAATAAACATATATATGTATGTGTGGGGAAAATGTCCATCCGCAGCTTCTTCAGCAGCGTTGATTCTCAGTATGGGGTCGCTGATGTGTAGAATCACAGCATTCTCGTTCCGAGCCTTCAATCTCAGATTGTTGTCCATGCTGGAATGTATGTAGCTCCCCCAATTTTGTTTCTTTGGAGAAAAGAAAAGAAAAAAACAACCAGTATCGTCTTCTCAGGTAACAAATGAATCATAATATCACATTAATCACATTCCATTCCCCCCTTTCAACCTAACTTCGTATAGGAGGAAACTATTAAAAAGTAAGCCATAGTCAAAATATATGAAAATTTATAATATGAACTAATATCAAAACGGATATTTCTCCACCAGTTCACCTTCTAATTCCACTTCATCTACATCTGCTGTTCGCAGCAGTGGCATCTGAGTTCCGTCCCCAGGCATCACAACTCCAACCCATCGCAATATCATTGCCTTCGCAAAGGTCAACAACAGCGTACAGAAACAAAACATCACACACAACGATAAGATAACTGCCACAAAAATTTGTACCAGGACTGCACCTACAGGACCTAATTTGTCCTGTAGCCAAGAATTTGCAGACCATCCAGCTCCTTCTGATGGACCAAACGCATCCCGTATGTTTCGCAATGCCTCTATAACACTAGTCATATTGTCAGAAGAATCGGGGATCAAGGTGTAACAGGCATCACCAGTTAAGTTCAAAGCCACACATAGGCCACCTTGCTTGGCCAATATATAATCTAAAGCCATGTCATGCTTTAGCAATGTCAATCTATGACTCCTTTGAGTATTTGACAGAAAATCAAACCCCCTTATTGTCTCATTGGCGAAACCCTGTAAGGTATAAGTGATGTTATCAATATGATCAGCTAAAAATGTCACTCCGTACCATGGGAACAGTCCTATACCCCACTTTTCTCCTAGACTTATCCTCCAATGATATGACTCCAAATTATGGAACTGGGCCAAATCCCTTTTCCTTCTATTTGCGGAAACTTCATTCGACTGATCTCTATCAAGTCCTTCTCCCTTCCGTACAGTAAAAACCTCATATGGAAGTTTCAATCTTGCCATGTAACAACATCCTATCCATCCATAAGGCAGAAATATATATGCCTTATCACCGCAAACCCACCAAATCTCTTTAAAGTTCCCTATTGTCACATTTCCAGGCAAGTTTCGATTCCTTACCATCAAAGTTTTACTATATTTCTGGGGTGATACCCGAAACCTTACTTCATATAACTCACTAGCATTCTTGCTACCATGTTTTCCCAAATTCATCACATAGCTGTCACAATCAGATATTCCCATAAACATCCCCGGACCAGTGTACGTTTCATTTGAACAAAAACAAACAGCAACTTTCACAGGTTTCACTTCCATCGGCTCAGGGACTGCTGCTATTATATTTTCATGTTGATCTAGCAAATTCACATAAGGTAATTCTTCCAACCATGAACAATTATATTTAGGCTTAAACAGAAGGCGTGACCTAACCATTATTACATCCGTTGATGCCTGCTGCTGAAATAACAGCCACGCCAATGCAGAATATTGACACTTAGAAGTTAGTGGTTCTGGCACTGTTTCTAAGATTGAAGGCCATGTGCCTGGGGATGAAACTTTCACCACACATGGACAATTCAAATTTCTAACCGATCTAACAGAATGAGTTATCTGCTGGAACCATAAGTTCCTACTTGCCCATGGGTCAGCAATCTGTAACACAGATGAATCAAATCCATATGCTTTCCAGTCACTGTTTCTCTTTTGTAAAGCATGATTTTGATTAGAATCAAAATACTCACTCTTTGTATCTGATACTTTTTTCTGAGCTGTCTCAGCTGATTCTACAGCATGCTCGTCCATCATCTGTTTCCCAGTTTCAAAGGTCTCCTCACTACCATTTACCGTAGGCTCAGTTTTCAACATAGGCCACAATTGTAACATGCTTCCTGAGACTGCTGGAAGTTTGGATTAAATCTTCCTCCTCTACCTCTTCCAAAAGTTCCACGCCCTCGACCTCTCCAGGTCTGAAATTGACCTGGAGCTGGCTGTGGATAAGAAATCACTGGAGCTGCTGGTGGTGGCTGTGGTAATTGAAACTGAACCTGATGTGGCTGAGATTGTGCCTGATCCACCGGGGGCGGAGCCTGCACAATCACAGCCTGCTTTTTCTCTTTCTTTTTACTATCCACCAGCTGTATCTGATTAAGCTTCCTAAGGGTCTCTAGATCCTGCTGTTTCTGATCATATTCTTTTTTCCGATATAATTCCACCTGATGAGCTATGTTATCTATGTACGTACCCTTTGCAGCATTTCTAAGACCGACCACTTCGGCTAACTTACTCCTTACAGATTGGGGCAGTCCCTTCTCTATCTTAGCTCTCAAAATTGACTGTTCCATCTGGTTCAAATCCGGATCATTTCCTGCGATGCTTCTCCACACCTGATGAGCTCTTGACACATAGGCCCTTGGATTCTCTTCCTGACCTAGCGGCTCAATAAAAATATTATCAGGGTGTACATTTGTTGGAAATATGTCTTTCAAAGCTCTCCACACTCGACCTCTGTTTGCAGAAAACAATTCTGAATCATTAACAGCGGTTCCCACATAACGATTAAGTCCTGCTCTCTGTAGGACTTCCTCCATACCTTGAACCCCAAGAAGACTGGCCAATAATCTCTTAATGTCTCCTATGGCTATTTGTGTTCCCACCATAATCTCTTCCAACTTTGAAATCCAAGGATATGCTCCACTCTGAAGAGTAGGCAACTTTTCAAGTATGTCAGACATATCTGTATTCTGCCAAGGCTTATACTCTAGATTCTGTCCTCGAATTAACACTGGACACATTGCATCACAATCCTTCCCTTTAGAGCGTAAAGAATAATGCTTCTCTATTTTCCGAGATCCTTTCTCCTGTGACCCTTTCTTCTTTGAATATGACTTCTCCAACTCCCTAGGGGTGAACAGATGCGAAAAACGTCGACTCATGCTTCCTTCAACCTCTGTTGAGGCACTATCTCGGCCTCCCTCTATCTCCGGGCTAAATCTCTTCGAGTAAAATTCCCTTAAACCACTCTTACTCTCCAAATCCTCATCACTGTCCCCTTCCTCACTGTCTGTAGAGCTATCGTCCCTTACCAACTCTCTATTCCTCATTCTATCTCCTTGCTTTTCTGCCTTTGACAATATACGCCTGACAGCAGGATGATATCCACCTAATGCTCCACCTTCACTCTGATCATCATCATCTATAACTTTTATCCTTCTAACCCTCAGGTCTCTCTTATTTCCCAACCGTGTTGCTTTTCCCTTACTTTTGGTACTTGGATACATTTCTATAGTCGTATCTGCCTGCCCTGTTTCTATTATCCGATCATTATCGTCTCTGATACAGTAACCACCTTCCTGATTAATTACTGGAAGCTGAGGATAAATATCCTCAAACTTTACCTGTTTCTCATATGGTGGGGGGTCCTTTACTAAATCCATATGAGAGAAAGGTGCATTAATCTCTGCCATCAACTTTTCTGTCTCTTTCACACTTTTTGCTATGGTCTCCACACCCTTATTTTTCTCATCATTAACAGCCTTCGACCGCCTCTGTCCCTCACTTTCAAATAACTTGAGAATACCCAGCTCTATCTGTCTTTTACCATTACGCTTTTTCCCTTTCTTACCGTTTCTCTGCTCCGCTTTATACGTTGATATAAGCACGTGCATTGTCTGGATTACCTCTGGGTTAAAGGTCCCTTCATTCGGCCATGGTCGCTCGATAGCAGGCCAGCGCTTATGCCATTTCTCCATTGTTTTTACAATGCCTTTAATTAAAGGATTATGCTTTTGTACCACGTCTACGGGAGTAATTATTTTTGACATTATGACAACTTTCTGTATTTTTGTACGTATAAATTGATACCAACTACCAAAATTAAAGATTACTTGAATCTAACTTCAACAAAAACCCACAAATAAATTGTAAAACTTGCATCAACAACCCTTGACCGAGTACAAATCAAATGATTAACTAGTTAAATATCACGACTGGTCAGTCCGTTGCCAAGTATCCTTTAAACCGTTTAGCACAAAAATTGTACACAGAAATGAAATTCACTGCATTACCTCTCAAGCAGAGAGATCAAACCGCACAGTAACAAAAATAGATATTTGAATACGCACACCCATGTTCAAATACACATCCAAGCATTTAAAATTTTGTGGATAAAACAGCACTGGCCTTATTCAAAACAGAAGCCATGTGTTGATCATGTTGCTCCGGTCGCGGGCCTCAATTCATGTGACGTTCTGGACAGCAGTTCCACATACCACAAATCACACAAAAAACAGACAGGACCTTAGTATCTTTTTAGTTCTCTGCAGCTAACACCACACACAACATTCATCAGCATTCAGGATTTTATACTCTACAGATTGCTTATCTCCTTTTAACCTCTATACATCATATTGCATGAACTTCAATTTGCTTTACTTTAATAATCACCCCAACTTTTTATCAATCAGTATTACTCGCAAACAATATATATACATACACAATAATCACTTTATTATAATAGTTGCTCATACACGCACACACACCACCCTCATTAATTTCTCTACTTGAATATGTCCTTTTTGGGAATTATGTTATTCATTCAGGGCAGGGGAGTGTTTGTCTCACTGTAGGGATATCTTTATTCATTCAGTATTAAGGGTGCTTTGGCTTCGGTGTTTAGGTCCTGTTTAAAGGCTCATAAAGTTATTTGGTCATACACAAAAATATTTTCCCAAAAAGGCTCATTGTTTTTTATCTTTGTTCTTTTGTTGTTTAACAGAACAGAAAGTCTTCAGAAAGAAGCTCATAGATTTTAGCAGATTCAGTCCTCTTATGTAATGAGGCTCATTGTTTTATTCTTAATAGAAGACAAATATTACCCTTATAATTACTAGAAACTAACCCTTGTTTTCTACCTTAACTTTCCTATGTATTTATTCATACATATATATATATATATATATATTACACACATTCCAACACATACTGCAGTCAGTCACATACACAAACTTTCAGAAGGAGAGAAAGAGAGAGAGAAGGAGGGGGTCCCGCCCGCAGCGGAGCGCAGACCCTCAAACGCAGAGAGACAGAAACGCAGAGGGAGGGGGGTTCTCCACCCGCAGCGCCGAGCGCACACGCGCAAACACACAAACGCACAGCCAGGAACCGCTTCTCTTACACACATAAACACTCTCATTCATACAGAGAGACCGATCCCTTTTTTTAATCAAAACTCACAACAAATTCACACACAACACTTAATCACAAATTCACTTTGTCGACACATTCACACAATCCTATAGCATGCTATATTGCCGCACCTTTATTTTATTTTCTTTTTATTTTCCTTCCTTTCTTAAATTTTTTGCTACCTCTTTGACATGCAGAAATTCAAATGACAGCTGCTTCATCACATAGCCCGTCAGCTAATTGTCAGAGTGGGAACTTCAATTGAATTTTAATTCTGCATCATCCAGTTTGTTAAAACTGACCTGAAACTCACTTAGTGAACTTTCAGGTTTTTGTGGCCCATCTAAGATCGCCTTTCTTAAAGGGCTTTCATCCAAATCTTGCGGCTTCTTCTTTAAACCTTATTCTTACTTTTCCCTTTTTATTTCAACCTTTATATTCCTATTTTCCTTTATTTCTTAAACTTTTTTTTTACCATATTCAACTCTTTCTCAAAGTCATTCACCTTTTATTTTTTACTTCAACTTATTCTCTTCAGCTTTTATTCCTGTTATTTCAACTTTTTAACTCTCATTAATGTAACTTCTCTTTACTTCAACTTTACTTCTATATTTCAACGTTTTGTTTTCTTTAAATCTTCCCGTAATCCCCCCTTTATTGCGGTGCCTGTAACGCAATAAAACAATTTAGAACGGAGAAACGCTCAAACCAACAACCACAACACAAGATACAAAACCCACACACAGGCCTTTAACGGTGAGACCCAGCAGCAGATAAACAGAACCCCAACGCTCACCGTTTCAGCCGGCCGGACAGATGCGGGAGCAGACGTCGGAGCAGGTTCGCGAAGCTGGAGGCCACAACACGCCCAGGATTCGTGACGCCAGGAAATGTTGTATATTTGTTGTCTTGGTGAAGTGTAGCTGTCGGCTGGAAGGAATCTCCGTAGACACAGATATTTCGTGTAAATAACGTCTTTTAATCAACACAGAAATATAGCATCTGTACAAGCTTTCTGGTTAAGCTTGGAGTCAGCGCGCTCTGATTCAAATGTCTGACTCCCGATCCATGGCTCCACACTCATTATATTCTGATCATTCTCTGGGTCCGCCTCTTAATGTATAACAGATGTATATGAGCCTATTGCGCAATAATGTTTTATCATAAAGAGAACCCTGTCTTTGTCCAGATTTAATATATCTCAGATGTACCAGCGCTCACTTTCCCAGACCATTCATCTTAACATACAGTGAGAACGGGTCAGAGGTCTTTTCCCAAGAGGACATGCATCCTGGATCATATTCTATACTTCGGCTTATACTGATTTAAGGACGACCGCCCGTCTCATTTTCCCAGTCACGGCTCTTAAGATAAACACTATGGGCCTTTCATACCTTTGGCTTAAAGGAAAACATCTGGCCAGACGGTATAGTATAGGAACAGAGAATTATCTTCCGCTCCTTCATGTATTTCATTTGTAGAGAAATAATCTGAATTAAGGCCTTTAGATTCTACATATTTAAGGTATTATATATTTAAGATACTATACCGGCTCATGAAACACCTTCACCGAGCCACGGATGTTCACCTTGAGGAGGGCAGGGTAAATTTGCCTGTATTCCGTGCCGAGGGATTTTAGGCGTTTCTTAACTTCGTCGAACATCCTGCGCTTGCGAAGGACGGACGCAGAAAAGTCCTGAAAGAACATCACGCTGTCTCCAAATTTCAAAGGGGAGCCTTTGATCCCCAGCTCCCGCGCTGCATTTAACACTCGCTGTTTGTCTTGGAAGTTGTGGAACCTCACCAAGATGGGTCGCGGTCGATGCGTAGAGGAAGGTTTGGGGGCCAGCGATCGGTGTGCTCTCTCCAGCTCTATACGTCCCGCCTTCAAAGTAATACAGAGAGTCTTAGGAAGCCATGATTCGAAAAACCGCGTCGGGTTGTCACCCTCCACGCCCTCAGGTAATCCAACAATGCGGATATTCTTCCTCCTTCCTCTGTTTTCAAGGTCTTCAGCCCGTTCGCCCATGTCATGTACTAGTTTCTCAAGGGATTGTAGCTTAGCCTTGATCGGGGTTACCACGTCTTCCATATCCGATATCCTCGCTTCCGCTTCAGTGAGCCGCTTATTATGCTCGTCTAGTTCAGAACGATGCAGTTGTAACAACTGCGATATCGGGTCCATTTTTTCATCGATGAGCTTGGAGATATTGGCTGTAATCTCCGCAACCGCGTCAGACAGCAGAGTCGCGGGCGAGCTCATATTAGCATTAGCAGTTTCAGCTCCCTCATCGGCCTCCTCAGAGCTGTTGGCAATATGCGTTTTCTTACGTGGCATGCTTTCTGTTTGCCTCAAAAAGTAGTTATTTATGCTCATAATGGCAATCACAAGACATGAGCGTGTTAAAATTATAATATTCGGGTTATAATAATAGGAAACTCAGCAAAGAGACACTACCGCTCAACTACACACAGCCTCCCTTCAAGCCGCAATCTTGAAAACCCCCTTTTTTTCCTTTTTTAATAATTGAATAATTACAGTTTGATACCTGAACAGAAATTTAACCTAGTATGGTAGTTTTTCAGTCAGCCAACATCAGGGAAGGCCAAGTGCAAGGAAAGACTTAAAAACACCACAAGCATCTGGAATTATTTAAAAGCCCACCACCTCCAAGCTTAAAAAGAGATAGATAGACAGATCACACAGGAACTGGGCAACTCCTGCAGGACTCAAAGACTGGACGACACCCCCAACGGGGATCCGGGAGTGAATGACCCCAGCAAGTATCTGTAAATGGTCGACGTCACCAACGGGGCTCAGAGGCTTGGGAAGTGGATCGTTGCTGGGGTGGTTAAACAGGAGCTTGGATTTTGCAAGAAAGGCCAGGTAGCTGGAACAACAGGGAATGAGAATGTGCATTGTGTGACTAACAATGTTATGTGAACCCTGTGCAGAGACCAACAAAGGGATGAAGAAAAGTCCAAGTCCAAAACACAAACAAGGAAAACAAAAGAGCAAAATATAAATAAAAAACCCAGAAACACAGTAGTAAAGTCCAAATAAGCCGGCACAAAATAAACCTGCTATCCAAAACATCGAGGAACAAAAATCTTGCAGAGAAAAAAATATTGGAAACTTGGAAAAGCTGGGGACTAGGGCAACAAACTCAGGGAACAATTGCAGGTAACACAATGTAAAGACCAAGAGATATGAAGAAAAACATAATCTTGGGAACAGGGAACAAAAGTAATGAATGAGAAAAAAAGCAGACAAAAGCAGACAAAAAGCAGACTTTTATAAACATTTACAGACGCCAGGGAAACACTGGAAACAAATCAGACGAACCGGCAAGAAACTGGCATAAAAAGAAAACGATTTGTACAGTGTGTTAACAAGCTCCAGCTGGACACTATCAGTGCGAAATGTAGAACCAACGGCATCTTGTGGTGGGAACTGAGAACATTGGGGCGTTACCCGGAAAATCCACCGGATCCTTACAAGTATAATGCTTTCCAACCTTACTTTAGCCCCATTTGTGTGAACATTTTCCAAACTGTCGACATGACTGCATGTACATACTAATGTATGCCTTTCAAGTTTCATGCAAACCCTTATTGGCATCGCAGCAATCTATAATTCTATACCAAAATAAGACACAAAAATATATAATAACTGCCTCTCAGTTAAATGACATTTATTCCATTATAGTTTGTCATACCTACGAAATATAAGAAAGAGTGAGAACATGGCCCACTCGTTTCATGCAGTAGAAATCTATTTATTGTCATTATGTTAATTTATTATAATAGCCTGAAGAGTTTAGGTCAGTTGATTAAATAGTTTATGAAATTAGAGATAAAAGTAGAAAATATCCCCTACTTTATAAAGATTTACCATGTTTTTAAAAAGCTAAAGTGCAAAACAGTATATCAAGATTGTTGAGCCTGTTGCAGTGTCTGGAATGTTTTTGTTGAGAGCCAAGGAATCTGTTTGGAGGCTGTGTGTTTTTCCCCTTTAGGTCAAATGTGACCTTCGCACCTGGTGACCAATCTGAGCCAGTTGTGCTGTTCCCCTTTTGGATCTGTGACTCACTGGTGTACTGAGAGTTATTTAATTATAGACATCACAACATGCCTGAGGGAGACTGATGAGGGAGAGGAACAAGGGACAGAATGAGAAGAAGGGATAGTTTAATACTTCTCTAGTATGTCATGTTCAGGCATTTATGCAAGGAAATAACTCCACTGGATGGCTGTTCTTTACAAGAAGGAATGAATCTTTTTCTGATAAAGGTAAGTCTTAGCCCAACCAAAATGGATATGTGGTCATGAGGGGACTGAAGGGACTATGCAGCTTGGAGTCAGGAACACTCTCAAAAGGCACTTTTGAGAAAAGGCTACACAGCAAAATGAAAATGCAAGTGACCAACATGCTCTGTTTTGTGTGCTACTTGAGACCAATAATATCTCATCAACATCTTACAGGCAGATCATTAATATAAACAGCGATAAAGAAAGAAGAGACCATATGAATTATACAGAGAAAAAAAATGGAGGCATCTCTTCCCAAAACAACCTTGGATGTGTCAGAGGACCAAGAGTGCAGTGTAGCAAAAGGTAAGGAAAGTGCATTGTGTGTTAATGTAGACACATCTTGGATAAACCAGAGACTCTAATTAGAACAAGCTTGATTGTTGCTGTTCACAACAAGTGATATCTGCCTCGTTTGACCTGACAAATCTCTGACCATGAGGCTAGTGTACCAGTGTTGATTCAGTTCTGATTTATTTAAAATTTGAGGAACACTTTGAAAAAGACTTTGAAAAAGAGAAAAGACTTTCTGTTGGGTACAAAAGTTTTCCCCCTTCTGCATTATTTTAATGAATTAGTGCAAAGATTCAAAATAAAAAGTAAATCACACCAACACAGTTAAGACCTGCCTACCAGAGACAACTAAATCAACATTTACTTCAAAATTTACAGAGAAATGTATGAATTTGGAGGAAAAAATTAGATAGCTCTGCATTCATTACAAACCTTTCATGTCCCTATATAACATGTTAGTAACTAATTTCCAATCTATTTATTTTCCAGATAATTTTAACGAGAGAGAAATTATGAGAACTTCCCTGGAACAGGAAAAAGACCCTACCTACCCCACGGCTGTCAATACATCCCCAGTGCAAATTCATATATTACCTGTCTCTGTGATCCAAAGCATGAGCTCAGATAGCTTAGTTACAGATACCGGAAATGAAAAATCAGTTAAAAATAAAGGTCCACCACCACCAGTTCTGAAGAAACCAAAAAATCCTTTTGGTTCAGGCGTTGAATATGCAATGGACAAGCCTCGGACATATTCTGAATTTCTACAAAATAACATCAAGCTGGGAAGAAGAGAGTCGGCGTTACAGTATGTTCTTGATGACTTTGATGAATACACTTCAGATCTAGACACATTGTCTATTTGCCCAGGCACATTAGGCTCACCATCTTACAGGTGCATAACAGGGGGCACTGACACTGATTCTCAGCCTGAAAATCCCACAAATTATTCAGATTTAGATGGTAAAGAAATGGACCTCTGGACAGAAACGGTGGACATTCTTCCTGAACCAGGAGGGTTGGATATATCTCAAATAAGACATGTATTAGAAAAAAAGGCAAAAATGAAAGGCTCTCCACCACCAGTACCGAAGAAGCCACTGAACCCATTTGTTGTCATTGAGAGAGATAATATTTTACCAAACATTGTCACTGCAGACAGTTTTAGGTATGAAAATTGTGATTACAAGCCATATACTCACAAAGCTGTGCATGAGGAGGAACCTAAAACAATCTTTGCTACAGACTATGACAATCATCTTGTTGCCATGGATGAAAAAGATTTTTCTGGATTCAGACCAGAACTTATTACGCAAACTGGTAAAGTGCATAAGAAAAAGACACATCAAAGTGTTGTAGAAGTACTGGAAATAAACAAAACCTCTGATGCCAACAAGCATTTTTCACATACAATGGAAAGAAGACTGTCACCAAAGAAAAGTGAGTCCATCCATTAGATTTTCTTCCTCAAATTATAATAATATAAATATTCTCATTTGTCAAGAATATGGCAAAATAAGAAATATTTTTTAAAGTAATTAGCGATAGAGATAGAGAGCATAGAGATAATAATAGAACATAGAGATAGAATAATAAATAGGTTATTTTAGCTCTCTATTTTACTTTTTTGTTCGTCCCGAAATCCTAAAACATTCCTAACAGGATGTTTTGAGCAGGAGTTGCACTGAGACCATAATGCAGAAATGTGATATGTTTTGGAAATGTGAATAATATAAACTCTGGATGTGATGCACACAATGTTATAAACTACTAATTATTAACATTATCTAATCATTTATTCTTATCCCCTGTCCTTTTGTGAATATCTGCACAGATAATGTTTTGCCTAACCAAAAGTATACATTTTATTTAAATTCCGACAGTGAAAACATCTATTAGATTCTTAGAATTGTGCACACGGACTGCTGTACAGTCATTTCTGTTTATAAAATGCTCATACTGAAACTACCCTAAAAACACAATACTGTTTGCCTTAAAAATTCAATAAAAATGTACAAATAATTATTATTTATAATGCCAAAATATGGTGTGACCCAGAAGAGAATATGTGTGAGTTTGTTTCCTCTCAAGGTTCCGTCCTCTTGTCACTCTTACCTCTAATCTAAAAACATATAGAAATTAATGAGGAACTAGACATGAAGGAGAACCCCTTATTATCTGGGTGACACCATATAGTGGAAGCCATAGTAGTTTTAGGATCTTGCATTGGCATCACAGAAGGAGTACACACACAGTTCAAAAGAAAATGGAAAACAGATATTTTCATTATATAAAAGGGGGCTTATTGTGATGAGTGTAATCAAGCCTTTTAAAGCAGCTATAACAGTGTAAAATCAGTATAAAACTATGAGGTATGAGGAACACTTGAGGCATCAGTGTCTTGCCTCTTAATTTTCAAGAAGCCTAAACATTTAAAAGAAATTGATGATTAGAACTATTTATGGTTTAAGAAAGAAACTCTTCTATTCAGATCAATTCTATTTTATTTGTATAGCACTTTTAACAATGGACACTGTACCATGCCAGCTGTACAGAAATAACTAGATAACGAATATGAAAAATTTATAAATTAGTCCCTAAAAGTTTATCCCTAATAAACAAGTCAGTGGTATGACTGGTAGGGAAAAATTCCCTGAGATGGTATGAGGAAGAAACCCTGAGAGGCACCAGACTCAGAAGGAAACCCATCATCATCTGGGTGACACAGAAAGTTCTTCTTTAGACTGTAGTTATTTTTACTCTGGGTCCTGAAAAGAAAAGTGTATTTAAAAGAAACAGGCATATCACAACTGTTTGTTCAGATTTTATGGGGCAAGGCAATTCTGTATTTAAAAGTCATTAATAGTTTTTTAATCAATTGGAAGTCAACATAGTGCAGATAAAAAATATTTATTATTTTATATGTTAATAATATAAAATTATGTTCATATGTTCATATCAAATGTTTCCTAGAACAATTTAGAACAATTTAGACCAGAACTGATGTGCATCCTTTCCTGGAGCCAGTCCTCAAAGCAAGTTTTACTGGAAAGTGCAGTGGAGAGATGCTGGGGAGAGTTTCTGAGAGAAAAACTTAGTTGTGTGAGTCTTTAAGGTTTTGGAGTGAAAACACTGTTAAGACTATGCAAAAAATCTCTCAAGTGGCCTCTCAATGGGATAAACACAGTCCTTTCTCTTGCATCATTTGTGTTCTGCAAGAATGATTTGAATGCGACCAATCTAAGAGCCTACACAAGCATTTTGTTATATTGCTTGACAATTTTTTTTTTAAATGATTATTTTATGTAATAATATTTTTATGTAATCATTTTTGCTTATGCCTGGCAAAATGCCGCCCCACAGCTCCAGGATCCTTGGTTTGATTCTGAAATTTAGTTACTGTCTGTGCTGAGGATTGCATGCTCTTCCAGTGTTGGTGGTGGTTTTGTCCAAGACATGCTGTTAAGTAGTTAGATTGTCCCTAGTTGTGAAGAAGTGTACAGCAAAAGACAAATGCTAAAACAGGCTGTGAACTCAGTTGCTTACTTCAGTTGCATTTCATTGAAGGATTACTTAAGATTAATTAATCAATCTAATTACTTGTTACTCTGATTACTTTAGTTATTCATTTATTAACTAATTACTTTTAATAATTCTGAAGTGGTTTTGCATAGCCCCTTCCCCCAGAAAGACAAACATAGGAATCTGATAGATGAAACTATTTTATCATCTGCTTAGTGTGTATTTGCTGTTAATAGTCCTACTGCTTCATTATAGTTAACCATATTCATCTATACTATGGCTTTTGCCATCGAAAGGTGTGAGGATGAGGACTGAGATGTAGTGATTCTCTTGTGGAGGAGGGGAAGGGTAGAGCAGCAAAAAAGGGCGTTGCTCTATTTCATTCAAATAAAGGAGAAGGGGGAAAGCTTTTGTACCCAGCAGCAATAACGTCGAATTATCGGGTGCTGGGAACAAATACATGTTTTGATTACCTACTTAAGAACAAGTACAATTTGTATAAAAGGTAAGAGACTATAATTTGTTTGGCAATACAAGATCGGTTTATTTAACCATTGTTGATTTAACATATGTGCACCGGGACATGATCATCTCCAGTTACGACTAGCAGGTCTTTGCATTCAAAGCATTAACCGCATTTTGTGCACAAGGGAAAACAATAATTTATATTTCCTCTGCATAGTTATGGATGCATTTTGTATATGACTACTTTAAAAACGGCTATCGTTTCTCGTGCCGGTTGTAGCATAGCATTATTAGCTAAGCTAGCATTTAACAATAAAAAATAATGTCGGCTAACCAACGCACAGGAACATTACACAATCAGCATTATCTCTTACAATAATGAACTCCTAATGCTTGGATATATTTGTTGTTCATAGCAAGACCGTAAGACTCACTCAGGGCGTGCGGTCAAAAAAACCCCAAAAAAACAGCAGTCAATTGCAATGCATTCATTGGATATTTTGAGACTCGTCTTTTTTGTTTGACTTAAAATGTCCTCTCTTAATTCCGCTTTCCATAAAGCGAATTGTTACGAACCTGAAAGATACTGAGTGAAAACTAGATGTGAAACAAGAGCCATGGTACTCATTAATGCATATGTCCGCTATTCTACAGAGGCAAATGCAGATTTACAGGTTATCACAGACATATATAGATTAATTAAACAGACGTGTTGGAAATCGTGCGGTGTAGGATTATTTCACCAAGGCTTATAGAGGTTATAAATCTTCCGGCATGTCGATGAAATGTGTCGTTTATATACAGAATTCTGTAAATATATGCTTTTTTTTTTTTTTTTTTTGCAAATACACAAATCTTTAATTTACTTAATACTACCACTAATTCATAGGCTAACTGAAGCAGTGTATTTATATAATTTTGTAATTGTACTTGAATGCATTTAGCTACATTGAGCTACTCAACTAACTGAGCAAAGCTCTTATTTCATAGTTTTAATGCTACGAAGCTTGATTATGGTATTTTTTTAAATGACCACAAAAATTACCACAAATTTTAAATGAACCACAAATATGACCACTAATATTTACAAAGGGTGCCATATTGCAAATCAATGCTCTGGTATTTGATCATTCATTTGCAATATGGCACCCTTTGTAAATATGAGCTAAGGAGGCAGGGAAAAATGGTCTTTATAATTTAAAAGTCTTGATCTAAAAACAAATGCAATCACAAGTTTTTTTTATTTATTTATTTTATATCTTTGTTAAATATGTCTGGCATAAATATTGGCATCCTCTATGAATTAATATAAATAAAATATATTTCAAGTATATTCCTATTAATATTTTACACTTTTTATTACACTTGGGTGACTAGGAACAGTTGTTCCAACCATGACTTTCCGTTTCACAGAGGTATAAGTATGAGGTAACAAAGTTTAGCCAAATGTAAAGTTATTAATCACAATGGATAAGACTGAGGAGCTTGACAAAATAGGAAGTGGCTATATGAAATCAAAAAACAAAAGCATTAATAATGGCAATTTCCACCATCAGGGCAATAATTAAGACGTTAGAGTTTACTAAAAATCTTATGAATCATTCTGGAAGAGGAAATTTGTCTACATTGCCTCAACACACTGTGAAGAGAATGTTTGAGTGGCCAAGGTTTTTCCAAGGATCACAGCTAGAGAACTGCAGAAGTTAGTTGCATTTTGCGGTCTACAAACTACAATCCAATGTCACCGACATTACCACAGTTTTTTTGCAGGGGCTTTAGAAAAAATCCTCTACTCTCATCCAAAACCTCAAGCATTTTCGGTTTGCCAGACACTACTGTAACTTGTTATAAGCTTTGGTTTTATAATCAGATAAAACTGTAATAGAATTTTTGGTAATAAACACCAGAGATGTAACTGGAAAAGTACTTCAGGTCAAATATGGTGTGGCTTTTAAATTCTTTGCAGCCCGTCTTTTCTTATATTTAACAAGGGTGATGATAAGACAAGATAAGATAAGATAAGATATACCAATATTAGTGGCGCTCACTACAGCTTATTTCTAATGTTAGCTAAAGTTTTTATTTGTGCCATTAAAGGTTTATCTTAAATGTATCTTTGTAGGGGCTAAGTTTTAAATTCAGTATTATTTTAAAGAAAATAGTTATATATTGTATACAATTTCAGATCAAAATGTGAAGCTGAAACTATTATCCCAATTCCAAGAATGTTGGGACACTGTTTAAAATCACAATAAAAACAGAATGCAATAATCTACAAATGAACAATGAACAGGGCAACAAAGGAATTTTAGTGTTACTAAAACGAAACAGCTGGAAAAACATTTCGCAACTAACTAGGTAATTTGCATCAGATCAGTTACATGAATAGGTAAAAAAAAAAAAATAAATAACAGTCTCTCAGAAGGAAAGATGGGCAGAGGTTTAACAGTCTGTGAAAAACTGTGCTTACAAATAGTGGGAAAAAATCTGAATAATGTCCCATAACATACAATTGTAAGGACTTTAAATATATCTTTAACTACAGTACATAAAATCTATCAAATGATTACAACATTATCTGCCTGACCATTGCAGCCTTTTATTCAGCAAAAAACTTCAGGACTGACACTAGAATTCTGTATTGGACAAAATTGGGACAATATTCCTGAACCAAATCTCCAGCAACTGGACTCCTCGGTTTCCAGATGTATAGAGACTGTTGTTGAAAGAAGAGAGGATGCTACACAGTGGCCCTGTCCCAACTTTTTGAGATGTATTGCAGCCATCAAATTTAAAATTAAAATATAAATTTTTTTCCCTATATTTGTTCCTTAAAATGGTACAAAGCCAAATTGCAAAGAAGTTGGGACATTGTGTAAATGTAATTAAAAACAGACTGCAATGATTTGCAAATCTCATATATCCATATTCTATTTACTATAAAACAAACAAAAAAAAAAAACCATATAAAATGTTTAAACCAAGTATATATACAATTTTAAGGAAACAATGTCATTTTGAATTTGTTGGCTGCAACAGGTCTCAAAGAATTTGGAACAGGGCCACATTTACCACTGTGTAGCCTCACATCTTCTGTCCATATACATCTAGGGACTGAGGAGACCAGTTGCTGAAGTTTATGGAGTGGAATGTTGTCCATATATGTGTCTGTACAGTGGTGGCATTTCTGGATCGTATTCACGTATGCTTTCTTATTTGCATTCTCGTACTCACTTCACACATTCATGTCTTCAGCACCACCCATATGATATTTACATTATTACAAACTGTTTACATGCTGTTTTTGCACATCCTTTTGACTGCTATTGGTGTTTTGTACAAACCCTTTTGTTTAAATTTTGTTTACTCACAAGTACATTCCTATACTCAGTTCTCTCTGCACACTATACTGTATAATATACAGTAGGTTTACTGGCGGCGCGATTGTGTGTTTTGTGTATTTGTCCTACACTGTCTTGTGTTGTCTTTGCACTGTCTGTCTTGCACTGTTTGCACCAGGTTGCACATGATGCACTTTATGTGGCGAGGATGTTTCGCTGTGTAATGCATCAGCTATATAGGGTTGAAATGACAATACAAGCTTCTTGACTTGATAGAGATTTAACCTAGGTTTGTGGATGAAGAGGCAAACTGTGTTCATAGACAATGATTTCTGGAGCTGTTAATGAGCCCATGCAGTAATTTCCATTACAGAATCATGACTTTTTATACCCAATCATCTTACTAACCTGTTGTCAATGACCCTAATTAGTAGCAGAATAAAATTTGAGTTGGAGAAACAATCACACTTACTTTTTCAAGACGTTTGTAGCCCCATGCCAACTTTTTTTGAGACTTGTTGCAGCAGTCAAATTCGAAATGACCTTTTTTTTCCTGAAGATGGTACATTTTCTCAGTTTAAGCATTTAGATTTTCCATTTTCTATGGTGAAATATATTGTCGTATAGACAGGATACCCCCGAATTCAGCCTTTCCTCTCGATCTCTGCTCTCCTACAAGCACTTGGGGAAGTCTTAATGAAAACACACGAGGCAGCTCTCAGAGAGAAGTTCCAAAGTTTATTGTCTCACACATGAAGATATACTTCCAAAGAGAAGGAGAGAGAAAGGGAGGGCTGCCAGGTGTGTGTGTGTGTGTGTGTGTGTGTGTGTGTGTGTGTGTGTGTGTGTGAACAGAAGATAAGCCAAAAACAGAAATACAGGAACCACTGTGTGTGTACGAGCAAAGTAACAAATGCCACAAAAGGATAGTTCAGGGTATGCTCAACAGAAGCATACAAAAAGGTTATTCTAGAAGCATACAACAGAATTACTATAACTACTAATGTTGTAGTATAACTACTAATGTTATAGTATGTTATAGTATATTGTTGTCTACCATCCGAATGTCGCAGCAGAAATCGAGACTCATCAGACCAGGCAACGTTTTTCCAATCTTCTATTGTCCAATTTTGGTGAGCCTGTGCGAATTGTAGCCTCAGTTTCCTGTTCTTAGCTGTCAGGAGTGGCACCCGGTGTGGTCTTCTGCTGCTGTAGCCCATCCGCCTCAAGGTTTGACGTGTTGTGCGTTCAGAGATGCTCTTCTGCATACCTCGGTTGTAACGAGTGGTTATTTGAGTTACTGTTGCCATTCTATCAGCTCGAACCAGTCTGGCCATTCTCCTCTGACCTCTGGCATCAACAAGGCATTTGCGCCCACAGAACTGCCGCTCACTGGATATTTTCTCTTTTTCGGACCATTCTCTGTAAACCCTAGAGATGATTGTGCGTGAAAATCCCAGTAGATCAGCAGTTTCTGAAATACTCAGACCAGCCCGTCTGGCACCAACAACCATGCCACGTTCAAAGTCACTTAAATCACCTTTCTTCCCCATTCTGACGCTCGCTTTGAACTGCAGGATCGTCTTGACCATGTCTACATGCCTAAATGCATTGAGTTGCTGCCATGTGATTGGCTGATTAGAAATTTGCGTTAAAGTGCAGTTGGACAGGTGTACCTAATAAAGTGGCTGGTGAGTGTACATAGATTATTCCCACATATGATTTACAAATCATTGCATTCTGTTTTTATTTACATTTTACACAGTTAAAACTTTAATGGAATTGAGGTTGTAGTTTAAACATATAGTTTGAATGTGATGTTTTCTATGTTCTCTTATAAATAAAATATAGATCAAAGAGATTTGCAAATAGTTGGATTCAGTTTTTATTTATTTGGGTTGTAAAGACTTTTTTGGTTTTTTTTGTGGTTATCCTGCCATGAAGATTTTATGTTGTGCAGCATGGTGGATCACGAGTGAATACTTTCATTTGTGGTCTTTTAATGTGGTCAAGTTTTAAACCGCACAAATACAGTTGGGTCAATGACCACAATTGGCATTGGACAATGACACACTTTTTGTCATTTACCTCCGTACACTACAACAGTGAATTTGAAATGATCAATGTACCTAAATTAATCAAAACATGATTGAACATTTAGTGGACAAACTAACAATTATTTTGTAATACTTGATATAAATCAATCAATTACATTTCCTCTGTTTGTGAGTGTTTCTGCCTTTTGTTTTGTCTTTAATAAGTGAAAAACATGCGTGTAAAATGGTGTGTGAATGACTTTTATATAAAAGCTCCTTTCTGCTTCAGCTACCATCACCGGATGAGTAAGACATTCTCAGAGCAATCCACAAATTTGGAAAAAAATTCTAAGAGCTCCCTTTTATGTATAATTATCAACCTAAATGCATTTATTGCACAATTAAATACACACGTCATTGTGACTCAGAACCAACTCCTTGGCTAATTGTAGCCATAAGATACATACAACCTCTATATCTTTATATGTCATTTAAATGAGCCGTTTAAGCTGCACTGGAGATTCCCCTTACTGAAATCAGTTCAGGACATATTCAGTACAATCAGAGAAAACCTTTGACATCACCTCACTTAAAGGGAACCAAACCAATAAGTGCTGTTTAACTTCAATCCAACTAGACTAGTGAGGGTGGATTTGTTTTGTAGCTACACACATTATGATAAACCACATACTATAAATTATAATGTTATGCAGCTAAAATAAACATTGTTGCCCTATGAGTAAAAGCACAGCAGGCAACACAGCATATACAGTTAAAATATTTCATTAAATGCATTAGCCTATACTTTCCTCATAACGAGATGAGTGATAGAGCTGCATACACACCTTTATCTTTTGCACGCTTCCCCCTACTTCTTTCCTCTTTTCCCTGAATTGGGCTCCTGATGGTTTAGACCTTTTTTGTCATCCATAATTTAAATTTGGATTCAGTTCTCCTTACTGACATGATGTCATCCAGCCCCCACCTGTCTTTCTGAGTGTATGAGTGAGGGAACTTCTCCGACCAGGTTTCTTGACCATGACATGATCTAATAATTGACGCGACTGTGTGTAATTGAGTGGGGAAAAAACAATTATTTTTTTTTTTTTTGCCTTAACACTTCCTGCCACTAAATCCGCCACAGCCAAGCAGCAATCAAAACGAGTTTAAAACAGAGCGCATGCTCTACCCTGATTGGTGGCTTGCTGTTTACTTGACCAGATAAGTTTTTATCCACTCATAAATTAAAAGGAAAGACTGATTTTGCGGAATGTAGTTGAGTAAAAAGTAAGGTATTTGACTTTGAAATGTAGGGAAATTAAAGTAAAAGTCTCCCCGAATGAAAATAAAACTTTCTTTCGGCTTCTCCAATTAGGTCTCCCCAAATGAAAATACTTGAGTAAATTACAGACACGTGAAAAAACTAATTGATTCGTTCACAACGAATGTCATTATCGATTAGTTGGGCTGCTCAAGTTACAGGTTAGCGTGACAGCAAGACAACACGGCCGCTTGCAAAATGGTGGAAAGTACAGGTACAACCGGCAGCAAGAAAAAGTGTACGTCCCAAATGACGAATGAAGGCGAAACATCAGCACGGTAGGCAAAAACTGCAAATCATGTAAAAATGGAATTGTTTAATGAAGTGCTATTGTGTAAACTGTTTGTAACTTCGGGACAGTCGCACTGGATCTGTTCTGTCATGACTCGCGAGCATCAGGATGCGCAATCGCTCACAACATAGTGATGGATTTAATTAAAATGGTACGAACGAACACTAAAATCTAAAAGCAGCAAATAACAGCAGCAGTAAACAATTATATTTTTAGTCACTGTTGTAGTTTTCAGCGAATGCTTATGCATTTGTACGCCAATGCATATTTTATTATTTTTAAATCAAGCCTGTTAGATTGTTGTTTCTCTGTTTCATTCTCTTACAGTAAACAGTAAACGTACATGTTTTCAAAGGTGATTTACTGCGGCTTTACTACGTTCGAATGCTTGTTTTCAATGTTTGTATTTAGTTTATGCATATATCATTAAATTGTTATATAATTAAATTAATTATATATTCTATATGCTTATATCTTCACTACTGAACTAAATATCTGTATATTGTTTTAAACAAAAATTGTCAAAACAATGTATTATATTTTATATTGAGTTTTAAACCATGGTTGTCAAACTGCCTTCTGCACTTATCATTAAAAACAATACAAATGTTGATTTACCAAATTGCTTTACTTTGCATACATAAATGCTGTTTTTTAGAGAAAGAAACAACCCAGCAGGGAATTTGTTCAAGGAGAAATCCCCCATGTACTCTTCAACTATCAGCCACTATAGTTAAACTCAACATGTGGCTTATACCAGTTTTATACATAAATATATACTTACTATACTTGTTTACCAGCTTTTGCAAATTTTTCACTGCCATAGCCTTTATATCTATTAGTTGTACGTTTTCAACAGTGTCTACACATACACACTTTCACGGACATGACTAAACCTGTCCTCAAAGTGTAATTTGTTCAGAGTCGAAAAAATAAAACGGAGGAGAGTCGCCGCTAGCTCGAACATAACGAGTCTACATGATGCACACTGGACTAGGGCGAATGAATTTTTTTTAAGTGAACATTTTATTTATTATTAATATTTATTATTTTTTATTATTTAATACAAAATATTGTATACAGTATTTTGATTATGTTGATTAGTTTTAGTATATTTTATTTATTTTTTTATTTTTATATATATTTTTTTTAAATACTTGGGGAAATAATTTTTTTGATCCCCTTACAAAGAAATAAACAATCTAGAATGTTTATGGTAGGTTTATTTTAACAGAGAGACAGAATATAAAAAATCCATAAGAAAAACATTAAAGAAAGGTTGGCAAACTTCAGACGGGCCTGTTCATGTGCATTGAGTAGAGCAGGGGTGGGCAATTAATTTTTACAAGGGGCCACATGAGAAACCTGAATTGTGTCAGAGGGCCACATCAACGATAATATTTTAGGGATGCACCGAAATGAAAATTCTTGGCCAAAACCAAAAACCAAAAATGAGGAAACCAAGGCCAAAACTGAAAACCGAAACACCGAAAGAAAAGATTATGGCAATTATTAGAACCATTGCATTTATGGCTATGAGTGTGTACTAACCTCACTAAAATCAATGCATTGCAATTCAAAGAATAAATCAACTACAAAAGTTTTTTATTTATTATTATAAAATATTGTTATTTATTTGTTACCATTCATAGTATTGACAGACAGGCAGCGGTCAATTATTATTAGCAACGGTCTGTTAAACGAAAATAATTGACCGCCGAACGTTTGGAAGCCCATTCAAGTGAATGGAACGTTCTAATCTACAGCATTAAGAAGAGCCGTGTAATAAATAATATTATATTATAATAATTATTATTTTCGGGATCCACAGGGAATAGTTCAAAGATCAACCCGTCGATCCACTGGCGAACACTGATCTAAGGCAATGCATTCCATAATTTTTTTGTGTTATGCCTTTTGCCATCACTGGAAAACTTTCCTGCCTTTTCAAAAACGGCCTCTACAGACGGAGTGCGCATGCTCGGATTGACTTTACTTTTCTGCGCCGCGTTCTTCTCATATTTAGAATGGCAATCGGGATGTTTGGATTTCAGGTGATAAATTAAACCCGACTTAGAGAAACTCTTTGCAGATACACCCCCTCTTGAAATTTCAGCATTGCATGTTTTGCAAATCGCTCTCCGCACACCGCAGACATGTTGGCTCTTATCCAGATAACCATGTGCTGGCTGCGCTTTTTTATTGCGTCATTACAATTGTGTTTCTGCCGTGTTGTTTCGGTAATTTAGGTATTTCGGCCGAAAGTTTTCGGTGCATCCCTGTAATTTATGATTGGCCTCACGCGGGCCGGACAGGGACGTACAAAGGGCCGGATGTGGCCCGCGGGCCGTAGTTTGCCCAGGTCTGGAGTAGAGATACCTTGGTGTGTTACCAATGGTTTTCTTGGTGACTGTGGTCCCAGCTCCCTTGAAATCATCAACAGGTTCCTCCTGTGTAATTCTGAGCTGATCCCTCACCTTCATCATTCAATCATCCTTACCCAATGAGGTGAGATTTTGCATGGAGCTCCAGAGTGTGGGCGATTGACTAATCTTTTATTTCTTCCATTTTTTAATTATCGCTCCAACAGTGGTCTCTTTCTCACCAAACTTCTTGCTGATGGTCTTGTAGCCCATTCCAGCCTTGTGCAGGTCTACAATCTTGTCCCTGACATCCTTTGACAGCTCTTTTGGTTTCAATTCTCTCATACTGACCACTGGATGCTCAACATGGCACCTCATGGCAAAGAACTTTCTTAATATTTAAGAATTAGAATTGTTGCTCTCAATAAAGATTGCCGAGGCTGTAAGATCGTTAACAACCTGAAACTGATTTATGGTACAGTGGCCAGGGTCATACAGAGGTTTTCCAAGACGTGTTTCACTCGGAACAGGCCTCACAAGAGCCGACCAAAGAAGTCCTCGTGCTGTGCATTAGGTGTAGAAGTGAAGTGAAAAAGGCATGAGTGCTGCCAGCATTGCTTTAGAGTTTGCAGAAGCAGAAGGTCTGCTTTTCAGTGCTCAGACCTTATATGCCACACACTGCAACAAGTCTGTTTGCATGGCCTCATCCCAGAAGGAAGCCTCTTCTAAATCTGGCTCACAAAAAATATAAAAATAAATCACACTATAATATATTCTATATTCTAGAACATATAATATATAATTAATGTAATTTTGTATATTATTTAAATAAAATAAGCATAAATAAATAGCACTTCATTAAACTATACCATTTTCACATGATAAGGAGAAACAGGTTTTGCTTACTGTGCTGATGTTTCACCGTTATCCGTGACACCAGTGTGTTTTCTTTTCATGTGCTCATGAATCCTACATCCATGCCACACAAGCTCAGCTTTGCATAACTTACAGGCTTACAGTTTTACAGCATATTAATATAAAATAGTCATATTGCCTTGCGTTTAATATAAAATGCTCCCATGCCTTGTGTTATCTGTGTGGCTGTTATCTTGCCATCACGCTAACCTGTAACTTGAGCAGCCCAACTAATCTTTTATTATTATGGATATAATATATCTACACTCTACACAGTACACTCAGTGCCGGTCCCAAACCTGGATAAATGGGGAGGGTTGCGTTATGAAGGGAATCCAGCGCAAAACGTGCTAAATCAAATATGCAGGCCGAAGCCCGGGTTACCAATGACCGCCACAGGTATTGTTAGCCAACAGAGTACCAGTGGAAATTTGGCTACTGTTGGCCGAAGGAGGAGAAGGAAAGGATAGCAGGAAAAGAAGTGTAGGAGAGTGGCGGTTAGGGTGGGCATTTTAAATCAAGTCAAGTCAAGGCTTTTATTGTCATTTCTACTATACATAGTGGTACACAGTACACAGTAAAAACGAGACAACGTTCCTCCGGAACCCTGGTGCGACACTAAACAACATAGAGCTACAACACAACACAAGCTACATAAAGTGCATCGAGTGCAACCTGGTGCAAACAGTGCAGACGAAAAACAGTACAGACAGTGCAGACAGACAACACAAGACAAAACACATAACCCAATATAGCGCCGACCAGTAAACCTACTGTATACTTTGATTATATAGTACTGTGCGAGGTGAATGTAAAAACTATACATGTGAATATAAACAGAACAATGTAGTGCAAAAAAACAGCAGCAGTCAAGAGGTGCAAAAGACAGCATGTAAACAGTATAGTATAATACAGTCAAAGGTGCAAAAAAACAGCAGTTAAAGAGTGTAGTACGGTCAAGTATAAATAATAATAAATAAATAAATAAATGGTGGTGGAATGGATTGAGATGAGTAATTAGTGTGTGTTAAGTGTTAAGTCCAGGTTGTACAGTTCGGTAACACACATTTGAGTGAGTGTGTGTGTTCCGTTTCAGTTCTGTGTGTTGAGAAGCCTGATGGCTTGAGGAAAGAAACTGTTGCACAGTCTTGATGTGGCGGCCCGAATGCTTCGGAACCGTTTTCCTGATGGCAGGAGAGTGAAAAGTGTGTGTGACGGGCGTGTGTGGTCGTCCACAATGCTGTGTGCTTTGCGGATGCAGCGTATGGTGTAAATGTGCATATTAGAGGGGAGAGAGACTCCGATGATCTTCTCAGCTGTCCTCACTATCCTCTGTAGGGTCTTGCGATCCGAGACGGTGCAGTTCCCAAACCAGGCAGTGATGCAGCTGCTCAAGATGCTCTCAATGGTCCCTCTGTAGAACATGGTCAGGCTGGGGGGAGGGAGATGGGCTTTCCTCAACCTTCTCAGGAAGTAGAGACGCTGCTGGGCTTTCTTCGTGATGGAGCTGGTGTTGAGTGACCAGGTGAGGTTGTCTGCCAGATGAACACCAAGGAATTTGGTGCTCTCGACGATCTCCACTGAGGATCCATCAATAATCAGTGGAGATTGGTCGCTCTGTGCTCTCCTGAAGTCCACAACCATCTCTTTGGTTTTGTCAACGTTCAGAGACAGGTTGTTTGCTCCACACCAGGCAGTTAGCTGTTTCACCTCCTCTCTGTAGGCTGACTCGTCGTTCTTGCTGATTAGACCCACAACGGTTGTTGTCCAGGTGGGTGAGGGCCAGATGGAGGGTTGTGGAGATGGCATCGTCCGTGAAATGGTTTGGAAGATACGCAAACTGCATTGGGTCCAGGGAGATTGGAAGCTGGGTCTTAATGTGCCTCATGACGAGCCTCTCGAAGCACTTCATCTCGATGGGTGTGAGCGCGACGGAACAATAGTCATTGAGGCAGGAGACAGTAGATTTCTTCGGCACGGGAACAATGGTCGTTGTCTTGAGGCACGTGGGAACAACGTTGCTGCTCAGGGAGATGTTGAAGATGTCATTGAAGACATCTGCTAGCTGTTCTGCACATTCCCTGAGCACTCTGCCAGGAATGTTGTCAGGTCCAGCAGACTTCCGTGGGTTAACTCTGCATAAAGTTTTCCTCACTTCAAATGTGGTTAGACAGAGCACCTGGTCAGTGGGAGGAGGGATGGTCTTCCTCGCCTTCACGTTGTTCTGTACCTCAAACCGGGCGTAGAAGTCATTTAGCGCATCTGGGAGGGAGGCATCACGGTCACAAGCAGGTGATGTTGTCTTGTAGTTAGTGATCGACTGGATGCCCTGCCATGCGCCGGGTGTCTCCGCTGTCCTGGAAGTGGTCGTGGATTTTCTTTGCGTGTGCGCGCTTCGCCTCTCTGATGGCGCGGGACAGTTTGGCCCTAGCAGTTTTTAAGGCCGTCTTGTCCCCTGTTCTGTAGGCAGAGTCTCTTTGTTTCAACAGCACACGCATATTTGCAGTCATCCACGACTTCTGGTTGGAGCATGTAGTTGTAGATGGTCTTGGAGATGGTCACATCATCAACGCACTTGCTGATGTAGCTGGTCACTGATGATGTGTACTCCTCCAAGTTGATGGAATCGCCGTTGGTTGCAGCCTCTCTAAACATGTCCCAGTTAGTGCACTCAAAACAGTCCTGAAGAGCAGAAGTAGCTCCTTCTGGCCAGGTTTTCACCTGTTTCACAACCGGTTTAGAGCGTCTGACGAGCAGTCTGTATGCTGGAATTAACATAACAGAGCTGTGTCTGAGTAGCCGAGATGGGGGTGGGGCTCCGCACAATACGCGCCGGGGATGTTTGTGTAAACAAGATCCAGCGTGTTCGCTCCTCTCGTTGCAAAGTCCACATGCTGATGGAGTTTAGGGAGCACAGTCCTGAGATTCACATGTTTGAAATCTCCAGAGATAATAAACAATCCGTCGGGGTGAGCATTCTGCAGGTCGCTAATAGCGCCCTAGAGTTCACTCAGTGCCTCCTTAGCATTAGCGCTGGGAGGAATGTACACTCCGACAATGAAAACAGTGGTGAATTCCCATGGTAAATAAAAAGGTCTGCATCTAACAGTCACAAACTCCACTAGCGATGAGCAGTAGCATGAAACAAGCACAGAGTTCTTACACCATTCTGTGTTGATATAAACACACACGCCACCACTGCAAGTCTTACCGCACAGAGCTACGTTTCTGTCTGCTCGAAACATGGTTAGCCCGTCTAGCTGGATGGCGGCTTCCGGAACTCTGTCGCTGAGCCACGTCTCCGTAAAAACAAAGACACAATAGTCTCTAAACTCTGGTTCGCAGGAGTCGGATGTAATCCAGTTTATTTTCCAGGGAGCAGACATTTGAAAGAAAAATGGACGGGAGAGCCGGCCGGCTAGGGTTAGCATTTAGCCTAGCACGGACACCTGCCTGCTTGCCGTGCTTCTTCGAACAGCGCTTCCGACGTCCCCTCTCCCGGCTTCAGGTGACAGCGAGGGCTGGGGGCCTGGTCTTTGTAGCGGAGGTCGCAGCAAGCCAAGGTCACGAAGGTTATTGATAACATCATAATGCAGATTATTGGTTGCATGATCCCTGTACCGTAGCAGTGTCTGGTGGTCATACACATGAACACAGCTGACTCTGGTGTCCATGTATTGTGAAAGGTTGAGCTAAATATGGTGAAAGCACCATTTTTGGATCCGGAGAGGCCGCTGCGAGCTACTGCCGTGCCGCCATCTCGGCCATCTTTTCCAAATGTTGGTACTATGACTGGTAAAGGCAGAGAGGTAGCTGATATGATGGAGCAGAGAAAGGTAGGTATGTTGTGTGTTCAGGAGACCAGGTGGAAAGGGAGTAAGGCCAGGAACATTTGAGGGGGGGGTTAAACTGTTCTATCATGGTGTGGCTGGAAAGAGAAATGGTGTAGGTGTGATTCTAAAGGAAGAGTACAGTAAGTGGGTAGTGGAGGTGAAGAGAGTTTCTGATAGGGTGATGAACGTGAAGCTGAACGTTAAAGGGGTGATGATAAATGTCATCAGTGCCTATGCTTCACAAGTGGGTTGTGAGATGGAGGAGAAGGAAAAATTCTGGAGTGAGTTGGATGAAGTGGTAGAAGGTGTACCTAGGAAAGAAAGATTAGTGATTTTAATGGGCATGTTGGTGAAGGGAACAGTTTGGGTTAAAGTGCACTCAGAAAAAACAAGCCAAAAATACAAGATGGCAGGCCCTGCCATTGTAAATTGTGAAAATAGAATGTAACATAACATAAAATGAGCAAACCTACAAAGAAAAATGTTTTATGAGTGTTTAAATGTGGAACATGATTGAAAATGCACCTGAGGTTTTGAGTGATTTTGCCTTTACTTTTCTCCAAAACTCCACAGTAAAATTATTTGAAATGTAAGATAGTAATAGACAGGGACACTGTAAATAGGAAGTATTTGAAAGATTGAGCAAACCTATAAAGAAAAATGTTTTATGAGTGTTTGAATGTGGAACATGGTTAAAAATGCAGTGATGCTTGGAGTGATTTTGCCTTTACTTTTCTTACAAACTCCACAGTAAAATGAGTTGAAATTTGAAATAAGAATATAATAGACAGGGAGATTCTAAATAAGAATTATTTAAAAGATTGAGCAAACCTAAAAAAAAAAATGTTTTATGAGTGTTTGAATATGGTGATTCAAATGCTCTGATTTTTCTGTTTCTTAACGAAAACGCCGTTCTGAAGCGTCTTTACATGTATTTTGACCGCTCCCATCATTTCATAGGGCCCTACATCTCTCCCACTCGACAGCATGCCTCTGTTTGAGGTGCTGCAGTAAATTGGTGGTACTGCTACCTTTGCTTGCAACAGCCTTCAAACACACTTTGCAGCGGGGTGTTGTTTGTGCTGCGTCTGACGCAGCAAAACCGAACCAATTCCAAATTACAGATGACACTGTGCCTTTCTTGGGAACGAGTTCTTCTGCTCGCTGCCATATTGTTTGTGTATCTCTATGGCAAACGCGTGGGGGGAGGGCTGAGTTCGTTTGAAACTATGGAAGCCCAGAAAAGGAGCTGGGGATCCAGGTGTCGTAGAAGAGGGGCGGTACTGAACCTCCTTTTAAGCTTGAGGAAGGCTTCTTCGGCCTCCGGATTCCACACAATGGTTTTGGCCTTTTCCCTCAGGAGTGAGGTGAGCGGGGCAGTGACCAAACTGAAGCTCCGGATGAACCGTTGATAGAAATTGGAAAATCCTAAGAAGCGTTGGAGCTAGTTTGTAGAACCCAGGCGAGGCCAGCCTAGAACAGCCTTAACCTTCCCCTAGTCCATCCATACCCCCGACAGACTGATGTCGTACCACAGGAACTGTACCGTGGACTGGTGGAACACTTCTCCAGCTTCAGGTAGAGGTGGTGCTCCCGTAATCGTCCTAGGACCTGGGTGACGTGACCTTGATGTTCTGTTAGGTCTCGGGAGTAGATGTGGATGTCATCGATGTAGAAGATGACGAACTTTTGGAGGAACGGTCGGAACACCTTGTTCGTGAACGTCTGAAACACCGCTGGAGGAATGGACAGTCCATACAGCATGACCTTTCCCGACTTTATGTCCCCGACAACCCCACGGACCCTGAAGCTATCATTCCTCCTAATCTAATCCTCAGCCCCATTGAGTGGGATTCAGAGGAGGAGATTCGAACGGTGACCAGTGGAGAGCTTCCACCACGTATTCTTGAATTTTGGCCTCCCAGAATAAATTGTGTTAGACTGAGGTCCTCAGTTCACGTCCCACGTATGGAAGGCGTTTTTCAAGCTCCTTGGTGTTACCATTAACCTCTCATCCGGCTATCACCCACAAACTAACGGCTAGACAGAGTGGAAAATACAGGAGCTGGGATGCTACCTCTGATCCTACTGCCACCAAGATCAAACTAGCTGGAACCGGTTCCTCGTCAAGAAGCCACCGGCCTGACCCCATTCCAGTGCATCTTCCTGGACAGATGAACCTTCAAACGTCCCTGCGGTAGATCACTGGTTCCGAGAGAGTGTGCAAGTATGGAAGTCGGCACATACCTAGCTCCAAAGAGCCCTCAGAACCACATCGGAGGCACCTCTTTACCAACCAGGAGACAAGGTGTGGCTATATACCCGAGATCTGTGCCTCCGAACTGCCCTGTAGGAAGGAGGGGTATGGACCAGAGGAACGCTCATGGGTTCTCAGACAAGACATCTTGGACCCAGCACCTCAATCGAACCCAACACCTCAATCATCCTAACCGTCCCGCACACTGTGGTCGTGGGTGTCCCCGGCGCCAGGTTAGGGCGCCAGGAGCCGCCCCTGGAGGAGGGGGTAATGTCAGAGAACCACCAGCCACACCTCTCTCCTTCACTCAACACTCTCACTCAGCCTCTCCTTCCTACTAATCACCTACATTGGTCCCCCATTTACCTGTCCCCTTTATAAGGTCTCTATTCCCCTTCACTGACCGTCTGATTTACAGGTTACTACCATAGATTATTCCGGACTACCTACTGCTCTGTTCCCTGTGCTTCCATGCTCTTGGCTACTCTTTGCAGGGAGCACTCAGTTAAGTGTACTATTTGCTTCAGTCACATCTCAAACTCTCGTGTGTGTGTATGTTTGGACTATGAGGAACATTCTGTGTTACTCCCGGTTTCTGACGCTTGGTCTATCCGTGAAAGAGGAGGTTCATGGATGTGGTGAGGGAAGACATGCAGGTAGTCGATTTGAAAGAGGCAGATGTAGAGGACAGGGGGTGTATGGAGACGGATGATCCGCTGTGGCGACCCCAAATGGGAGAAGCCGAAAGAAGACGAACTTATATATATCTTCTTCTTTCAGCTAAAATATTAGGGGAGTAACGGTACACATATTTGGTAAAGTGTGAGCACACGTGCAATTACCGAATGCAATACTTTTTATGTCTGAGTTCCCTCTGGAACATACCAAATCAAATCAAATTTTATTTGTCACATACATACAGGGTACGACATGCAGTAAAATGCTTATTACGACGGTCCGGCACGAGGGAATAGGATGGGGAGAAAAATAATACAAAGAAAAAGAAGACTGATAAATAAAGTATAAAAACTATATAAAATAAAATATAAGAAAATATAAGAATATATATATATAAAGTGTCCGTGTGAGGAATGGTGTGGTGTAATGTGTCCGTGTGCGGAATGGTGTGGTATAAAATATAAAGTGCACCGTGCTGTGCGAGTCCAGAGTTTAAAGTGTCGTGGTGCGAAAGGTGAGATATGTACAGAGAAGAAGTGGGATGATGGAGAGAGTGGGCCAGTTTTTAGATCCTGGGTGTCTCCTGGTTTAAACTCCGAATAGCCTGTGGGAAGAAGCTCCTCCTCATTCTCTCTGTGTTCGCTTTCAGGGAGCGGAAGCGTTTCCCTGACCTGAAAATTGTCCATTATTGGGATGGCTGAGGTCCTTCATAATTTTCCTGGCTCTGGTCCGGCACCGTGTGCTGTAGATGTCCTGCAGGTTAGGGAGCTCGGTGTGGATGGTACGTTCAGCTGAACGCACCACCCTCTGAAGGGCTCGCTTGTCCTGCATGGTGCTGTTCCCGAACCAGGAAGTGATGCTACCCGTCAGAACGCTTTCACCTCACACTTTGACCGCATTTCTTTTTTATTAGTAAATTTGAAAACAAACACAACAATGCCAGGGGTCTAAAAATCTAAACTAGGGTTAGCACAGTGTCACTGTGGATACTCACTAAGATTTGTTTTGTGGATGCCTGAAAATGTTACAGATTATTTAGCATTTTATGTCTTGCTTCAAGAGTTTACATATATACATATATTAGGGGAGGGAGAAAAAATCGCTTCACCAAACTTCAATTCAATTCAATTTATTTTTATTTGTATAGCGCTTTTAACAATGAACATTGTCTCAAAGCAGCTTTACACAAATAATGAGGTGATTAAAAGTGAATATGTTCTTTATAAGTAAGTTTGTCCCTGATGAGCAAGCCGGTGGCGACTGTGGCAAGGAAAAACTCCCCGAGATGGCATAAGGAAGAAACCTTGAGAGGAACCAGACTTAAGAGAGGAACCCATCCTCATCTGGGTTGCACCGAATGTCCATTTGTAGCAGATATACAATGTTGCGGGGTAGAGTGTTGATGATCAGAAGCAAACTGTAGTCCTGAGTCAGTGCGCCCGTTCTTACTCCGGAATTTCATGGAACCACCCAAGGCGTTGATGAGAAACCGTCCCAAGCTGCACAGAGTGGCCTCCAGTCGAAGAGAACACTATCCAGAGGCAGGCCTGGACGAAGTGGGAAGATCCACGGAGGGGAGAGGGGCAGGAACAGTGGTCACTGGAGCCTCAGGAGCAAGTTTAACTCAACCGAGAGAGAGAGAGAGAGAGAGAGAGAGAGAGAGAGAGAGAGAGA
>JAAIIK010000078.1:251720-310383 GCA_014706435.1 Silurus glanis
GAGAGAGAGAGAGAGAGAGAGAGAGAGAGAGAGAGAGAGAGAGAAGAGGGTGACAGGAAGAGAAGGATATGGATTATTAAGTGTCCTTATTGTTGTATGAAAGTTAATGTCACTGTGCAGTTTGGACTCCGGCAAGACTCGCTATGGCAGCATAACTAAAAGGGAGAACCAGAAGGTAATACAGACATGAGGGATCTCTGGGATAAGAGACGACCCACCACACCACCGTCAACAAACCTGAGTGAACGTGTGAATGTGAGGGAACAACAGCATACAAATATCCCAGTTCACCTTCTTCTTCTTCTTCTTTCGGCTGCCCCCATTAGGGGTCGCCACAGCGGATCATCCCTCTCCATACCACCCTGTCCTCTACATCAGCCTCTTTCACACCAACTACCTGCATGTCTTCCCTCACCACATCCATGAACCTCCTCCTTGGCCTTCCTCTTTTCCTCCTACCTGGTGGCTCCATCCTCAGCATTCTTCTACCAATATAATTCATGTCCCTCCTCTGCACATGTCCAAACCATCTCAATCTCGCCTCCCTCACCTTGTCACCAAAACATCCTACATGCGCTGTCCCTCTAATAAACTCATTTCTTATCTTGTCCATCCTCGTCACGCCCAACGAAAACCTGAACATCTTCAGCTCTGCTACCTCCAGCTCCACCTCCTGTCTTCTACTCAATGCCACTGTCTCTAGTCCATGCAACATCGCAGGTCTCGCCACAGTCCTATAAACTTTCCCTTTCATTCTTGCAGATACCCTTCTATCACAAATCACTCCTGTCACTCTTCTCCACCCACTCCACCCTGCCTGCACTCTTTTCTTTACTTCTCTAACACACTCTCCATTACGTTGCACTGTTGACCCCAGGTACCTGAACTCCTCCACCTTCTCCACCTCTTCTCCCTGCAACCGCACCACTCCACTGCCCTCCCTCTCATTCACACACATGTACTCTGTCTTACTCCTACTGACTTTCATTCCCCTTCTCTCCAGCGCATATCTCCACCTCTCCAGGCTCTTCTTAACCTGCTCACTACTCTCACCACAAATCACAATATCATCCGCAAACATCATAGTCCAGGGAGACTCCTGTCTGACCTCGTCCGTCAACCTGTCCATCACCACTGCAAACAGGAAAGGGCTCAGGGCCGATCCTTGATGTAGTCCAACCCTCACCCTGAACCAGTCTGTCGTTCCTACTGTGCACTTCACTGCTGTCACACTGTCCTCATACATGTCCTGCACCACCCTCACATACTTCTCTGACACACCTGACTTCCTCATACAGTACCACAACTCCTCTCTCGGCACCCTGTCGTACGCTTTCTCTAAATCCACAAATACACAATGCAATTCCTTCTGTCCTTCTCTATACTTCTCCATCAACATCCTCAAAGCAAATAAGGCATCTGTGGTGCTCTTCCTCGGCATGAAACCATACTGTTGCTCACAGATGGTCACCTCTTCTCTCAGCCTGGCTTCCACTACTCTTTCCCTTAACTTCATGGTGTGACTGATCAACTTAATTCCCCTGTAGTTACTGCAGGTATGCACATCTCCCCTATGCTTAAAGATCGGTACCAGCACACTCCTTCTCCATTCCTCAGGCATCCTCCCACCTTCCAGAATCTTGTTAAACAATCTGGTTAAAAACTCCACTGCCATCTCTCCTAAACATCTCCATGCTTCTACAGGTATGTCATCTGGTCCAACCGACTTTCCACTCTTCATCCTCTTAATCGCTGCTCTCACTTCCTCCTTACTAATCCTATCTACATCCTGCTTTACCAACTCCACATCATCCAACCTTCTCTCTCTCTGATTTTCCTCATTCATCAGCTGCTCAAAATACTCCCTCCACCTTCTCAACACACTCTCTTCACTAGTCAACACATTTCCCTCTCCATCCTTTATTGCTCTAACTTGCAGCACATCCTTCCCAGCTCGTTCCCTCTGCCTGGCCAATCGGTATAAATCCTTTTCTCCTTCCTTAGTGTCCAACCTCTCATACAGCTCCTCATATGCCTTTTCCTTGGCTTTCGCCACATCCCTCTTTACCTGCTGCCGCATCTCCTTGTACTCCTGCCTACTTTTCTCATCACTCTGTCTATCCCACTTCTGTTTTGCCAACCTCTTTCTCCTAATGCTCTCCTGCACTTCCTCATTCCACCACCTCATCTCCTTGTCTTCCTTTCTATTTCCAGATGTCACACCAAGTACTTTTCTAGCTGCATCCCTCATCACTCCTGCAGTAGTTTCCCAATCACCCAACACCTCTTCTCCACCACCGAGCCCCTGTCTGACCTCTTCCCTGAACCTCACACTACACTCTTCCTCCTTCAGTTTCCACCATCTTATTCTTCTTTCAGTCCTCACTCTCCTCCTCTTCTTCTTCGCCTCCAAAACCATCCTACAGACCACCAGCCGATGCTGTCTAGCTACACTGTCCCCTGCCAACACCTTACAGTCTCCAATCTCCTTCAGGTTGCATCTCCTGCATAGAACATAGTCCACCTGTGTGCACCTTCCTCCACTCTTGTACGTCACCCTATGATCCTCCTTCTTCTTAAAATAAATGTTCACCACTGCCATTTCCATTCTTTTAGCAAAATCTACTACCATCTGCCCTTCCACATTCCTCTCCTTAAGGCCATACCTACCCATCACCTCCTCATCACCTCTGTTCCCTTCACCAACATGCCCATTAAAGTCTGCCCCAATCACCAATCGTTCTTTCCTAGGTACACCATCTACCACTTCATCTAATTCACTCCAGAATCTTTCCTTCTCCTCCATCTCACAGCCAACTTGTGGAGCATAGGCACTGATGACATTTATCATCATCCCTTCAACTTCCAGCTTCACGTTCATCACCCTATCAGAAACTCTCTTCACCTCCACTACACTCTTACTGTACTCTTCCTTCAGAATCACCCCTACACCATTTCTCTTTCCATCCACACCATGATAGAATAGTTTGAACCCACCTCCAATGTTCCTGGCCTTACTCCCTTTCCACTTGGACTCCTGAACACACAACATATCTACCTTTCTCCTCTCTATCATATCAGCTATCTCTTTCCCTTTACCCGTCATAGTACCAACATTTAAAGTACCAACCCGAACCTCCACTCTCCTACACTGCTCCGTTTCCTGCCATCTCTGTAGACGTCTTCCTCCTCTCCTTCTCCTCCTTCGGCCAACAGTAGCCCAATTTCCACCGGTACCCTGTCGGCTAACGATACCTGTGGCGGTCGTTGTTAACCCGGGCCTCGACCGATCCGGTATGAAATTCTCATTTGTGATCCGCATATTTGATTTGGCACATGTTTTACGCTGGATGCCCTTCCTAACGCAACCCTCCCCATTTACCCGGGCTTGGGACCGGCACTAAGAGTGCACTGGCTTGTGCCTCCCTAATGGCTGGGTTAAATATCCCAGTTCACTAAACACTCTATATCCATGTTCCCTCCAGATCTGAGCCTTTACCTAAGAAAAAAATCTACTGATCAAAGGCTTGACTGAATAAATATGTTTTCAACCTCGACTTGAACACTGAGACTGTGTCTGAGTCCCGAACACTGATTGGAAGGCTGTTCCATAACTGTGGGGCTTCATAAGAGAAAGATCTGCCCCCTGCTGTAGTCTTCATTATTTGAGGAACCAACAGATAGCCAGCACCTTTTGATCTAAGTAGGCGTGGAGGATCATACTGGTACAGAAGTTCACTCAGATACTGCGGTGCGAGACCATTAAGTGCTTTATACGTCAGTAGTAGTATTTTATAATCAATGCGAGATTTGATTGGGAGCCAGTGTAGACTGATTTAAACAGGGGTGATGTGGTCATATTTCCTAGATCTAGTGAGGACTCTTGCTGCTGCATTCTGAACCAACTGAAGCTTATTTATGCACTTACTCGCACACCCAGACAGTAAAGCGTTACAGTAGTCTAATCTAGAAGTAACAAAAGCATGAACTAGTTTTTCTGCATCCTGTAACGACATCATATTTCTAATTTTAGCAATATTTCTAAGGTGAAAGAAGGCGATCCTGGTGATATTATTCACGTGAGCCTCAAAAGAAAGACTAGGGTCAATAATAACACCAAGGTCTTTGACAGCCGTACATGCTGAAACAGAAACACCATCCAGAGATGCTACATAATCTGAAAGTTTGCTTCTAGCCGCATGTGGTCCTAGTAAAAGTACTTCCGTCTCATCTGAGTTGAGCAGAAGAAAGTTATCAAGCATCCACTGTCTAATGTCCTTTACACACTTCTCAACATTGTTAAGCTGATCTCTCTCATCTGGCTTTGCTGAAATATACAGCTGTGTATCATCAGCATAGCAATGGAAGCGAATACCATGTTTATGAATAATTTCACCAAGAGGCAGCATATATAAAGAGAAAAGCAGAGGGCCTAAGACAGATCCTTGAGGAACACCAAACTTTACCTCAGAGAGTGTGGAGAACTCACCATTTACATCAACAAACTGATAGCGATCAGTCAAATAAGACCTGAGCCAAGAGAGAGCTGTTCCCTTTATTCCAACAACGTTCTCAAGTCTAGCAAGTAGTATAGTGTGATCAATGGTGTCAAAAGCTGCACTAAGGTCGAGCAAAACAAGTAAGGAGACAAAACCCTGATCAGAGGCCAATAACAGGTCATTTACCACCTTAACTAGCGCCGTCTCTGTGCTATGATTAGGCCGAAATCCTGACTGATACATTTCAAAAATGTTATTCATAAGTAGGTGTGAGCATAACTGCACTGCTGTGCTACAACCTTTTCTAAAATTTTGGATATAAAGGGGAGATTTGATATTTGTCTGTAGTTGGACAGCTGACATGGGTCAAGGTCAGGTTTCTTAATTAGGGGGTGGATAACTGCCAGTTTGAAAAAAAACTATCGCGATTTTTTTTTAAAAACGATTTTGAGATCGATTTGTTTACCTCAGAATCGGTAAACTTTTCCAGAGAGGTGGTGGGAAGTCGTTACCGCTTTTATTCCAACAGAGGGCGATTTTGTTGTTGTCTGTATTAGATGACGTCGTATCCGTTTTAAGCTGGCGCGAGAAAGCAAAACCATGGCAGAGGCAGGGGAGTAAACCTCTTTGAGAATTGTTTAACGGATAAAGACCCTGCTTTAGTCACAGACATTGAGTCTAATATGGTTATCGCTGCCCAATTAACCGGCTTTCTCCATACTAAGTGCACATTCTCAATCTGGCCTCACAGCGTGCACTGAAGCTGCCCGCGAAGTTACTCGGACGAGTACGACACATCACTGGATATTTCCATAGAAGTGCTGCAGGACTTCATGTTTTGCAGGAAAAACAAAAGTTACTGGAGCTCCCTGTGCACAAACTTATAACAGACGTTTCAACGAGATGGAATAGTGCCTATGACATGGGAGCAACAGGCTGCAGTAACAGCTGCACTGCTCACCTGAGGTGAGGAAGAGAGAGAAGGATATTAGCACCTTGACTGAGTTGGACATTGAAACAGTTTAACAGCACTTTTGTTTTATTTTAGAGAGTATTGTTTTTAGTTATTTTGTTGCACATTTGAATATTATATTCAAATTTTTGGTACTTGAAAGCTTTATGGTTCAAGGTTCTTTATGCACTATGTATGTGTATGCTCCTGAAATAAAAATTCAGAAAGATGTGATGCATTGTTTTTGTTAATAAAACTCATATACAGTCTCTTTAAGGGTATGATCAAGTATTTGCCATTGTCTAATCTTTATTAAGCAAACAAAAATCACAATTTAAACAATGACTCGCAATAGCTACAGAATCGCAATATGTATTGAATCGGCACAAAAGTATCGGGATAGTATTGAATCGCCAGATTAGTGAATCGTCCCAGCCCTTTTTTTTTGCGAAAGAATTTTTAAGGCAACTTTGCACTTTCTTGCCCAAAGAAAGTCTGTGAAGAACCAGTGTGAGGCAGAGTAATGACTGCTAAATGAATCTCTGATCTGTTTTTCTTTAGAGATGATCAGACGTGTGGTACGGCAGAGCAAGTTTCGCCATGTCTTTGGCCAGGCGGTGAAAAATGATCAGTGCTATGATGACATCAGGGTGTCACGAGTCACCTGGGACAGTGCCTTCTGTGCTGTCAACCCCAAATTTGTTGCCATTATTGTGGAGGCCAGTGGAGGTGGAGCATTTATTGTCCTTCCGCTTCAAAAGGTAACTTGCATATACACACACACACACACACACACACACACACACACACACATCCATGGATTGGCCTTTATCGAAAGATAATCCATAGTTTATCCAGCATATCCCACAGATGCTATATTGAACTGTGAGGCCAAGTCAACAATTTATGCTGTGTGTCAATTAACAATGTTTATGTAGGTGGAACTTGTCAAAGTAGCATCCACAAAAATGCCAGGACCCAAGGGTTATCAGCAGAACATTGCCCAGAGCATCAGACTCCCTCTTCTGGCTTATCTTTCATTCATTGTGCATTTCACTACCTTTTAATCCTCAGGTAAACAACCCACACCTGATGATTCATTAGACCAGACCACTTTTTCCACTGCTCCATGGTCTAGTTTGGATGCATACATCCCCACTTTGGTCTAGTGTGCGATTGTGCTGCCCTAATTGCAGAAAGCTGCCATGCCCTGTCTACTTTGACAATTTTCAGTAGCTCTTCTGTGGGAAGATGACGTGATGGACTTCCCATTGATGTACAACCACAAGGTTGATGAGGCAGGCTCTCAAACCAAGACCAAGCATGAGGTCAGCATCATGGAGGAAGTAGTCATCACAGTCCTGCTGACTTCAAGGTTGATGTTGTCCTGCAAGTTACATCACCATCTAACTTCCTGACTTTGTTATTATTTAGCTGGTGTGCCAGAATCCTGAGCATCATGGAGGAAGTAGTCATCACAGCTCCTGCTGACCTCAAGGCTGATGTTGTCCTGCAGGTTACATCCCATCTGTCTTCTTGACTTTGTATTATTCAGCTTGTGTGCCAGATTCCTAAGCCATTCTGCTTGGCAGATCTAGTGCCTGCTTCCAAGTTTCACAAAGGTGGTTGCTTTGCAGAGGGCTTTGCTCCACTTCCTGTTTTCTCAATGAAAGTTGTTCCACCTCTCTTCTTCACTTAGGTCCTCCTCCTCACCACTCCATTGCAGACATTATTCCAGTAACTTGCTCTGCTGTGTTATTTTGTTTCTCTTTCCTCCTTATTAGATTACTTCTCCATGAATTATTCTTGCTTGTTTCTGCTTGTCTGTTATCTGATCTTTGCTATGAACTGTGACAATATATAAATATAGCTCTGATCTTAAACATTCACAAACTTCTTTGTCTTAGCTATGCATGTTGCAAGTTATTTTTCTGTTTAGTTTAACTCTGCTTGCTGGAATATAATTTTCATTGTCTTCTTTTGCAGACAGGTCGTATCGATAAAACCTATCCAACTGTCTGTGGACACACAGGCCCTGTGCTTGACATCGACTGGTGTCCTCACAATGATCACGTCATTGCCAGTGGGTCTGAAGATTGTACCATAATGGTATGATTTTTTTTTTAGTTATTTGAGTGTAATATGAATAAAGAACAAAGTTTTGCCAGCACCAGCCAAACTGTGCAGAGTTAACTTTTTATTGTTTTCTTAGGTGTGGCAGATCCCAGAGAATGGACTCACTGCTCCACACTCAGAACCTGTTGTTGTGTTAGAGGGACATTCCAAGCGGGTTGGCATTGTGACATGGCACCCCACAGTCCGGAATGTCCTCCTGAGTGCTGGTAGGCAACTTTCTAGCAGATTTTGGGAAATCGCTTTACTGACTAAATCGCTTAGACTGACATGCTTTTCAGTATAGCAATAATAGTTTAAGCATTGCTTCAAAAAGATTAAAGACCTGTACTTTCTGATTTAATAAGTTTTTTACCTTGTAGAAAACTTCCTGACTTAAGGAGGAAAGAATGAAAGGCAGGCGACAGTCCAAACCAAGTTGGCTTTATTTGCCACAGGTTTTATTTGTACTTTTTAGTGATTCTCTTCACGATCACACATGCACGCATGCACACCACTTGCACAACTGTTTATGTCTTGAGGTTTCTGTTTCTCCTCACTGCAACTGTGTCATTAGTTAAACTTCCTTTAGGGATGTGCTCCTTACTACTTGTTTCCTCCATCTCTGCCCTCTATTAAAATCTGTTACTTGACCACAACACTGCTGCTGCATACCCAACCACCTGACTTAGGCTGGGTTGCTGTCAGGCCTCCAGCTGTCTTCCCATTTTTCATGAGAGGAAATGAATGTCCATTATTAAAAGAAAGAGAGAAGGTAGGACAATGTAAAAAAAAAAACACTTTTTACCTGAGTGAAAACCTACTGGCATGACTGTCTTATGGATTGGATCTGGCTCCCTTTTTGGTCAAATCAGTCAGAAGCACTAGGCACAAACATACACTAATAGCCAGCCACCTCCATAGGGTCTTGGGTTTAATCTCTTATTAATTTGGGGATGCACCCAAGTCAAATCCCAAATACTGTACTTCCACCTACCCAGTTGCAGACTTTTGCTTTTTGCTGTGAATCCTGCAGTCCTCAAGATTTTCAGGCCCACTTTTAGGTGTTTTAAAGGCTGCTGCCAGTTATTACTATAAATCAGTGGTCCACAATCTTTTTTTGCTCCACGGACCGGATTAATGTCGGACAATATTTTCATGGACCGGTTTAATGTCGGACAATATTTTTACAGACCGGCCTTTAAGGTGTGGTGGATAAATACAAAAAAATAAAATTATATGACCGGCATAAAAATTGGTATTTTCTAAATATAATAATGAATGTGAATCCACTGTGTTGTTTTTTGTTAATTTTTGTTTATATCCAATGACCCCCATGTTGAGCATAGTCTTAAATTCATCCTAAACCACCTTTTTCTTGTGTTTGAGTAGCTGGTATGGGTGGCTGCATACCACCACATCTGGCTGAGTCTTAGTATGGTGCTTTCTGAGGTTTGAACAGGTAGAGGTGAATAACATCAGAAAACTCCTGCTTTCTGGGACTGCGAAGGGTGGTCTCCACAGAGGACAAGGTGAATCAGGACGGTTTATTAACGTTTTTTGGTCCTCGCTTCTTTCTCTCAGGAACCACTGTTGCTAGAGACTGTCAGTTGATGGTGCATTCTTTACTGGTTCATGACTCACACTTCCAGGGCAGCGGTACACCTTTTTGCCTCTAGCATTTCTGGGGCATTGGACATTTTCCCCACTATGTAAGAATCGCCATTCTTTCCCACTCTTTGCCAGATTGTCTTTTGCTAGAAATCCTTCTCTCTCTTTTGTGAGTCTGGAACTGCTTAGCCTTTTCCCTGCTACTGGTTTTACTTTAAGGACTCTTTCTTAACCCCCTGTTGGTGTCCTGCATTTGGGTCCCACTTGCCAGCCCTGACAGAGACACCTTTCTTCGTGTTTTTTTTTGAGATGGTATATTTAAAGTAATCAACCTCTCCAACTGGCCATGTTACCCCAAAGGGTCCATGCTAATTTGTGAGTAATTTTGAACTCCACGTAGGTTTAAAATGAGAACTTTGTCTCCCAATGTAAATTCCCATAGCTGAGTACCCCTGTTATACAGTCAGGGCTGCTGTTCTTGGGCCGGATGCAAATTTTCCTGTGTTATGTGAATTTTGTTAAATTTTGTTCTTGGGAGGTCCTTTCTCACAATTTTCTCTAATGACATCTAGGATGCCAAAAGGTTTATGCCTGTATAATAGTTAAAATAGGGAAACTCCCTTTGGGTGCTTGCGAGACCTCTCCAACTGCAAACAACAGGGGCACAAACCACTATATCTGAACGATCTTCTGTCTCATGTTTTTGAGCATTTGTTTAAGCCGTGTCACCCGTCTATCTGTTTGTAGATGGTACATGCTCGTGTGGATTGATTTAATGTATTTCGTACAGTTCATGCAGTGTTTGTGATATGAAAGCAGTGTCCCGATCAGTCAGGACCTCTTTTGGAATCCGAATGCAGGAGATCACACAGAAGAGTGCTTTATGGCTCTTTTAAGACCAACAACTATGTCATCTTTTCATTTATGTGCTGCGTCAATTGAAATTGATTTTTTTTAATAATAGAAAAATATGGATATGAAAGCGCAACATATTGCTAAAATCACTGACCACCCATTACTTTAAATTGGTCAAAGGCATGCCAGAGTGATTTGTTGCATGTCTGCTGTATAGGAAAGTGCCCAAAGGGAACTCCCCTGAAGAAGGAGGGGGAAATGCCCTGTTCTCCGTCTGAGTCTGAGTCTATTCCTGATGCTGAGCAGATATCAAAAGCCCCGGCAGCTCATTCCCAGCCAACACATCCTAGCAGTACAGCAGGACCAGTCCATGCATTTCTTTTAATAATAGCTGAAAGCAGGACAATTCTTCCCCAGAATTACTGAATGGGTGAGGTGGGGACTAACTGCTGGCTTAGTAGTATGTTTTATTCCCTTGAATTAAATAGAGATGGATTGTGTGGATTGAGGTCTGAATCCACCAATGCATGGTGTGTTCCGCCTTATTCAATGTCCGTGTTATATTGGGGGCAGCCTGTGGCACATCAGGGATCCGATCCACCACGTCCACCTTAATCACGTGAAAATGCCTAGATTCCCCCAGCATTAGCAAACCACCCCATGCTTCCCCTTCCGAGACTGTAACTCTGGGATCACTCACCTAATGGTAGCAATAACAGACATGGGGGGGTTGAAAAAGGGAGGAGAGAAAATCAATGATTAGGTGACCAGTCTTGGGGGGATTGCTGTTTGTTTCCAAAGAGCAAGGCCTGGAGAAGGACGGGAGAGGCATGGGAAGGAGGAAAGAATGAGGGCTCACCTGCCCTCATAATATGCCACCAAATGGTTCTTACCCAGCTAGACCATCTTGTCCAGTAATGCTGAACAATAGCACTACATCCATTCCACTTGCTCTTAATGTAACTTAATGACATCATCATTGTCACTCTCTTTATCCAAACAATTGAAAAAAATTGTGCTCAGCTTTGGCTTTCTTACTCAACTTCAACTTCGGTTCTGCTGTCCATTTATGAACTCGTACTTGACAATGAATGCAAGTATTCATATAGAAATCTTTGCTTACAGTTAGCAGTTTTAAAAAAATTTCACCACTAATGCAAGTGGAACATGACTAGCACTGATGATATGTTTAAGTTTGAAATGTCAGTCATGTTTATCCCTATTTGCAAGGTTCAGTTTACTCACAGTCCAAGAAACAATAATATGTTTTAATTTCTTTGCAGAAACACACCACCTCATACCATTTAGTGAAATGTGTGTTTGGTTGTGGCTCAAAATGACACATTTAATGCCCATTGTCCATTGAGGACTCTTGACCAATCTTTCATCCCGCTTGTAAGATTTATAACAAGAAGCCAAAAACCCATGGGTATCACTGGGGGTTTGTTAGATCTGTGTCATGGGCTTCATAGGATATTTTCATGCAGACCTGCTGAAAAGTTAAATGAAAAAAACAGTTCAATATTTTTGAAAATCTTAGCTAAAGTGTTGAATTCCATCAATTCTGATCAAGAACATAGACATTTTAGTAAACATTTTATTGCTACATGTTAATGAAATTTTAAGGAGGATGATAAGTTTCCCATGTACTCTTAAAATGTGCTAAAACCATTTTTTTTCTTTGTTTAGGGGGTGACAATGTCATTTTTATCTGGAATGTGGGCACGGGTGAGGCACTCATCACACTGGATGACATGCACCCAGACATGATCTTCAGCGTGTGCTGGAACCACAATGGCAGCCTTATCTGCACTGCATGCAAAGACAAGAAAGTGCGCATCATTGACCCACGCAAGGCCAAGATTATCGCAGTTAGTAGCACACAGATCATGTTGATATTAGGTATATATTAGGCAGTATAATATACTCTTAAGAACAAAAGTACAAATTCTTATTTTCCTTGTACTTGGGATTGTACCATACAGTGTACATTATTTTAATTTTTTATTGTGTATTTTCTAGGGCTGTCAATCGATTAAAATATTTAATAGCGATTAATCGCATGATTTGTCATTAGATAACTCACGATAAATTGCAACTTAATCGCATATTTTTACCTGTTCTAAATGTATCTTAAATTAATACTTTTCTTTTTTAATAAGTTTTTAATACTCTAATCATTTACATGGACAAATATGGATGCTTTATGCAAATGTATGTTTATTATTAATTCAATTCATTTTTATTTGTATAGCGCTTTTAACAATGGAAATTGTCTCAAAGCAGGTTTACACAGATAATGTGGTAAGAAAGAATGAATAAGATGTTCTTTATAAGTGTAAGTTTGTCCCTAATGAGCAAGCCGGTAGCGAATGTGGCAAGCAAAAACTCCCTGAGATGGCATAAGGAAATCTTGAGAGGAACCAGACTTTAGAAGGAACCATCCTCATCTTGGTTGCACTGAATGTCCAGTTATTACAGCTAAATGATGTTATGGTGTGCAGTGATGGTGATTAATTGCAAACTGTAGTCCTGAGTCAGTGTAGCAGACTGTTGCAGGCCGAGACGAAGTGGGCAGATCCTACACCATCGTCAACAAACCTGAGTGAACGCATGAGAGTGAGGGCCTGACGGCATACAAATATCCTAGTTCACCGAACACTCTATTATCCATGATCCCTCCAGATCTGCTCCTTTACCTAAGAAAAATGTACTGATAAAAGACTTGACAAAATAAATGTTTTAAGCCTCCACTTGAACACTGAGACCGTGTCTGAGTCTCAAACACTGATTGGAAGGCTGTTTCATAACAGTGGGGCTTTATAAGAGAAAGATCTGCCCCCTGCTGTAGTCTTCATTATTTGAGGAACCAACAGATAGCCAGCACCTTTTGATGTAAGTAGGCGTGGAGGATCATACTGGTAAAGAAGTTCACTCAGATACTGCGGCTTTGATTGTTAAGTGCTTTATAAGTCAGTAGTAGTATTTTATAATCAATGCAAGATTTAATTGTAAGCCAGTGTAGACTGATTAAAACAGGGGTGATGTGGTCATATTTTCTAGATCTGTTAAGGACTCTTGTTGCTGCATTCTGGACTAACTGAAGCTTATTTATGCACTTGCTCAAGCACCCAGACAGTAAAGCGTTACAGTAGACTAATCTAGATGCAACAAAAGCATCAACTAACTTTTCTGCATCCTGTAACGACATCATATTTCTAATTTCAGCAATATTTAGTAATATTAGTAAATAGTACTATCAGTAATATTATTCATGTGAGCCTTAAATGACAGACGAGGGTCAATAATCACACCAAGGTCTTTGAATGCTGTAGACAATGAGACAGAAAGACCATCCAGAGATGCTACGTCATCGGGAAGTTCACTTCTAGCTGCATGTAAAAGTACTTCCATCTATTATGTCTCAGGAAATGAGTACGTTCATGACCATTTCTTCTTGTTTATAAAACCCGCATTATAGTTCTGCACAATACCGCTAGAGGGTCAAAACCAAAGCATCATGGAATGCTCACGAAGGGGGTTCACTTTATTGATGAGAACGTGCCAGGCCATTCAGCTCACGAACCGGTGAAACTTGGAGGTGATTTGGGGTACGAAATTCTGAATCATCCCCTACTCCCCCAACCTCCCACCCAGTGACTTTTTCCTCTTCCATCACGTGAAGAAACCATCTTGTGGCAGGCGTTTCAAAAAACTATGCCAGAATGAAGGCTTCTACAAAAACGGTCTCCACCAGCTCATCCATCGTTTGGAAAAGTGTTTCGCCTTAGGTGGAGGATATGTAGAGAAGGACTAAGCTTAGGTCCAAAGTTTGTTGTCATTTCATTATTTTTTCTTAGCAATTATAACAACTTTATGACTGCCCTTCGTAAATCATCAGGGCACCAAACAGAACTTTTGCTGTGTTTTCACACAGACAGTTTAAATTGTCGGATGTGTGTATCATGTTTTTGGTGCTTGATGAGACTTGGCTCATCAGCAAAACAAATGTTTATTGATTAAAAACTATTTTTCGGTGGAGTTTATAATGTTTTTTTATATCTGAGTAAAGGATGTTGTGAATAAATGTGTCGTGTTGATGGTTTTAATTTCGCCTTTTATATTTATTTATTTATATTTTTAATAAAAATGGTCAAACAGAAATGCATGCTGCATCAATCGCTCATTAATAAAAATTAGTGCCGTTAAAATTAATTTGTTTTAACGCGTACATTTTGACAGCCATAGCATTTTCGTTTGGTAGTGTTTGTGCCTGTATTTTGGAAAGTGAATGAACTACTCCACCCTTAGATGAACCCCTGACAATCAGGAAACAGTGAGGATGACAGTTTGTAGCTTAGTGGTAATGACTAATTGCACCTCTGTTGTTTGTTCTTACCTCTTTGCTGTGTCTTTTACAGGAGAAGGATAAAGCTCATGAGGGTGCACGGCCCATGAGGGCCATCTTTCTTGCTAATGGCAACATCTTCACTACTGGCTTTAGTCGCATGAGTGAAAGACAACTGGCCTTATGGAACCAGGTGAGGCCTGAGACACACACCTCTGTAATGTACAGCCTAGATGTGTTATATTACTAATAACTAATCCTTAAATACAATTCTGTATTTACTGAGGGATCTCACTGTGGCACTCTTGAGGTGCCTGTGACTGGGTTGATGCATTGGAAAATTCCACTCACCTTGGCCCGCTGGGATGTAAACTCTGATCAAAATGAATGAGAAAATTTTCCGCGGTGAATAAAAGGGTTTAAAGTTTATGAACAGTGATTCCAAGTTTGGGCTGCAGTATTTATTTAGCACTGTGACATCTGTACACCAACGTTCGTTAATGTAAAAGCAGATTCTGCCGCCTTTTATTTCACCCGATCCGCTCGGTGTAGGTGGAATCCAGAAAGAAGTAATTCGCTTTTCGGGATTTAGTGACTGAGCCAAATTTCGGTAAAACAGAGAGCATGCAAAGTCTTTGTTTGTTCCGTTAATAAGAATCAGTTCTTCCATTTAGTTTGTCATTTAACGGAGGTTCGGCAGGTGAATTGATGGGAGCGCAGTTCTAAATCCCCACTGTCATAGCTTCACTAGCACACCGGCACGCTTCCCCCGCCGGTGTCTCCTCCATGTACCATAGAGAGCAGCTGCTCCTCCAACTAAGTGCTCCAAAAATTTTTCTGAGTTTGTAAAAACTGGTGAATAAATGTCTGGAGTGAACTGCCCGATGTTAAGCAGTTGTAAGTTATTAGGATAGGATAACCAAACACACAGACAGTAAACAAAAAGAAAGAAAGTACTAGAGAGACGTGCCGAGGCTGCCATCCGTGGCGCCTTCTTGCCATCATATAATACCTTGTTTCAAAAATGCCCTACCTGCACGGTCCCTCTAATAAATATATTTCTAATCTTGTCCATAGCTGTCACTCCCAATGACAATTGCAGCATCTTTGACTCTTACAGTTTTGCCTTTTTGTCAATATCATTGACTGTAAACCATACAATGTGGTAGGTCTCACCACAGTCTTAAAAGCTTTCTTTTCCACTCTTGTAGATACCCTTCTATCACTCCTACCACTCTTCTTTACCCCCTCCACCCTACCTGCACTTTTTTCTTCAATTCTCTAACAGTCCGTTACTTTGCACTGTAGATCCATGGTATTTAAACTCATCCATCTTCACCTCTTCTCCCTGCAACCGCACCACTCCACTGCCCTCCCTTTCATTCACACTCATGTACTCTGTCTTAATCTTAATGACTTTCATTCCCCTTCTCTCCAGCATGTAACTCCACCTCTCCAGGCTCTTCTCCACCTGCTCCCTAATCTCGCCACGAATCACAATATCCGCAAACATCATAGTCCATGGAGACTCCTGTCTGACCTCGTCCGTCTACCTGTCCATCACCACTGCAAACAGGAAAGGGCTCAGAGCCGATCCTTAGATGCAGTCCAACCTTCACCCTCAACCAGTCTGTCATTCCTACTGCACACATCACTGCTGTCACACTGTCCTTATACATGTTCTGCACCACCCTCACATACTTCTCTGACACACCTGACTTCCTTATACAGTACCACAACTCCTCTCTCGGCACCCTGTCGTACGCTTTCTCTAAATCTACAAACACCCAACGCAACTCCTCCTTACCTTCTCTATACTTCTACGTCAACATTCTCAAAGCAATATTTTGTCTGTAGTTCTCTTCCTTGGCCTCTCCTCTCTGCCTAGCTTCCACTACTCTTTTCCATAACTTCATGGAGTTACTAATCATTATTCCTCTGTAGTTACTGCAAGTCTGCACATCTTCCTTATTCTTAAAAACCATTCCATACGTGTCCTCTCACCTTCAGAGAGGATCTTGTTAAACAAACTCCACTGCTATTTCTCCTAAACATCATCTTGCTTCTACTCGTATGTCATCTGGGCCAAACCGACTCTCCACTCTTCATCCTCTTAATAGCTGCTCTCACTTCATCCTTGCTAAAACAATGTACTTAGATGCTTCATTATCTCCACATCATCCAACCTTCTCTTGCTCTCCTTCTCAATACCCTCTCTTTACTACACTTATTTATTGTCCTAACTTGCAGCACATCCATCCCAGTTTGGTCTCTCTGCCTGGCCAATTAGTACTTTTCTTCCTCCTTAGTCCAACTTCTTATACAGTTCATCATATGGCATTTCTTTTGCTTTTGCCAAATCCCTCTTCACCTGTTGCCACATCTCCTTGTACTCATGCCTACTTTTTTTTTTTTTTTAGCTCTCTGCCGATCCCAGTTCTTTTTTGCCAACTTATTTTCTCTTTGCTTTCCTGTACTACCTCATTCCACCACCATGTCTGTTCTCTTTCCAGATGTCATGTCAAGTGTCCTGACTGTCTCTATCACTTCTGCAGTAGTTGCCCTATCATCCAGCATCTCTTCACCACCACCAAGCCTTTGTCTGACCTCTTCTCACACAACCCCTTTCTCCTTTACTTTTCATTTACATGGCATTTGGCAGATGCCCTTATCCTGATTTCACCACATCAGTACCAGACTTTACTAATGACCTCGTATGGCATTTCTAATGCCTTCGTTAGGCAGTATGACCGCAGATCTTCACAACTCCACTCCAATATCTAATGTAACATCTTCACAGAAAAGTGAAGGATATTAACATTGCAAATTGAGATGAAATATCAAAGGGATGTTCAGAAAAGCACATAATCTTATGGTGAGCTATTCAGAAACGTTTGTCTATACAGTGTACCTGCAGAGCACCTGTTTATTCAACCTGTTTGTCTCCTTCCTCTGGGTGCCCTTATATATTAAGTTTTGAAGTGAATATTTATTACTAATAAAATAGTATTAGTGGTTATATATAAGTTAATTACTACTATCTCTCCATACATACAGAGGCACCAAACCTAGGTACCTCAAAAGTGATTAATCTATAAAAAAAACAGTGGTCCATGTGGGTTACTATAAAAACTTAAAGAACCTAAACACATTTATGTTTAATGGTTAACACTGTCATTACCATTCTAACAGTTAAAAAACAAGGAAAGTAAACTGAGCTGTAGCACTGTACAACTCACCATTAGATTAGCATTCTCCGTTTAACATTAGGTTGCCCTATATTCTACAAGGTTAAATGAGGCTAAAGCATTTAATTTGTGTAATTAAAATACTGGGAGTATGTGAATGTTCATGTATATTAATGGAATGTTTTACATTTGCTTTGTCCTTCAGTTTTTACTCAATTAATTTCATAAAGACAAGAAGCATGGAACATTTTCCACAAGTACATTTTTATTTATTGATGGAAAAGGTAGATGTCTGCATAACTATGCAGGGAAGTTACAAATTCAAAAAATTACAATACCTGCATATTTACAGTGCATTCAGAAAGTATTGAGACATTGAGAGTATTGCTGTGACACTTATTAAAAACTTATTTGAAATACTAGATAGATAGATTGTTGGATCACTTTTGTCAGGGTGCGAGTGAAACAGGAGGCGGACGCCGGAATACAGCTCGCTCAGGTTTAATGATGAGAGAGAGAGAGATATATACACACGAGCACACTCACACGCATGCACACACACGAGCACACACTCACGCACACACACACGGCAGTCCTTGGGTGGAAAGAGTCCGAGGTGCGCTGGGGGAGAAGTGTAGCTGATCCGAGATGTGCGGGGAGGAGAAGCGCAGCCGGTACCGGATAGTAGAGTCCAAATGGAACGGACAGCATGGAGTACTGCATGTAACGTGGAAGCCATACAGCAGTACGTGAAACCAAACACATTCAATAACAAACGGCGAGTGAATGTGAGTGAGGGGTTTATGTAGGAACGGGGTGGAGTGATGATGAGCTTCAGGCGTGCATCGTTGAGCCTGGAGCTCCAGAGAGAGTGGAGGCATGAAGAGCCACCAAAGGGGGCGTGGCAGGTGGATCCCTGACAACTTTATTCATCGCAGGGAATAAAGAGTGTAAAGTTGCAGAGTGTAAATGAGTATACTAAAAAGCAATACTGTCTGGCCACACTAACTGCCACAAGCAGCTTTTTGATAAAATGCAAACCATAATCCCCCAAATACAGTATAGTCAGAAAGTATTCCACTCCTTTTTTTTTTTCCACAATTTATGTTCCAGCTAAATTGTTTTGATGTGACAAGAGACATGTTTCTTGAATGAGAAATAGATTTGTTCATTGTGAGTTTGACTCTATTTGAATTTGTATGTAGTTAGTTAATAAACGTTGTGCACTTTAGGTATCATTCTTTATATTTTACATATAACATGCATAGACAATCAACATGGAATTATAATTTGCAGAAAAACATGGATGAACCAATTTCAGTACACGAGATGGATACCAGCAATGGAGTGCTACTTCCCTTCTATGACCCAGACACTAACATTGTCTACCTGTGTGGAAAGGTAGGAGACATTTACACACACGTTTAATACACATTGCAACTTTGTTCAACTGGATGCTGCATATTTAATATTTTGGCCACTGTGTTAATGTTTACTTTGAGGTATTATTTATATTGTACATTAAATTACCCCTTTAACCTTAAATGTAACTTTCCCTCCACATGTAATTGGTAATTTAATGTTAGTGTTTAATTTCAATTCAGTTTTATTTGTATAGAGCTTTTAACAATGAACTTTGTTCCAAAGCAGCTTTACAGAAATAAAAGGGTTGTGAAGTTTCAATTCACAAGTTTAGTGCCTCCAATTGAAGAGAACTCCATCCAAAAGTAGGGCATTAGGATGATTTAGGTAGACTGAAGAGAAGAAAGGGACAGGAACATTGGTCACTGGTAGCTCATTAGCATGTTTAACTCGACAGTGATTGAGAAAGAAAGGAAGAGAGAAGGAGGGTAAAGGAGTGACTGTGAGAAAGAAATGGGGATTATTAAGTGTACTTTTTGTTACCTAAATGTTTAGGACAATGTACAGTCTGATCAAGGTGCAAGTAGGGACTCCGGCAAGACTAGCTATGACAGCATAACTAAAAGCGAGACTAAATGGAAAGCAGCACCAATTGAAATTGAAATTGAATTTTTTCATTATTTTTATCAAAGCTCTATGCCTAATATATACTAATATTACCTAATATTGTAGAATTTAGTTTAGCATGGTAAATGATGTTCTGACTCTAATACAAATGTACCTGAATCTCCTCCTGGATGGAAGGAGTTTGAACAGTTTGTTACTGAGATGGAACATCCTTCACATTTCAGCAACCATTTTATTATATGATGGGACAATACTATAAAAAGGAAATTGCAGCTTATATAGCAGTACAGATTTACTGTCCTTTAAAAATAACTTAACATGCAGCCATTATTGTCTTAATAACTGGCAACAAATGTGAGTACACCCTAGGTGAACATGTCAAAACTGTTTCCAAAGTGTCAGTATTTTGTGTGTACACCATTGTTATGTAGCACTGCCTTAATCCTGCTGGGCATGAAATTCACCATAGCTGCACAGGTTGTTGCTTGGATCCTCTTCCACTCCTCCATAATGACATCACTGGGCTGCTGGATGTTAGACACTTTCCACTTGAGGATGCCCCACAGGTGCTCAATAGGGTTCAGGGCTGAAGACATGCTTGGCCACTCCATCACCTTCACCTTTAGCTTTCTCAGCAAGGCAGCTGTCATCTTGGTGTTGTGTTTTGAGTCGTTATTATATCCAAAAACTGCTGTTCAGCCAATTTTCTGAAAGATGAGCATCATGTTCTGCTTCAGAATGTCACAGTACATGCTGCACATCATCTGAGCCAAACATTTACATTTGTGGCATTTAGCAGATGCCCTTGTTTAGAGTGACACAAAAAAGTGCTTTGAGTCTCTAGCAATTAATAAATCTACACTGGTATGCTCGATTACAAACTTAAGATAAATCAGCCTACAACTCTGTTGAGAGGTTTTTTATTTTTTATTTTTTTGAACAAAGCAAACTTGGAAAGTGTTAGTTTAAGTGTTTCAGGAAGAGGTAGGTCTTTACCTGACGCTTGAAGACTCAAGGGACTACTAGTTCGGACATCTAGGAGATGTTCATTCCACCACCTCAGTGACAGAACAGAGAAGAACCTTGAAGTATACATACATCTCAGCCTCAGAGAAGGTGGTACCAGTAGAGCAGTGCTGGATAATCTCAGGCAGTGTAGTGCAGTGTGAGGTATAATGAGGTCTCTTAGGTTAGATAGTGCTGGTCCATTTTTGGCTTTGTAGGAGCATCAGCCAGTGGAGGGATCACAGCAGTGGGGGGTGGGGTGGGAGAACTTGGGCAGCTTGAACACAAGAGACTGAACAAGCACCTGGGCAGCCAGTGTGGACAGAAATGGTCAAATCCTTCGGATGTTGCAGAGAAGAATGTCGACAAGAATGAGCCACATTAGCAACATGTGAAAAGAAGGGCATTTGATTGTCCATAGTTACCCCAAGGTTGCGAGCAGTGGCTGAAGGGGAGAGCAGAGAGTTATGAAGAGTTATTTGTAGATCTTGACCTGGAGTTAAATGGTGGTGAAGAGGTGCTGGTTGATTGGGCAACTACTGCAGAAGTGATAAGGGAGACAGCTAGAAAGGTACTTGGTGTGACATCTGGAAATAGAAAGAAAGACAAAGAGACATGATGGTGGAATAAGGAAGTGCAGGAAAGCATAAGGAGAAAGAGGTTGGGAGAACAGAATTGGGATCGACAGAGTGATAAGAAAAGTAGGCAGAGTACAAAGAGATGCGGCAGCAGGTAAAGAGGGATGTGGCTAAATCAAAGGAAAAGGCATACGAGGAGCTGTATGAGAAGTTGGACACTAAGGAAGGAGAAAAGGATTTGTTCCGATTGGCCAGGCAGAGGGACCGAGCTGGGGAGGATGTGCTACACGTTAGAGCAATAAAGGATGGAGATGGAAATGTGTTGACTAGTGAGGAGAGTGTGTTGAGAAGATGAAAGAAGTATTTTGAGCAGCTGATGAATGAGGAAAATGAGAGAGAGAGAAGGTTGGATGGTGTGGAAATGGTGAAGCAGGAAGTAGATAGGATTAGTAAGGAGGAAGTGAGAGCAGCGATTAGGAGGATGAGGAGTGAAAAGTCTGATGGACCAACTGACATACCGGTAGAAGCGTGGAGATGTTTAGGAGAAATGGCAGTGTAGTTTTTAACAAGGTTGTTCAACAAGATTTTGAAAGGTGAGAGGATGCTTGAGGAATAGAGAAGGAGTTTGCTGGTACCGATCTTTAAGCATAAGGGAGATGTGCAGACCTGCAGTAACTACAGGGGAATAAAGTTGATCAGTCACACCATGAAGTTATGGGAAAGAGTAGTGGAAGCCAGGCTGAGAGAAGAGGTGACCATCTGTGAGCAACAGTATCGTTTCATGCCAAGGAACGGCACCACAGACACATTTTTTGCTTTGAGAATGTTGATGGAGAAGTATAGAGAAGGTCAAAAGGAGTTGCATTGTGTGTTTTTGGATTTAGAGGAAGCGTACAACAGAGTGCCGAAAGAGGAGTTGTGATATTGTATGAGCAAGTCAGGTTGTCAGAGAAGTATGTGAGGGGTGGTGACAGACTGGTTTAAGGTGGAGGTTGGACTGCATCAAGGATCAGCTCTAAGCCCTTTTCTGTTTTCAGTGGTGATAAACAGATTGACGGTCAGACAGGAGTCTCCGTGCACTATGATGTTTGCAGATGATATTGTGATTTGTGGTGAGAGTAGGGAGCAGGTTGAGAGCCTGGAGAGGGGGAGGTATGTGTTGCTCACAGATGGTCACCTCTTCTCTCAGACTGGCTTCCACTACTCTTTCCCATAACTTCATGGTGTAACTGATCAACTTAATTCCCCTGTAGTTACTGCAGGTCTGCACATCTCCCTTGTTCTTAAAGATTGGTATCCAGCACACTCCTCCATTCCTCAGGCATCCTCTCACCTTTCAAAATCCTGTTAAACAACCTGGTTAAAAACTCCACTGCCATCTCTCCTAAACATCTCCACGCACCGGTATGTCATCTGGTCCAACTGACTTTCCACTCTTCATCCTCTTAATCGCTGCTCTCACTTCCTCCTTACTAATCCTATCCACTTCCTGCTTCACGATCTCCACACCATCCAACACACTCTCCTCACCAGTCAACACATTTCCATCTCCATCCTTTATTGCTCTAACGTGTAGCACACGGTTGACATGTTTTTCAAAGAACTTGTTCATGTGTTCTAAACATATGGCTTCCATTACTTCTCTTCCTTTGCACTGAGCCAGTTGCTCAAACAGATGAGTTTTACATTACTGTTTACATTTTCAGAGGTGTTTTAAATTACGTAAATCATCGGGACAGCAAATGGAACTTTTCCGATTTTAACTGCCGCATGTGTGCGCCATGGCGGATTTTGGTGCTTGATTTGATACTTGGCACATCAGTGAAACAAGTTTGAATTTCGCCTCTTTTTATTATTTATATTTATTTTTTTTATAAAAATGGACAAACAAATTTGACATTAAACATTAAAATTAATTTACGGTAAAGCTTTTAGTTATGTAAATATGTTATGTAAATATATATTTATATAAATGTATTATATTTATTTATTATAATTTTTAATTTTTTTGCTTCACACAGGGCGACAGCAGCATCCGTTACTTTGAGATCACAGATGAAGCACCATATGTTCATTATCTTAACACCTTCTCCAGCAAAGAACCACAGAGGGGCATGGGCTATATGCCCAAAAGGGGCCTAGACGTTAATAAGTGTGAGATTGCCAGGTATGTATGTATGCATGCTGTTACAACATATATATACCACAGAGGGGCATGGGCTATATGCCCAAAAGGGGCCTAGAGGTAAATAAGTGTGAGATTGGCAGGTAACTTAAATTAATTTTATTTTGGGTTGCAGGAACAGCAGTGACACTGGGTATTCCAGGATATTAATGTTTTGTCATGTTAAGGATATTGCAGGATTACGAGTTGTGAGCCAGCACAATGGGACTATGACAAGAGATTTCATTCATAATTGGCAGGGATTTATTATGGAACAGGTCTGTGGCCACAGTGTTATGGATTGTGGATATTTTAATATGTCTTCTACCTCTTACGAATTACTTAAATAAAAATCTATTGATAGAGACTTCAGAGGCCTTCTGTAAATCACTCTGGAAAAGGTTGGCTGCCAAAAGTCATTAACTGTAAATGAAAATATGAATAAAGTGACCAGAAAGTGACTGAGTAGCAGGCAAGCACTCATCCTTGACTGACAGCAGGCTAATGTCTAGATCTGAATTCATGTATTGTTTTCTCAAGCTAATAAAAAAAAAAAAACCCTGTGAATATAACCACATTTTCAACTTATATTATTTGGCCCAAATATGCTGCTTCACACAGAAATGTCCTATTTATGAAAAGAAAAATCTATTTGTCATAATTAAAGCTGATCTGACTAATGTCTGCTGTGTGATTTGACATGAACTCATCTTTATATTTAAAGGTTTTATAAACTTCATGAGCGGAAGTGTGAACCAATTATCATGACTGTCCCAAGAAAGGTACAACTTTAAGCAAATATTTAATTGTTTAAAAACTGCAATAGAAAAAACACTACAATGAATAGACAGTGTAGATTTTTATAATTAGCATGTTAATCAGCATGGTAATGTCTGCCAATTTCCGACAGTATATTGTCTATATGTGTATGTATGTGTATACTGCCCAATTTAATAACAACACCTGTACACGTGAGATCAGAGGAGAATGACCCAACTAATCGGTCTGACAAATTTAATAATTCTCAAAAACAAAAAAACTCAAATAAGCACTCTTTTCAAATCTGTTTTGATCAATGTGATGCTTTGCTGTTGTAGATTACCTACCGCTAGGTTTAGAGTTTTATACACACTGAGATTATACACACTTTTCTGTTTACTGGATGTAAAGATTGATTAGTTAAGTTATTTGAGTTATTGAGGCCTATATCCATGGATGGATGGATGGATGGATGGATGGATGGATGGATAGTGTTTTACCTAACTTATAATAACAATAGCAACTGGCTAAAAAAAAATTCTAAATCAGTCAATAACATGCAATTGCTTATGTATTCATGCTTACCACCTGCAGTCAGACCTGTTCCAGGATGATCTGTATCCAGACACAGCTGGACCAGATTGGGCCTTGGAAGCAGAAGAGTGGTTTGAAGGAAAGAACGGAGATCCGATTCTAATTTCCCTCAAACATGGCTATGTACCTGGCAAAAACCGTGACCTTAAGGTTGTCAAAAAGAATGTTCTTGACAACAAGTCATCCAAGAAGGTAGAGGTGACATCAGTTCTTCAAAAGCCTGCCTCTCCTCAGCTCACTAGAGTAAGTACTAGGTCATGTAGTTAAATCATAAAAAGTTAAGAGTTCTACCCCAACCATTTACACTTGCAATCAGAAATATTCAACCCCTAAAGAGTTTTAAGGGTTTATAAATAAAAATCTTTTCAAAGTACATGATTCTGCTTTGGATGGCTTCTTAAAGAGTTTAGTGATACATAAAATCAACACAGAAATTGTATGGTGTAGTATTTGTGTGTAACAGTATATTTTGTTAAGAACGCCATGTCACAATTATTCAACCCCTATATAATATTGTTGTTTTCAAAGCTTTCTGACAGTTTTTATGGCCTAAAGTGGAGCTGAAACATCATTAAGCCTTTGGGAACTCTATAACGATCCTTCATTTGCTTCCGCTGTGATGCATATATAAACCCCGACCATGAAGGTGTTCAAGGTGAGTTGCAATCATGGGAAAGACAAAGAAGCTTCCACAAAAGCTGAGAGAGGAGATTATTTCATCACATCTGAAGGGCTTTGGGTATAAGAAGATTTCCAAAAGATTTAACATTCCAAGAGACACCATTGGGCGCATTATAAGGAAGTTTAAAACTTATGGAACAGCTGCAAACCTGCCTGGCCGTAGAAGAAAGCTCACAATTTCATCAAGGGCCCTTAGCAACTTAGTCAGGACAGCTAAGAAAAACCCCCATGTGACTGCAAGACAGCTACAGGATGACATGATGAAGGCTGGTACAAGTGCTTCAGTGGCAACTATAAGACGTGCACTGAATAATCAAGGACTTCATGGCCGGACCCCAAGACGCACTCCACTCTTGACCTCAAGAAACATCAGGAGTCGACTAGAATATGCCAGGAGGAATTTGGATAAAGAGTTCTGGGAGACAGTTCTATGGACTGATGAAACCAAACTGGAACTTTTTGGACATATGGACCAGCGGGATGTCTGGCGTGCAAAAGGTCAGGCTTATGACCAGAAGAATACCATCCCCACGGTCAAGCACGGAGGTGGGTCAATAATGATGTGGGGCTGTTTTTCTGCGGCAGGAACTGGCAATCTTGATTGTGTACCTGGCATCATGGATTCCCAGAAATACCAGGTCATTTTGAAGAAGAACGTGATGCCTTCTGTTGACAAATTAAACCTTGGTGATCATTGGATCTTCCAGCAAGACAATGATCCCAAGCACACCTCCAAATCAACCAAAGCTTGGTTCGGGGAAAGATGCTGGAGTGGCCTGGAGTGGCCTTCTCAGTCACCAGATTTAAATCCAATTGAAAATCTTGTGGGATTTGAAGAAGGCAGTTGCAGCACGGAAGCCGTCAAACATCACTGAGTTAGAGGCTTTTGCACGTGAAGAATGGGCAAAGATTCCAATCGAGAGGTGTAAGAAGCTTGTCAGCACTTATCGAAAACGCTTGTTAGAAGTTATAAAAACTAAAGGGCGCTCCACAAGGTAATGAAGCTGGGGGTTGAATAATACTGCACATGCAGTATTTGAACTTCAAAGTTAAGTCAACTTCTGTTGTCAAAATAACTCAAATATGTATCAATAAATATTGTTTGTTATTTCACGAGTTTTTTTTTTTTTTTTTTACCATTTATTTTCATTATCTTTCATCAACATCACTGTATTGTCTATTGAGGTGAGGGGGTTGAATATTTCTGATTGCAAGTGTATATGTAGTGTACAGTGGTACCTTGACCTACAAGTTTAATTCGTTCCGTGGACTAGCTCATATCTCAATTTGCTCGCACATCAATTCAGTGGGGTCAACAGTGCAAAGTAATGGAGAATGTGTTAGGGAAGTGAAGAAAAGAGTGCAGGCAGGGTGGAGTGGGTGGAGAAGAGTGACAGGAGTGATTTGTGATAGTAGAGTATCTGCAAGAATGAAAGGGAAAGTTTATAGGACTGTGGTGAGATCTGCGATGTTGTATGGTTTAGAGACAGTGGCATTGAGTAAAAGGCAGGAGGCGGAGCTGGAGGTAGCAGAACTGAAGATGTTGAGGTTTTCGTTGGGAGTGACGAGGATGGACAAGATTAGAAATGAGTTTTTTAGAGGGACGGCGCATGTTGGACGTTTTGGAGACAAGGTGAGGGAGGCGAGATTGAGATGGTTTGGACATGTGGAGAGGAGGGACATGAGTTATATTGGTAGGAGAATGCTGAGGATGGAGCCACCAGGAAGGAGGAAAAGAGGAAGACCAAGGAGGAGGTTCATTGATGTGGTGAGAAAAGACATGCAGGTAGTTGGTGTGAAAGAGGCAGATGTAGAGGACAGGGTGGTATGGAGACGGATGATCCGCTGTGGCGACCCCTAATGGAAGCAGCCGAAAGAAGAAGAAGATGATCAAATCAGTTTTTCGCATTAAAAATACTTAAAATGGCATTAATCCGTTCCAACCCTCAAAATGCCACCCCATTTTTGTGTTTCATGTTATTAAATTAGGAAAATACATTTCTAAATAACAAATCTTGTATAAAAACATAATAGAAAGAGTATTTAAAGATATAATAAGGTTTTATTCAGTGTATTTACCTTGGAGATGAGATGACTAGAGCTAACGAAAACGCGGGCAGAGGGGTTGATGGTGGAGGTGATAGGCGGAGGGAAAACTTGTTTTTTACTAATAGTGATATTGTACATTATGTATCCCTAAACTTTGCTTATCTTAATTTTCGTCACAATCTTCGCTTTCTGGCCTCGCTTCGCCATCTAGCAGCGGCGCCTCGAGCTCGTACCTCAATTTTTTTGCTCGCGTAACAAAGTAAAAAATCGACCGAGTGACCGCTCGTATCTCGGAAAACTCGTACATTAATGCACTCGTAGGTCAAAGTACCACTGTATTTCTAATTTCTGCATACACTGCAATTATATGTAATAGCTTAGTAGATAAAGGTTTAGAGATGGTTTTATAACCTCATGCACATTAAAATAGTGCTGCAATAAACATTTGTGAGCTTCATGATTACTGTAAATGTATAAAACATGTATATATTAGAATGTTCTCCCCTTTTTTATTTTGAAGAAAAATGAAGTAAAGTTGGAAGAGCTGCTCCGAGAGGTGAGATCACTCAGAGACCTGGTGACACTACAGGACAGGCGAATTGCCAAACTTGAAGAACAGGTGGCCAAAGTGGCAATCTGAGGCATTGACAAAGGTCTGAGTGAGCATGACATGGTATAGGAAGAGATATATTTCAGAGGGCCAGTCACTGCCAAAATTTAACTTGACTCATTACTCCTGGTGTTTTTTTTGTGATTACAACTTGAAGTAACATTCCAATATGGCTATTTTCCTCTTGCTTCCCCTGAACATTTATTACAAATTCAATTGAAAATGTTAATTTAAAAAAAGCAGGTAAATATTTTTTCTTTCATGTTTTAGTGCATTTTTATTTTAAAGTTATAATCTTCTGAACTTTCGCACCCAGTGCCAAGTCCTTAAGTATTTTCTTATTTTCTGTAAGTGTATCAGTATTACTCTCCTCTTTTATTTCTTTGTATTGCCAAATGTAAGTTGAAACTTGCGTACCAATTGGTTTGTTTTTATTTTACTCCGTTTTGGCTTTTCACTGTCTATTTTAAGTATTTTTATTACTGGACATAGGCCTCTCTCTGTTATACATATTTAGAAAGGTTACAGGTTACATGACCATGACCTAGAAATAAATCAGAATTAAAATGATCATGAAAATACTGCAGATTAAAGCAGTGTTGATCAGTCTGGTGCCTAATTGTGAAACACTCACCAAATGCTACAATTCCTGCATTAATTTCATACTGCTCATTATAATGGATTTTTATTCCACACTGTGTGAAAACATTTATCAGTGTGTACTACTTTATATATATATATATATCATTACAGTTAGATGAATTTGATATTCTTATCTAATTCCCCAAAAGCAATAAAGCAATGGTGTTTGAATGAGATTTCAAATTTGATTCTGAATCTGATTTTTTGTTTCTAATATATGTTTGCTTTTTAGAGATAGGACTCTAAGCAGTTCATTTGACTTATGTATATGAGGGAATACTATATAATTAATACAGTAATCATTGGCCCCATTTACAAAAACAACTTAAACCCTTGCTACCTATTTATTTGTTAGCTTTAAATATTTGTTTAGCACAAATCACCTGCTTATTTTTTGTCTAGCCACTTGGTTTATTTTTCAAATGTAAGTATAATCTGGTCCATTGGTGTTTGGACATTATTTTTGCTGTCTATCATAGCATAGCAGAGTTGATTTTAAGTTTGGCTTTTGCAGTTGGAATTGGTATTTGGTTGCCTTTTATTCTCAGTATGAAGTCAAATATGCTGTCACTATGAATGAAACAAGCCATCATTAGGCTTAACATCTAAATAAAACAATTATAGAGATAGAAAAAAAAAGTGTGGCCATATTATCTATTTATTATATCCTTAAACAAATAGAGTACACTGTTAATTTCAAGAAGACCACAGAAAACAACTGTGGACAGACCTTGATCATACTTCAAAAGTGACCCGAGATGTTTTAAAGGCAAACAAGTGGAATCTTCTGCAATGGCTAATTCAATCACCTAACCGCAATCCAGTTGAGCATGTTTTTTTTTACATTTTCAAATAAAACACCCCAAAAAAGGAACTTAGATCTTCTGTTGTAAAGACTTTGTAGAGCATCAAAAGGGAAGAGATCAATATTTTATTCCATATATTATAATATGCTTTATTGGCTTATAAGGGAATAAAATGCACTTGGTCATGGAACAATAGCCAGTTGAGAAAAAATACTGTAATACACTGTAAACTTCAATATACTGTGGTAGACAGCTAAAAATCATTGCACTTTTACAAATATTTATGGACCTGACTATATTTATTAAAATATACTGCAGTATGTCCACGATTCTACCTTCTGCAACATTTTCAAAGCATCCCAGTCACAAAAGAGTAAAAGACCTTTAAACCTACTCTTCTCTGAGCTGACATCTAAACTTGGTCTCCAAAAAGCAGTGGCAACCAGCTGGCCCTCGCCCTTGTAAATGATCTGTAGTGGTGCCTCTTTGTCGATTATTGAATTTAGCCTGGCCCATCAACAGTTTCTAAACACTTGTGTGTCCTAAACCATCTTGTGCATGCATTTCAAGTTTCACTAAAAACAAGCAGACATCCACAATAAAAACAAAATCATCAGCTGTGTGATTTATTCAGTTTTGATTACTGTGCCTTGCCTGTAAATGCAATAACATTAGTAATTTTAACAATAGCTTTTTAATATCTTATTTCAGAATGAGGAAAAAACAAATGGAATATTATATATAAAAATGAGCAGCAGATTACAGAAAATGTACTTTGTACTTTGAGCTGGTTTTACTTCATCTTTTATCTCAAAGGGTTTTTTTTGTCTTCTTGTAATTTAATCTTGCCACTATAACTACCACCAGGCAGGATGAAGACTATCATGAGATACACATTAATTAGACAACTGCATATTTTTGAACTACTGATCATGCCACTTCAAGGGTCGATGTAACTGATTGGGTCGACTTCCGGCGATTGGCCTCTTGGGCCTTCATAAAAATGACATTGTTGTGATTCAAATCTTCAGTATTTAAATAGCTATATGTGGAGTCCCTCTACAGGTTTATTAACACAATAAAGACTGCTTTAAGGACTAACCTGAGTTAAATATTCCGAACAGTATAAATAATACATTTTGCTAACATATGCAGTGTGGTGTTAAAAACTGCAAACTATGCCCAACATCTTGTTCAGCTTAGTTGGCAGCAAATTGTTTGTGTCGCTTATAGTTTGTCTATTGTGGGTGAGTAGGACTACTACTACTGTTGCGTTAAGTGATGCTTCTAGTATTTTTATGTCCAGTACAAATGGTATTAGTTATAGATAATGTCCATGGTTAAACACAAATTAAATACATGCGGGGGGGCCAACTTATACACTATGCACACTCACTGAAGCATTGTATTTGATGAAAGTAAGATATAAGAATCATTTACTATCATTTGAGTTTTGTCATTTTACTTAATTTCATAGTTAATTTTATAGTTAATTTTAATTAAATTTCACACCATACACAAAAACCTTTTCATGATTTAGTAACAATTCTGCAAAGTTTGTTTAAGGGGTCAACAAGAAATTCAGTAGGAATAAAGAAACAATGCCCCAATGAAAACATAAGACTGTCATTGAGTAAAGATTACATTTCAATGTTTTGTGGAAGTGAAAATTTCAACTGAAATGCAACAGAGAAATTCTTAAAAGAACAGTAAAATAGCAACATGAGCACATTTAGAAATGTAGAAATAATACTATATTGCACACACTAAACTTTGAAGCACAATACCTATAAAGTTAAACTGAGGAAGTAAAAGTGGATGTCAACTATGTGAAAAACTTTTCTCAGCAAGGCTGCAAATGCAGGCCCACAGTGGGAATGTGTGGGTTTACTGTGAGGCATTTTGGGCAGGGCAAACCAACTGTCAGGTTACTGCTAGTAATAAACCACATAAACTGATCTTGCTAAAGTCAGTCATCCCTTCATAACAGAAAAAAATATAATGAGCATTGCAACAAGAATCCTTTACATTGTGAAGCATCACCAGAAATCTTTAATTGCACTGCCAGGGCTTTAGACTGAGCTAAAGCGATCTGGGAACAAGGCAGTAACTATGTTTAAAAAAAAAATTTAATTAATTATAAATCAACAAATCAATTAATTAAAACAATAACATACTTCACTTGTTTTACATTGCAATATATTTTTTTAACACATTCAAAGAAGGAATTATTTCTAATGGATTAATAGCTTGAAATTCATTCCACAGCCAAGGAGCACAGTAAGAGTGTTCCGAGTGTACTCTAGGTACGTCTAATGTAATACCAGTTGACGATCTGGTGCTGTAGTTCTTTTTACGCAAACATAAAAGCCTAGTAATATAATTTGGAAGCATACCAAGCAGTGCCTTTACAGTATATACTAATATATGTGATTTCCTTCTTTGATATAAGGAGGTCCAACCTACACAGTTATATAGCAAACAATGATGAGTACGTGAACAAGCATTTGTTATAAAACTCAGTGAAGCATGATAAACACAATCTAATCTTTTTAATAAATATATAGAGGCATGCATATAAATAATATCACCATAATCTAAAATGGGTAAAAAAGTACTCTGTATAATTTTCTTTCTAGCTCCAAAAGAAAAACATTTTTTTTGCCGAAAGAGAAAACCCAGTCTTGGTTTTAAGTAATCAATATGAACATCAAATGCCAACTTCTCGTCTATCCATATTCCTAGATATTTGTAAGTTGTTACTCTATCTATATGCACGCCATCAATAGAAAGGATAGTCGGAGCAGTGATCAAAGAACGACTACGCGAAAAAATAATATACTTAGTTTTTTCCGCATTTAAAACTAATTTCAATTGGAGTAAATTATGCTGAAAAGTATTAAAAGAATTCTGGAGAAATTCAATAGCTTGTGACAAAGAGGATGCAGTTGAATAAATAATTGTATCGTCAGCATAAAAATTTAGCTTTGCGGATTTTATTCCCTGCCCTAACTCATTTATAAAAATAGAAAAAAGAAGTGGTGCCAATAAAGAACCTTGAGGAACACCCTTCTTGACTGTTAACACAGATGAAATATAATTATCTACAACACAAACCAACTCATTTAAACAATGCTTCACAATACGAGTCACCTTTTTTGCCTGGAGTATAGAGGATTATGCATGGATTTTCACATAATTGCAGGTGGAAGCCAGTGAAATTACACAGCACTGAACGTGGCTTTTCGCTGCTGACTGAACCCAGCAGTCCCAATGGTAATGGCCTGCAAAGACTAACCCTTGATGTGCTCATTGATCTTGCTTATCATCTTGGACCATCTAATACAGAACCAATTCTGCCACCATTGTGCATATTAGAAGACATTGAAGGGATCTAGCCCAGAAAATTTTTAACTTCCTTAGAGACCAAATCCCTCAGTCATGTGTAGCATGTCTATGTCACCGCTGCAGCTACAGGACATTTCTGCACTCACCATACTTACCACTTACTGTGAGATGAATACTGTTGAAAGCATGTTCCAGGAAGTGTATCCTTTTGCTCTGTCTGTAATCACAGCACAGTGCCACGCACATTCCGGTGGGAAAGCTACTTTTGCTAGTAACACCCTAGTGACTTTGGTCTCATATAGCTACCAACTTTATTGACTGCTTCTTTTTACCCATTTATTTTGCTATTTTGGCATCTCTGATGAAATAGTAGGCCCACAAAAGCCACAATTAGGTATTGCTGTAACCTCATTTTAAAGATATGACCCTCAAGCGAATAAGCAAATGGACTGAGCAAACAAGGAGGTGAGAAGGTTCCTGCATGCATTCTGCTCAGCCAACTTAGAGGATTGGGCCCAGTTTTGATGTGGCTCACTGTCATTCAGTGACACAACTAACAAAGTTTTAATCTGTCCTAGGCTGCCAACTTCTCTTCTTTCCTTGCAATTCTAATACTACTTATTCCTGTACGAATGGTTTTGGTGCAGGAAGCAGGTATAGGAGAGCACACTGGTGTCTACAAGGAGCCATCTGAAACTACAATCACATCTCTGGTGCATTGCCCCTTCCTCCCATGTCTAATTTGAAACCTGTTGTGTCTGGCTGTCTAGCATCTGATGGGCCAATTGCTACCCCTTCAGTCCCTCTGGACACTGATAGCCAGCCAACTTATCTCATAAAAAAACATTTGAGTAAGAGGTAAGCTTAAGTACCTGGTGGAATGGGAGGGGTGCCCAGAGGAAAAGTGCTGGGTAACAGCTGAGAATATTCTTGACCCCAATCTATGTCTAAAATCCACACACAATGTCCAGAATGCCCAAGCCCTTGACCAAGATGGAGATCCAGAGGATGAAGGGCTCCCAGAGTAAGCCTTTTGGGACAGGGCCCTGTCGGCACTGCCACTGCCAGACTTCAACTCAAAATCCCACTATACACTGCAGACTTCAGACATTACTGCCCTTGCCTGCCCAGACACACACACACTCACTTACTTCCTCTCTTCTCATTTACCTGCACACACAAAGACTCAGATCAAAGACCTTTTGGACCCAATGAGCGTTTTTGTCCTTTTTGGATTTAAAACACAGATGCTTACTAAGCCAAAAATAGGCCAGCACACCTCTACCTCACAGCACTACACACACACACGCGCGCACACGCACGCACTGTACCATGCTCTCCCTGATCCTCAACTACTGCTTGATTGGTCCCACTATCTCTCAGGGTACAAGGAAGACATGTCTTAATCATATGTCAGTTTGAATACATGAAGATATTATGTTGCCCTATGCTAAAGAGGAAAGGCCACTGAAATAAGTGTTTCAACAATACAATGACCAGCAAACAACGTCTTTGTTCGAGACAAACATGATTGAGGTAATGGAGGGACCACCTCAATCCCCTTACTTCAACCCCGTTGAGAAGTTGTGGGGTGAAATAAAAAAATCCGTTTCTGAAGCAAAACCCAAAAAAAAAAAAAAAAAAAAAAAAAAAAAATTTAAATATATATATATATATATATATATGAGTTGCATAACCATTGTTCCTAATAACTGCTGTGCATTACACATTTTCTAAGAATTTTTGGTGTGTGGTTGTGTTTGTGTGTGTGTGTGTGTGTGTGTGTTTTGTGTGCATACATGTATGTAAGTGTGAAGTTAAATCTTGAAATGAAAATTTGTTTATAACTGAAGTGTAAAGTGTTAACACTGCTATTGCTATATTAATGTTCTATTTTTTGCTTGCTGTAAAAGAATAACGCAGACTTTATAAACTTTGTTGATGCTTTGTTTTGGAATTGAATCTGTAATATGTTTACTGCATTTGAAAAATGAATATAAAAGCTATTCAAATATTAGCACTTTTATTAACATACTGCTATTTATTTGAAAACAACTGTATATCCTTCCTGCCAGCTCAAAACTATTTCCTCTAACCTTTCTTAGGGTGTTTCCACCCACATAACTGTCTTGTAATTTTTTGCACCATTCTTTCTAATCTCTGTTTTTGAAAATCACGTAAGATCAGCATTTATAATATTCAAATATTCAAACGAACCCATCTGCTACCAACAACCATACTACGATTAAAGTCAGTGATATTTTCAACATTCAGATTTTTTCACATCATATTTAATGTTTTCTTTCTTTTTATTGTGTTCAATATTGTATGTTAATACTGGACATTGATATGACAAAACAAACATGGAATTATGTTAACAAAAATGTTAAATAACTCAACGTTTTATATTTCCAGTGCTTCAATAACAACTTTTCACATTCTTAGCATTCTTTCAGTCAGCTTCATCAAGTAGTAACCTGTAATGGTTTTCCAAAAATAGTGTAGGAGTTCCCATAGGTGTTGAGGACTTGTTGTCTGTTTTTCCTTCACTCTTCAGTCGAACTCATCCCAAACCATCACACTTGGATTTAGATCAGGTGATAGTGGAGGCCAGGTCATCTGATGCAGCGCTACATCACTCTCAATTTAGGACAAATAGCTCTTACATAAACTAGAGGTGTGTTTGGGGTCATTGTCCTGTTGGAAAACAAATGATGGTCCTACTAAGGGCAAATTATATAGGATGGCATGTTACTGCAAAATGCTATGGAAGCTATGTGGGTTAAGTTTGTCCTCAATTTTGACTAAATCACCAAAAGTGTCACCAGCAAAGCATCGTCACATAGTTGCACCTTCTCCTCCATGCTTAACAGTGGGGACCACACATTCAGGAACCGTTCATCCTCTGTACATACTCTGCTTGTTTTTCTGAAGTTAATGGTTTCTTTGCCACAATTCGAACATGAAGGCCTGACTCATACAGTCTCCTTTGAACAGTGGATGTTTAAATATATCTGCCATAACTTATCATCTGCAGCAGAGGTAGCTCTTGGTCATTATTTCCTGGAATGATCCTCATGAGAGCCTATTTTATTTTAGCGTTTGAAGGTTTTGGCAAATGCACTTGGGGGAAACATTGAGATTTTTCAGATTGACTAAGCTTAATTTTTTAAAGTAATGGACTGTCTTTTCTCTTTACTTAACTGTTTGTTTCTTGCTATTATATGGATATGTACAGTAGTTGTATTACAAAAGTATACACATCCTACACTTAAGTAGAAGTACTGATACTCATTATTTAAGTCACGAGGTAACCTCACATTGTATTAATATTAGGACTGTCAATCAATTCAAATATTTAATAGTGATTAATCACACGATTGTCATAAGTAAACTCACGACACTCAACAACTTAATCGCACATTCTTATCCGTTATATAGCTCAAATAAATACTTTTTTTTAATACTCTAATTAACATGTAATATCTCTCTCTCTCTCTCTCTCTCTCTCTCTCTCTCTCTCTATATATATATATATATATACACACTCACCGGCCACTTTATTAGGTACACCTTACTAGTACCGGGTTGGACCCCCTTTTGCCTTCAGAACTGCCTTAATCCTTCGTGGCATAGATTCATTCATTCCTCAGAGATTTTGGTCCATATTGACATGATAGCATCACGCAGTTGCTACAGATTTGTCGGCTGCACATCCATGATGCGAATCTCTCGTTCCACCACATCCCAAAGGTGCTCTATTGGATTGAGATCTGGTGACTGTGGAGGCCATTTGAGTACAGTGAACTCATTGTCATGTTCAAGAAACCAGTCTGAGATGATTCGCGCTTTATGACATGGCGCGTTATCCTGCTGGAAGTAGCCATCAGAAGATGGGTACACTGTGGTCATAAAGGGAAGGACATGGTCAGCAACAATACTCAGGTAGGCTGTGGCGTTGACACGATGCTCAATTGGTACTAATGGGCCCAAAGTGTGCCAAGAAAATATCCCCCACACCATTACACCACCACCACCAGCCTGAACCGTTGAAACAAGGCAGGATGGATCCATGCTTTCATGTTGTTGACGCCAAATTCTGACCCTACCATCCGAATGTCGCAGCAGAAATCGAGACTCATCAGACCAGGCAACGTTTTTCCAATCTTTTATTGTCCAATTTTGGTGAGCCTGTGCGAATTGTAGCCTCAGTTTCCTGTTCTTAGCTGTCAGGAGTGGCACCCGGTGTGGTCTTCTGCTGCTGTAGCCCATCCGCCTCAAGGTTCGACGTGTTGTGCGTTCAGAGATGCTCTTCTGCATACCTCGGTTGTAACGAGTGGTTATTTGAGTTACTGTTGCCTTTCTATCAGCTGGAACCAGTCTGGCCATTCTCCTCTGACCTCTGGCATCAACAAGGTATTTGCGCCCACAGAACTGCCGCTCACTGGATATTTTCTCTTTTTCGGACCATTCTCTGTAAACCCTAGAGATAATTGTGTGTGAAAATCCCAGTAGATCAGCAGTTTCTGAAATACTCAGACCAGCCCGTCTGGCACCAACAACCATGCCACGTTCAAAGTCACTGAAATCACCTTTCTTCCCCTTTCTGACACTCAGTTTGAACTGCAGCAGGTCGTCTTGACCATGTCTACATGCCTAAATGCATTGAGTTGCTGCCATGTGATTGGCTGATTAGAAATTTGCGTTAACGAGCAGTTGGACAGGTGTACCTAATAAAGTGGCCGGTGAGTGTATGTATGAGAGAGAGAGAGAGAGAGAGAGAGAGAGAGAGAGAGAGATGCTTTATGCAAATATTCTTGTAATTGTTTTAATCATCAGAACACCAAACGGAACCTTTGCTTTGTTCCAACACGGACGGTTAATGAGGTGATACCGGAGAAACCATACCTCTTATAACTTTCATACGGATTACATAATCAGAGACTGTATGGTTTGTGAATTGGTTTATTTAAAAGTAGACATTTCGAGCTTTGTATGAATATATTTATTATGTCTGTGAGGCAAGTATTCACTGATATTCAGGTTTTTTTTATTTGTGTCTGTGAGGAGAGATGACAGATGGCAGAGAGTGCCCCCTGTCTGTTTTCTTTATTTTTGAGCCTTTACAGATTCGAATGATGTTTTGCTCTTATCTGTACGATCAAAAAAGGTAGAATAATTTGTTTGTTTCAGCATTATGAGGAAAAAATGCCACAAACACGGTGGCGCGTTTGTGAACCCGAGAGGGTTAATTGCCGGATGTGTGCATCATGGCGTTTTTTGGTGCTTCATTCGAGACTTGGCACATTAAACAAATGTTTACTGATTTAAAAACTCTTTTGGTGTAGTTAATTTTTTATTTTTATTTTTTATCTGAGTAAAGAAAGGATGTCATGAATAAATATGTTGCGTTGAAGGTTTTAATTTTGCCTCTGTTATATTTGATAAAAATGGCGAAACAGAAATGTGCACTGCATTAATCGCACATTAATAAAATTAGTGCCATTAAAATTAATTAGCGTTAACATGTTAACACTTTTATTTTGACAGCTCTAATTAATATATTAATACAAAACGAATTTCACATTTTGTTATCTAATGAATGTACAGTAATCCCCCACTTTACCACGGTTCGAATCTTACGCCCCCGGTTTATCGCGGAATTATGGCAGATTTTCCCGGTCTCTCGCAGATAGCACGATAGACCAAAAACTTGGAGTTTTATGTTGAAATAATGAAATTTATTAATAAAAATATAATTATTAATTATAAAATGAAGTAAAATGTTTATACAGCACAGTACAAAAAGTAAACAATGCGGTGGCGTATATCTTTAACTTTAACTTAAACTCTTTTTTGACGTCATAGGACACTTCAACCATTAACAAGCAGAGAAACTACGCATAGGCTACGCTACTAGAGAACTGTATACAGTATGTACTATAAATGTGATACAGTGTACTGTATTTCTACAAATTTACACAAAACTAATCTCGCTATATTTTTGCAAATGTTTTCTGTGTGTGTTTAAATTGTGTGGGAGGATGATTTACGGCTTAAACAATTAAAAAAAAGCATTTTTGGGGTGGCGTCTGTTTATCGCAGTTGGTTTTGACAGGTGAAGTGAATAACACTGATTATCTCTTCATCATGGCACCTGATCGTGGGTGGTAAATATTAGGCAGCAAGTGAACATTTAGTCCTCAATGATGATGTGTTAGAAGCAGAAAAATGGGCATATTTAGAGACCAAACAGTCAGCTGGAGTGTTATCTATCAAGGAATGGCCTGCCCAGTCACTGGACCTAAATCCTATTCAACTGTTCTGGATTGCAAGGTCAGAAAGAAATCTCCATCTAACAAAAAACCTGTAAAGTAAGAATGTAACAAAATTGAAAGTAAATGAACAGAGAAGGAATCCAAATCAAATCAGTATCTGGTGCAACTATATACTTATGATTAAACAAGTATACCAAGCAGGTGCCAATGATCAAATTCATATAATATGTAGGTTGAAACTCAGCCATTTATTGAAACAGAAACCGCTGTATAGGAGGATTATATCTGGGTAAGGTACAGCCCAACTTTGTGAATACGGTGAAGACATGTGGCAATTATTCTGCATCAGCAAGTCTCTCCCAGGCAAAGCCTTAAAAGCGGATTAGGGTTTTAAGCTTTTTTGAAAAAGCACAAAGAAACGGGCAACTTTTACTTTAGATGCAGTGGTCAGCCAAGGAAACAATGCAGTGGATGAAAGACACATCATGCTTACTTCCCTTCGACATTGGAAGATGTCTTGCAGTTTCATCAGCAAAGAACTGGCGGAAACCAGTGGGACACAGGTACACCCAGATATGGTTTATATGGTTTGGATTGCAAGATCATGAGTGGCCTGCTATAGAGTTCTGCCCTTAACCCTACTGAATCACTTTGGGATGAATTGGAATGCTGACTACACTCTCCATCAGACCTGGGATGAAATGGGATGTTAGAAAGCACATACCATCCTTATGGTCAGGTCATGATCTGTAATATGTGTAACCTGTACTATATACAGCCATGGCCAAAAGTTTTAAGAAAGTCGCAAATATAAAATTTTCTGTCTGCTGCCTCAGGTTTTTATGATAGCAATTTGCATATACTCCAGAATGTTATGAAGAGTTATCAGATCAAAGTCCACCTTTGCCATGAAAATGAACTTAATCCCCCCAAAAAAACATTTCCACTGCATTTCAGCCCTGCCACATAAGGTCCAGCTGGCATCGTGTCAGTGATTGTTAAGTGTTGCCGAGGACAAGGCTGGAGATCACTCGGTCATGCTGATTGAATTAGAATAACAGAGTAGAAGCTTCAAAAGAAGGGTGGTGCATGAAATCATTGTTCTTCCTTTGTTAACCATGGCTACCTGCAAGGAAACTCGTACAGTCATCATTGCTTTGCACAAAAAGGGATTCATAGGCAAGGATATTGCTGCTAGTAAGATTGCACATAAATCAACCATTTATCGGCTCATCAGGAAATTCAAGAAGAGAGGTTCAATTGTTGTGAAGAAGGCTTTAGGGCACCCAAGAAAGTCCAGCAAGCGCCAGGACCGTTTCCTAAAGTTAGTTCAGCTGCGGGATCCGGGCACCACCAATGCAGAGGTTGCTCAGGAATGGCAGCTGGCAGGTGAGGCAAAGACTTTTGGAGGATGGCTTAGTGTCAAGAAGGGCAGAAATAGGAAAAACATTGAAGACAAAGTACAGTGACTAGGATGCTGACGACTGGGGTAAAGTCATTATTTTTTTTTAATTAATCCCCTTTTGGATTGTTTGGGGCATCCGGGAAAAAGCTTGTCTGGAGAAGAAAAGGTAAGCGCATCCATTAATGTGTAGGGTTGCTGACAAGAATAAAGAATGGTAAAACATCCTCCCAAAGCAACTTCTCCCAACCATCCAACAACAGTTTGGTGATGAACAATGCCTTTTCTAGCTTGATAGAGCACCTTGCCATAAAGCAAACGTGATTACTACTGTAAGTGGCTCGGGGAACAAAACGGCAAAATTTTGTGTCTATGGCCAGGAACCTCCCCAGACCTTAATCCCAATAAGAACTTGTGGTCAATCCTCAAGAGGTGGGTGGACAAACAAAAACCCACAAATTCTGACAAACTCCAAGCTTTGATTATGCAAGAAAGGTTCTTCCATCAGTCAGGATGTGGCCCAGAAGTTGATTGACAGCATGCCAGGGTGAATTGCAGAGGTCTTGAAAAAAAAGTATTGCAATTATGGACTCTTTGCATAAACTTAATGTAATTGTCAATAAAAACCTTTAATACTTATGAAATGCTTGTAATTATACTTCAATATACCATAGTAATATATAACATTTAACTTTACTTTATTTAGAAAATGTATATTTGTGTCATTCTCAGATCTTTCACCCACAGCTATATATCTGTATTCCTACTAATTTAAGAGGCTTTTATCTATTAAGTCTGAATACTGTGTTTGTGTTACACTGAATAGTGTACATGGTCTAATAAATGCAACCTGCTACACACTGAATGACAGTAAGAAAAGCAGCTACTGAAACCTAGAGTCTATTACATCTATCAGATCTACACATGTACAGCAGCATAAGGTAACTAGAATGTGACATTTCCTGAAGAAAATGTGAGTAGTGCGTGCCGGTGCAAAACTCCACACCGTATTGTTTTTAGTGATGACCATGAGACCAAGCTATAAAGAGCTGTGGCATATTTGTATGCCTCTCAAAAGCAAACATTTCCTATAAGACAAACTATCAAATATGTGCATATTTCATTCTTGTCTACATACATTATTGTCTGCATGTTGCCGTCAACAAAATAAAATAACTTACACACACAATTAAACATTTGTATTGTAAAATATTTAAAAATAAATACTTGAAATATTTCTCCATGTTCACCAGTTAGCAGCAGCAGCAGCATTTCATTGCAAGATGGAAGTTTTTTTTGGAGTGATTCAGATTGATATGCTGTGTCACAACCATATCATTTCTGGATTTATTATTTAATGCAAATGTATTCAATTGTCAAATAAATTAAATCATACAATATAATCTTTTAAAATGTAATTAAATGCAATTCCTTATTTTTTTTTAGCAAACATCTTCACAACCAGGGTTTACTGTTAATAGTAAGAAAATTGTGATTATAATATGATAAATTTATTTTATGATAAAATATAATTACTTAAACAATTATTACAACTATTTACACAATAAGTATATTAGTTTTGATAATATTAGTTATTATCTACTTTAAGAAGTACATTCTGTATAATTTTTATACATAACATTTTAAACGAAACTTTTTTTATGGGTTGTAAGATCTTTAAGTTTCTGTGTCTAGCTGACTATTTTTTACCAAATGAAATGGTGAAAAGCTGGTGAATTGACTCTAATAACAGCTCTGGAGATAATGTACGAATGTTCATGTCCTCATATAGTGAGATAGCAGACACTGGAAACACCACAAGTGTTGTGTGCTTCAGCATGTGTTTATATTCAGATTTGAACAATTTTTGCAGACTTTCATGACATTTCATATATATATATATATATATATATATATATATATATATATATATATATATATATATATAGAGTCTCGCTTGCATTACTGCAGTCATTGCTTTAAACTGGAAACTCATAAATGACATCTGACAGCTGAATAACAAAACTGCCACAAAAAATATATATATATATTTGTGATTCCAGAAGATGCTCCTGTATACTTATCCTCATTAAGTCAAATACATTGAGAATTCAGACTCTTTTTAAATCTTAATTTAATATATTTTAGTAGCAGCAATCAACTACGGTATAAAATATAAAGCATTAAAACAGTGGTAATAGCATATACACACTTGCAGATGTGTGATAGATACAAAATAAACTGGATATTTTATGAAAAATAATGGTCCTACTGCACACTAATTGCATTCATAAACTGTCTTGTAAAATCAAGTTCATGTCACAGCTGGTAATCTTGCTAAGCAACCACATACAGGATGTAGCACAAAAGCATTTTGGAAGGTTTGAACAATGTATACCTTGGAAGAGGTTAAAAATAGGATAGCTAAAATGTGCAGTGAAAAGTAGAATAATTCTTATGATCACACCAGAAGGCATACATTATTCTTGTCTGTCAGATGATGGCTAATTAGCCTAGTTTTTATACAAAGTGTTAGAGCATTTGAGACCAGGTACTGTTCAGGCAGGCATGCCAGACTCTTATTCTGTCTGGAAAATCACTGCTGGAGCTGTGTGCCAGGCCTCACAAATATGGATCTTTCTCTCTGCAAGCTTAAATTCAAAAGTCTCAGCTCTGCAATGGTACCAGTAAATGGTGATAACGTTTGGCTTTCCTCGTCTCCTGGAGCTTTTCCTTGACATTTAGCCCTAGAGTGCACATAGGGTTCTGGGAGTCTTCACAGTTTATTCGGGTGCTCAAACACTGGCAGCACCACATGATTGGTACTGACAGGCTGGAGGGTTCTGGATGGATATGCAAGCATGGTTTGGCAGGTTATGGCGATGAACATGGTACCTGTTTAGCAGACACATGCTAGACTGATAAGTGGGCTTCACTTTGTGAGACTTTTCGCTGCTAGAACTGTCCTGAACAGATAAAAACACACACACACACACACACACACACACACACACACACACACACACACACACACACACACAATGCATGGGTTAATGGTTTAACTCCAAAGCATGCTATAAAGATATGGTGAAGTAATAGGTACTGCATAATTAAAGAAATAGTGCATGCGTACAGTTCTTAAATTTTTCCACTTTTTGTTATAATACCGCCTTATTCCAAAATGGATTAAATTAATTATTTTCCTCAAATTGTACAAACAATACTCCATAATGACAACGTGAAAGAAGGGTGCACAATGACAAATTAAATTAGATACAATTTATTAATCTAAAATCTTTGCAACTGTATTAAAAATGTAAAACAAAAAACATCACATGCACACATGTATTCATAGCCTTTGCTTTTTTAAAGCACCTTTGGCACCATTTACAGCCTCGAGTCTTTTTGAGTATGATGCTACAAGTTTGGCACACCTATTTTTGGGCAGTTTTCTCCCATTCTACTTTGCAGAACCTCTCAAGCTCTATCAGGTTGGAGGGAGCCAGCCATTTTCAGATCTCTCCAGAGATGTTCATTTGTGTTCAAGTCTGTGCTCTGGCTGGCATTCACAGCCCTATAGCAACTCCTTTTTTTTTTATCTTGGCTGTCTGCTTAGGGTTGTTGTCCGGTTGGAAGATAAATTGTCACCCAAGTCTGAGGTCCAGAGCGCTCTGGAACAGGTTTTCTTCAAGGATGTGTCTGTACATTCCTGCATTCATCTTTCACTCGATCCTGACTAGTCTCCCAGTTCCTGCTGCTGAAAGACATCCCCACAGCATGATGCTGCCACCACCATGCTTCACTGTAGGGATGGTATTGGACAGGTGATGAGTGGTGCCTGGTTTCCTCCAGACCTGGCATTAAGGTTAAAGTGTTCAATATTTGTTTCTCATGGTCTGAGAGTCCTTTAGATTACTTTTGCTGAGGAGTGGCTTCCGTCTGGCCACCTACCATACAGGTCTGATTGGTGGAGTGTTGTAGAGATGGTTGTTCTTCTGGAAGGTTCTCCTCTTTCCACAGAGAAATGTTGGGGCTCTTTCAGAGTGACCATTGGGTACTTTTGTCACCTTCCTAATTAAGGCCCTTCTCCCATGATCACTCAGTTTGGCTGGTCAGTTCGCTCTAGGAAGAGTCCTGGTGGTTCCAAATTTCTTAAATTTACGGATGATGTAGGCCACTGTGCTAATTGAGAGCTTCAATGTTGCAGAAATGTTTTTCCCCTTCCCCAGATCTATGCCTCAATACAATCCTGTCTCAAAGGTCTACAGACAATTCCTTAGACTTCGTGGGTTGGTTTGTGCTCTGACATGCTCTTAACTGTGGGACCTAGCATAGACAGGTGTGTGCCTATCCAAATCATGTCCAATCAACTGAATTTTCCACAGGTGGACTCCAATCAGGTTGTAGAAACATCTCAAGGCTGCTCAGTGGAAACAGGATACACCTGACAGAGGATACCCCGCAACATCATTTATCTATAATAAATGGATATTCGGTGCAACCCAGATGAAGATGGGTTCCCTCTTGAGTCTGGTTCCTCTCAAGGATTCTTCTTTATGCCATCTCGGGGAGTTTTTCCTTGCCACAGTCGCCACCAGCTTGCTCATCAGGGACAAACTTACACTTATAAAAGAACATCTTATTCATTTCGATCACATTTTTACCACATTATATGTGTAAAGCTGCTTTGAGACAATGTTCATTGTTAAATGCACTATACAAATAAAATGAACTGAATTTAATGTCGAGTGTCATGGCAAAGGCTGTGAATACTTATGTACATATGATAGATTTCAAACAAACTTTTTTCACATTGTCATTATAGGGTATTGTTTTTAGAATTTTGAGGAAAACAAATGAATTTTATCCATTATGAATAAGGCTGTAACATCAAATGTGGAAAAAGTGAAGCACTAAATACTTTTCAGCAGTGGTGGGCCGTCAGGGCCAGCAAATCAGCAAAAATTTTCACTATCAGAAGTATTCACCTACATTTACAACCTAAATTCTAATATTTGTTCCATGAAATTGTATTAATTAATTCCCAACAGTTTATTGTCTTTATTTCATAGCGTTTCTCTTTGCTGCACTGCTTCCAGTACGTGTATGTTAGATTTTTTCCAATCAGATTTTAACCTATGCGCTGCCATGTCAATCCAATCTGCCCAGGGCCTTCAAAGTCAGTAGTGCTGGCCAATGTACCTTAAACTAATCAGATTTCAAATTCTTCTCACAGCGCCAGCTAGCTGGCCCAGAATAGCGTCAGAGTTAGACTTTTTTTTACCCCCACAATGGCTGACGAAGGAAGAGAAATTGATTTGGTCTCGGACATACAAAAATCCATTTTCAAGGCGGAATTATCCAGAAAAGCTTGACATAGGAGAGTTTTGCCAACCCCAAAGCTAGCTAGCTTGTCTCAGCCTGGGAAAGTGTTTGTTCAACACTTCCAGACCAGTGCCATCTAACGGTACCACTGGATTACAGCCTCTGAGGAGCGTTGCAAATTATGAGTATGCATTATGAGTCTGCATCTATGGTGAAGAGGTTGTATTTTATTTACATTTTTTATGTTATTTTTGTCATGTTATTAGACAAATATTGATTCTGAACTGCTCCAGCTGATGTAGGTGGCACAGTTTTGGTGGTAGTGTAGAGGTTTGGAGTCATCTTAACTGAGTTTCTTGCTTTAGTAAAATGGTATTCACCCTCCATATGTGAAATGCCTCTCTCTCTCTCTCTCTCTCTCTCTCTCTCTCTGTCTGTCTGTAATGCCACGCGTTGTTATATTGCGTTTTTGTATAGTATTGATAGTTTCTATATTTGTGACGTGATTGTGGTGGTATTAAGAGGTGGATTAAGTCGGGTAAGTCCCCACCGAAGTCCCAGGTACCAAATGCACGGCCCGACACTGCTTTCCAAATACACTATTTTATAAAATCACAAAGAGCGTCATGAAATATCATGCCAAATGCAAAATTTCCAGTGTAAATGTTAATTTATACTTCCCACTCACATCAAAGCTAGAAGGGCAGCTGCGTTTTGCAGCAAGGCGGTTGCTGTTGTTAGCATTCTCATTGCCCAAGCAGTTCTTATTTGCCAAAGCTGCCATCTCAGCCTCCTCTTTCTGTGCTTCTTCCTCATCCTCCTCCTCCACGGTGCTAAATTCCAAGCGCATGCGCATATCCTCCAATGTTTGCGCAGCCATTCCCTGTGTGAGCGGCGCCAACTGGGCAGCTTGAAGGTTGCTATCTTCAAGAAGAGCATCACGTTCCACATCTTCAATCTCAATAAAGACATGCTCAGTGGGCAGCAGTGGTAGGCAGCGGACTGGCGTGGACGGCTCACTGTCCAGTGCAGCATCTGAGAGACGGCGAAAGTAGTAGTTGTAGTTGGGGTGGTGTGAGGGTTCATCCCAGCAGCAGGGTGACACACTGGGATCAGGATCCCATTGTTCTGGTTTAGGCATCAACGCTAAGACTTTGGGAGTCTGTACACCACTCGCTCTCACTACTGAGAAGTCTTCAAGTGATTTGTGGTCTCCACATGGCTGCCAGATGTTACACCTCTGCTGGCTTTGATAAAAAGTTTAGTGGTATTATAATAATAATAATAATAATAATAATAATAATAATAATAATCATTTTGAATGATTATAGAAAGATCAGAACATGTATTGTTAGTAACAACAGAAACATTATAATGATACAAAATACTTGTTGTTTGTTTAATATCTGTATTTGTGGAATAACAGTACTTTTTTGTAATGCTTTAGAAAATGTTCGGTATAATATCACAAATTGTTAAAATAATTTTTACAGAGATTATGGGACCCTATGCATGGAAATACATTTTATATTGCTAATAGCTAAGATGTAGTGAACATTTTACAGTCTTGCAAATAGCAAAACCATTTAAACCACAGGTTTGTAATTATTAAACATATCAGGACCCTTTCCACTCAATCCTAAAGTGTGTGGCTGTGTGTGGATTCACATGATGTGAACCAAGCTTTCCTTAATATTGTTGTCTTAATTCCATGCGGAATGCAAGGATAAGTTTTTTTAAACCATGGTTTGTGTCATGTTACTGCCAGAATTAGTGTTGGACTCACTTCCCCAGAGCACAGCACACCAATATAGACACCCAGCTGCTTCACACACCTTTGCCTAACTACGTCTATAGCACACCTGTTTCAATAATCCACACCTTATGAAGAGATTCGCTGAACATTCTCTCTTTGTAAACTATCTGCTCAACTCTATTAACCATATCCCACTCTTCCTGCCCCCCCCCTCTGATTGGAGGCCACTCTGTGCAGCTTGGGACGGTTTCTCATCAACGCCTTGGGTGGTTCCATGAAATTCCGGAGTAAGAACAGGAGCTTTGAGGATAGATTTGGACTGTAGTTAATGTCAACGGTCTGCTACATTGACTCAGGACTACATTTTGCTTCTGATCACCATCACTGTACCCCGCAACATCGTAAATCTGCAATAAATGGACATTTGGTGCAACCCAGATGAGGATGGTTCCCTCTTGAGTCTGGTTCCTCTCAAGGTTTCTTCCTTATGCCATCTCAGGGAGTTTTTCCTTGCCACAGTCGCCACCGGCTTGCTCATCAGGGACAAACTTACTTATAAAGAACATTCATTTTTTTATCACCACATTATCTGTGTAAAGCTGCTTTGAGACAATGTTCATTGTTAAAAGCACTATACAAATAAAAATGAATTGAAATGAACACATTTAAAATACCAAGCTTTTATCCTGTGACTCTTGATTTTTATCTGGTTTTCTTGTCTGTTTTTTGTTATTCTCCTTATGTCTAGGATATACTTCTTGCAAAACTACCCGACACTCTACCTGTTTTAGACAATGTCTATGCAAATTGTTTTTGTCGTCGATTACCTGGACCTACAATCATCTCAACCAATTAATATACATTGCCTGTAGCATCCTACGGTCACAGGCGAGCATAGGTGTAAAAAGTTAAAAGTATTTCAACCTAGTATTTCAATATACAGTATGTCTTTGTCAGAGGCTTCTAAAAGTAGCAGTGTAGAGGTTTGTAAATTTGCAAAGGTGATGTCAGATGGAATAGTATGCTATGGCCCTATCGCAATGTCCCATAGCAATGTTGCTTTCAACAGGCTACGGTTGCTGAACTACTGCAGATGGTAGTCTTTATAGACAACTGAAGTAGTATTGGGATCACGCTGGCTTGTTAGAAATATTGCTAAGATAAGAAATATGATTTCACTATACAATGCAGAAAAAAATAGTTCATGCCTTTGTTACCTCTAGGTTGAAATGTTGCAATGTCTTACTGTCTGGATGTTCTAGTATGGGCATGAACAAGTTTCAGTTAGTTCAGAATGCATCAGCAGTAGTCCTTAATAGAGCTTAAATATCTGACCATATCAGACATATCTTATCCACACTGCATTGTTAACAATTACATTTTAAATGGATTGTAAAAAATGACTATAAACGTGTGCATACAGTCATGTTCAAGTCTCAGACAAAGTAACAGTATATAAATATAGGGTAAAAGATTTGATTAGATAAGGAGAGGGACCGTATAGAACGTTTTAATAGGATGGTGTGACAACAATCAACTTTAGCTCAACATCTGGAAAACCAAGGAACTGGATTCCTGTCACCATAAGGGTGAACGTAAAAGCAAATGTCCACACCTACAAGCTCCCAGGGGAGCAAGTCTACAAATAAATGGACTGTCCAGAAAACAATTACGCACTCTACAAGAAAAAACAAAGCAGGATGTTTTTTCTAAAGTTCTTTAATAATCTAACCTAGGCTGGTCAAATTGAAAGTCTGGTAAGTCTTGTGTTATTATGCAGTTGGTAGTTGTAGTGACTAAGATATTAGTTTAAAAAAAAAAGAAAAAGAAAGGAAAATATGAATAAGAAATGTGAATAAGAGCATGAAGGCTGATGCAAGAAAAAAAAGGCAACATTATAATCAACATCAGTGAAATATCGTTTAGACCTTTCTCACCTTGTTTCTAAAATGCCCTCATAGTTGGCCAGCTTCTTCATGAATGCTGCATTGGGTTGAGCTATGATCCTCTTCTTTTTCACAAAATCACATGCCTTCTCCAGTGGCCAGCCATTTTCTTTCATAGCATAGGCAATGACTGTGGACACTGAATGACTCATTCCCATCTTGCAATGCACCAGACATTTAGAGTTGCTCTCTCTGTTTCATATATCCATGAAAACAGACAGATGCATGTCTGTTATGTATACCATAAAGATTATAAATACCATAAAATATAGACAGAAGTACTGTGGCAGAAGTTTTTACTCACTGTGCTCTCTTTATAAAGTCATAAGTTTTATTCCAGTGAGCCAGCAGATCGGCTGACTCTTCATCAAACTCATGGACATTGTAATAGCAGAAACGTTCTGGGAAAAAGTTGTCAGTTTCCTGTGTCATGTTAAGGATATATTCAATCCTGGATGAAAAAACAGACTGTATTTATTTTTAGATATTATTAAAGCAGAAATATGCACTTTGAACTTGTTACTACGTAAACTGACCCGCAGTTTCTGAGTTCCTCAAGGTTGGAGGCATCCCATTCTGAGCCCTGTAAAGAGAAAAGATAATCCTGTGCTTAATAGTCCTTGACTAAGCTTTAATAGTATATTGTCTTCCAACCAAGTGCCTTTACTTGGTGATTTTTTTACTATTTAGTAAATGCAAGCTGGAATTTGTGATTGCAAACATTACTTTGGATCATAGCAAAATGGTTAGAAAATGTCAAAACTATAAATGTGGCAAAAATTGTAGGTAGGCAGAAACTCAACCAGGTAAAGGTAGTCAAAAATCAGTGTGGATTTGTAGATTTGGCTGAGGATGAGCAACATCTCATTGTCAATAAACTCCTTGTACTCTTGCTGGTTCCAGCTCACGTGTTGCTCCAACTCATTTAGAATCTGAGCACAAAATCAGATAATATTCCCTGAATAATGATTTTTCAAAGACTGAGGGAATGTTCACAGTTACAGCTTTAAACACACTATATGAACAAAAGTATTTGACACCTGAGTTTTTTAGATATACGCTGTTTTTTCCCCAAACTTTTAGCACAAAATTGGAGGCACCCAATTGTAGGATGTATTTTAAATGTAGTAACATTCTGTTCACAGGAACTAAGAGACTTAAACCTATTCCTAACATGGCCCTGTGCACAAAGGGAGCTCCATGAAGATATGGCATGCAATGGTTAGATCTTGTGTAACCTGTTACAAGGTTTTGACCTCAACCCTTCTTAACACCTTTTGGATGAAGTGGAACATCAAATGCAACCCAGGCCTCTTCATTCTACATCAATGAATATAATAATGAATGAGGACAAATCTCCACAAGTACACTACAAAATCAAGTAGAATATCTTCCAGAAGAGTGGACATTATTATAACAGCAAATAAGGACTAAATGTAGAATATGGTGTTCAAAAAGCACAATTTTTATGGTCAGGTATCCATAAACTTTTGTCCACATAGTGCATGTAATCTTATATAATAGCATTTACGGCAAATTCAACCATACTTTTCCAGCAAAAAAAATCTAAATAGATCAAAATCATAAAAAATTTTAATCAAAGTAGATACACTCACTTCTTACCTCCTTTGAAGTCACATTCTCTAAATCCTGTAATGTCATTATGCTTAGAAGTTTGGTTCTAATTAAGCTCTCTGTTCTTTCCCTCTTGGTTGGCCTGTTGACAGTAAATGGCATTATTAAACCCTTATTAATGCTTATCTGTGTATCTCTATATTTTGATACATAATTCATACAAGTCCATGAATGTTAAATGTATCTATGCAAAATATGTTTTTATTAGCTGTACAATAAATGCAGATTTAAAATAATCTGTTTATGCCCAGTTTTTCCAACGTGACCTCACAGAAGTGAGTACACCCCTCACATTTCAGCAACCATTTATTATATCTTATAGATTATATCTATTATATAGAAATGAAACCTGGCTATATTTTAGAGTAGTCAATGTGCAGCTTGTATAGCAGTACAGATTGACTGTCCTCTGAAAATACCTGAAAAAACATAGCCATTAGTTTCATAATAGCTGGCAACAAAAGTAAGTACACCCTAAGAGAGCATGTCAAAACTGTGTACAAAGTGCCAATATTTAGTGTGAGCACCATTGTTATCTAGCACTGCCTTAATCCTCCAGAGCGTGGAATTCACAAGAGCTGCACAGGTTGTTGCTTGGATCGTCTTCCACTCCTCCATAATGACATCATAGAGTTGCTGAATGTTAGACACATGGTGCTTCTCCACCTTCCGCTTGAGGATGCCCCACAGGTGCTCAATAGGGTTCACATCTGAAAACATACTTGGCCACTCCCTCACCTTCACCTTCAGCAAGGCAGTTGTCATTTTGGCGGTGTGTTTGGGGTCATTTTTATGTTGGAAAACCGCTGTTCATTGAGGGAAACATGTACCGTGACATTCTGAAGCAGAAACTGAGCCAAATGGCAGTTTCCAACATGATAACGACCCCAAACACATAACCAAGATGACAACTAATCTAAAATAATCTATTCAAAGACTGCCTTCTCCTGTCTGCCTGTTGTAATATGTGTATCTCCCTACCGGACACATTTTTTGTAAAACCTATTCCTGCACACAGCTGTCCCAAGGCAGGAGTAATGAACTTCTTAAATACATGATTAAATTCTCAATAATCAGGGCATGAAACAATCCATCATCCCTTTTCCATGCAGGTGATGATTTTACTCCGGCCTATGGGGTTCCTGAAAGTATTGTTCATAAAGGAAATTATGGATTTTTAAAGTCCAATTTAATCCAAGCACAATCCCAATGCTTTTGGCTGGGTCTTCATAAAAAGGTCTACCAGATTTTATAACAAGATTCATTCCTTTAGCAAGTTAAGTGGCTTCATCTACATTAGAGATGGAAACAATATTCATTGAGTTAAAAAAAAAAAAAAAAAAGGGTGAATCTGACTAGATGATCAATTTCTTCACCAGCTTGAACAATCCTTGGGGAGAACAAGCACTAACTGGAAATTTCAGGGACCAGTCCTGATTATTAGTTGGCAAAAATCCTGCCTATGGCCCCAGAATCTGTCATGCAACACACTTAGTAACTTCCAAATTCACCACTTTTCTGATCTCACTGTGCAGTTCACTTGCATCATCAAACTTGCATCAAACACTCTGTTAATGTGAACAGATCAAGAAAAGAGAAACAATCCAAAGTGTACTATAGCTCAAAATATTGTTCAGATTACAGATGGCTTTTAACAACTATAAACCAAAAACTTCGACAGTCATGCACTTCTGCAACCCTGTTACTCTCTTGTATTTAAAAAAAAAATATGACCTATTGTCTAAAGTAATAACTTAGTGATAGCTTACTGGTCCGAGAACATGACGGGAGATTTGGGCCTGGGAGTTTCCAGGTTGCTTATGGTGTTCCACTCATTGATGAAACTTTGGTCTGAGGAAATGCGACTCTCATAAGAGCTTATCCAGGAGAAAGAAGTGCTGCCAGGGACATAGTTATACTGATGGGACACTTCACATACTTTATGCAGCACTTGCAAAGCTGACCTGAGGACCAGGGGAATTGGAAAGTGGGTTAGTACTAAAATACCCATTTAAATAAACACAGTTGCATTTGACAATATACTAATATGAAACACATAGGGAAAAGAAAAACTTTATAATCTTAACATATTTAAAATAGGTATACGTGTCAAGATTAACAAACAAAATACAACATGGTGGAGTGTAATGTTCCGCTTGTACAACAGGGATTTATCAATGCACGTAATGTTACAGATTTCAAAGTGATTTAAATCTGTATGATGCAGATTTTAATTTGGAGTTTCTGGTTACATTTTATCTGCTATGGAATAAGATAGTTCCTGTTTTCACATGTGTGTTATATACAGGTGCATCTCAATAAATTAGAATATCATTAAAAAGTTTATTTTAGTACTTCAATACAAAAAGGGAAGCTCAAATATATAGATTCATCATACAGAGACTAATATATTTAAAGTGTTTATTTCTTTTAATTTTGATGATAATGGCTTACAGCTTATGAAAACCCAAAATTCAGTATCTCAGAAAAGTTCAATTTTGGAGACTCCTGGTGTCTCACTCTAATCAGCTAATTAAATCCAAACACCTGCAAAGGTTTCCTGAGCCTTTAAATGGTGTCTCAGTCTGGTTCAGGCTACACAATCATGGGGAAGACTGCTGACTTGACAGTTGTCCAGAAGATGATAATTTACACCCTGCACATGGAGGGTAAGAAACAAAAGGTCATTGCTAAAGAAGCTGCTGTTCACAGAGTGCTGTATCCAAGCACATTAAGGTAAAACTTTCCATTAATGTGCTTGGATACAGCACTCTAAACAGCAGCTTCTTTAGCAATGACCTTTTTTTATTCAACTGAATAAAAGGTAAAATTGTGGTAGAAAAAGGTGAAACAAAGCCGACAAAAGTAGTCTTTTCAGATGAAAGGAAAGAAAATTTTGCATTTAATTTGGAAATCAAGGACCCAGAGTCTGGAAGAAGAGGAGAGGCACTGAATCCAAGCTGATTTAATTTTCCACCAGGATTTGGCACCTTCCCACACTGCCAAAAGTCGGTTAAATGACCATGGTGTCAGTGTGCTTGACTGGCCAACAAACTCGCCAGACCTGAACCCCTATAGAGAATCTTATTGTGAAGAGGAAAATGAGAAACGAAAGACCAAAAAATGCAAATGAGCCAAAGGCCACTGTCAAAGAACCCTGGGCTTCCATACCACCTCAGCAGTGCCACAGACTGATCACCACCATGCCACACCGAATTGAGGCAGTAATTAAAGCAAAAAGGAGCTCCTACCAAGTATTAAGTACATATAAAGTAAATGAACATACTTTCCAGAAGGCCAACAATTCACAATTTTTTATTTTTTTTAAATATATTCTTATGAAGTATACATTTTTTTTGAGATTAGTCAAACCATCCAATGTGCAGGGTGTCAATGATCGTCTTCTAAACAACTGTCAATTTAGCAGTCTTCCACCCATGATTGTGTTGTCACGGATAGACCAGGCATCAGGAACCAGGAGTAAAACATGGTGTCGTTTATTGATCTTTGAATATGCAAACACAAGAGAGTAAGAAACGAAACTGCAGGAAACGATAAACTTAACTGAGTTGTGCTTCACCCGAAGCATAGCTAGGCGCATAGGAAACTCAGGCGGGCGTAAGAATGGTATGTAGTCTGGATGATCTTTGGTCATAAACTGTAGATCAGACGGTGAGTGAAGGGGGACCTTATAAAGGGGAAGGGTAAATGGAGGACAGGTGTAGGTGATTAGTAGGAGGGAGAGGCTGAGCGAGAGTGTTTATTGTTGAAGGGAGGCGTGACTGGTGGCTCTCTGACATGTGTAGCCTGAACCAGACTGAAACACCACTTAAAGGCTCAGGAAACCTTTGCAGGTGTTCGGATTTAATTAGCTGATTAGAGTGTGATGCCACGAGTCTCCAATATTGACATTTTCACAATATTAAAATTTTCTGAGATACTACATTTTGGGTTTTTATTAGCTGTAAGGCATAATCATCAAAATTAAAAGAAATAAACACTTAAAATATATCAGTCTGTGTGTGATGAGTTTGTGATGAGTTTCACTTTTTGTATTGAATTTCTAAAATAAATCATCTTTTTAATGATATTCTAATTTATTGAGATGCACCTGTATAGTACCAGCCAAAAGTTTGGAGTTTGATCTCCTTCAGTGATTTTTCTTTATCATTTTCAAAATTGTATATTATTATTGAATATACCCAAACTTTATATGAACATGTATGGAATTTAGGGGTGACCAGATAATCAAAGATTCAAAGCTTTGAAAGAAGGAGCCTGATAACAATCTAGTTTATTTTTTTTCTTACCACACTATCTGTGTAAAGCTGCTTTGAGGCAATCTTCATTGTTAAATAAATTTTTACTTGTATAGTGTTTTTTTTTTATTAAATTGAATTGATTCGACTACCAATCTCACAGTTAAATCTTTGCAGAGGTGATATGAAACGGGGATCATGGCATTTTGTTTATGTAGGGGTGTTTAATGTTTGATTTGTCATAGAACTGCCGGTTTTCTCCCAATAGCTTATTATATAACCTATTATGATAATGATGTAATGTGAAAAGAAAAGTTTTTATTAAATACAGTGGTGTGAAAATGTGTTTGCCCCCTTCCTGATTTCTTTTTTTTTTTGCATGTTTGTCACACTTTAATGTTTTAGATCATTCAACTAATTTAATTATTAGTAAAAGATAACACAAGTGAACACAGCATGCCATTTTTAAATGAAGGTTATTATTATTGAGGGAAAACAAAATCCGTGAAAAAGTGTCTGTCCCCCTGTTAAAACTGTGGTTTATCACACCTAAATTTCAATTTCTCTAGCCACACCCAGGCCTGATTACTGCCACACCTGTTCACAATCAAGAAATCTCTTAAATAGGACCCGCCTGACAAAGTGAAGTAGACCAAAATATACTCAAAAGCTAGACATCATGCTGAGATACAAAGAATTTCACGGAGGAAAAAAAAAAAAAAAAAAAAAAAAAAAAGTAATTAAGATCCATCAGTCTGGAAAAGGCTATAAAGCCATTTTTTAAGCCTTGGGACTCCAGCGAACCACAGTGAGAGCCATTATTCACAAATGTTTTGCCAGAAAACATCTTGATGATCCCCAGGACTTTTTGAAAAATACTGTGGACTGACAAAACAAAAGTTGAACTTTTTGGAAGGTGTGTGGCCCATGTTGTCTGGTGACAGTGAAACATGGTGGTGGTAATGTGATGGTCTGGGGCTGTGTTGCTGCTTCAGGACCTGGAAGACTTGCTGTGATAAATAGAACCATGAATTCTGCTGTTTACCAAAAAATCCTGAAGGAGAATTTCTGGCCATCTGTTCGTGACCTCAAGCTGAAGCGAACTTGGGTTCTGCAGCAGGACAATGATACAAAACACACCAGCAAGTCCACCTCTGAATGGCTGAAGAAAAACAAAATGAAGACTTTGGAGTGGCCTAGTCAAAGTCCTGACCTAAATCCTTATTGAGATGCTGTGGCATGACCTTAAGACTTTTAATTTCATGCTCGAAAACCATCCAATGTGGCTGAATTACAACAATTCTGCATAGATGAATTACTAGTTCAACAGTAAAAGACCTGGATGTTATTTTAGGCACCAACTTGTCTTGTAAAAATCATATCAACCATGTTACAAAAACGGCCTTCGTCCACCTAAGAAATATTGCTAAGCTAAGAAACATGTTATCTATATCTGATGCAGAAAAGGAAAGTCCCTGCGTTCATGACCTCCAGAATAGACTACTGTAATGCATTACTAGGTGGTTGTCCTGCATCATTAATAAACAAGCTACAGTTAGTCCAGAATGCAGCAGCCAGAGTTCTCACAAGGTTGAGAAAATATGATCATATAACCCCAATCTTATTATCCCTACACTGATTACCTGTTAAATTTCGAATCGACTACAAACTACTGCTACTTACTTACAAAACACTAAATGGTTTAGCTCCCAATTGTCTATCCAGTCTTCTAACGCGCTACAATCCGTCACGCTCCCTGAGATCTCAAGACTCCGGACTTCTATTAGTTCCTAGTATAGCAAAAGATGGTAGAACATTCTCACATTTAGCTCCTAAACTTTGGAATGGTCTTCCTGACAGTGTTTGGGGCTCAGACACACTCTCCCAGTTTAAGTGCAGATTAAAAACTTATCTTTTTACACATAATACACATTACATATCATAACCTTGTGCTCCAGTACATCTGATCAAATGCACATTATCAACTTTTGCTGTTAATATCATGAACAGCAGCTATGCTAATTCCTCTCCACTGCTTCTCTTTTTCTACCCATCCTGAGGCATCCTGAGGTTGCTCCAACCCCAGTCACGTCCCACCTTATGAAGATTGTGGACCCTTAAAGAAGTAGATGCCGACCCTGCAAACATCCTGATCTGAGTGTTTAAAGGCTCTGGCATGGAGAAGCTGGTATTGGATCTATTATGATCGCAAATGTTGAGCTATTTTATGAGTTGCTCAGTAGCTCCTAGTTTTATAACCAGAAATGACTGTAAAAGACTGTAGAAAAAACATTACTCATAATCTTACATTCCAGTGTTCATGTTAGTTCTCACTCTCCAGTGTTCTGTATTGTTTAAAGATTTATAATCACACTCTTGATGTCACCCAAATGAGAATGGTTCCCCTTTTGAGTCTGGTTCCTCTCAAGGTTTATTCCTCATAACATCTAAGGGAGTTTTTCCTCACCACAGTCGCCACGGCTGCTCATCAGGGATAAATGCACACCATTCACCTTAACTCTTAAATTCTGTAAAGCTGCTTTGAGACAATGTCTGTTGTGAAAAGAGCTATAGAAATAAACTTGACTTGACAATGTTCCTTTTCTTTAATAATAAAGTAATATCTGTTGCACTCAGCGATTCTCCTCTTTCTTGCGCTTCCGAACATTTTCCGAACATATATTGCACAAATAATTGCATCTCTTACACACAACTGCTAAGTCGCCCTTAAAGACTTATTTTTTGTATTATTGTTCAAGTAATTAAATTTTATATTTATTGTGAATGATTACCTCATGAACCTTTATTTTGAAATTGTATCTGGTAGAGCTAATGCTGATCTGTTCAGAGAAAAAAGAGAAGACTTTGCAGCATGTACATGTAAATGCAATCTTATAACAGTTTAGCCTTTGGAAAATATTTGACAATTCTTTTAGTGATTGAATGTAACAAGCTATATAACAGACTTTGTTTAATACTGAGAAGAGAGCTATTATTGAGGAGAATGGTTGGAAATAAGAAACAAAACTAACTATTTAAAAAAAAAAACTTTGCTATATTCACATATTTTTATAATATATTTACACATTATATTTGTATTTACAAGTGTTGCTGCCTTGTAGAATGTAAATGCTGCTTCATTAATTGCATTTAATGTCATGGACCGTGTATAAATATAATGGCTGCTGCTATCTATCATTTTAGTAATCGAGTATTCTAATAATTATAAAAGGTATATATATATATATATATATATATATATATATATATAT
>JAAIIK010000078.1:315383-337629 GCA_014706435.1 Silurus glanis
TATATATACATACATACACACACACACACACACACACACACACACACACACACACACACACATACAAACCCGATTCCAAAAAAGTTGGGACACTACAAATTGTGAATAAAAAAGGAATGCAAATCTCATAAACTTATATTTTATTCACAATAGAATATAGATAACATATCAAATGTTGAAAGTGAGACATTTTGAAATGTCATGCCAAATATTGCCTCATTTTGGATTTCATGAGAGCTACACAAAGTTGGGACAGGTATCAATAAGTGGCCGGAAAAGTTAAGTGTACATATAAGGAACAGCTGGAGGACCAATTTGCACTTTATTAGGTCAATTGGCAACATGATTGGGTATAAAAAGAGCCTCTCAGAGTGGCAGTGTCTCTCAGAGGTCAAGATGGGCAGAGGATCACCATTTCCCCCAATGCTGTGGAGCAATAGTGGAGCAATATCAGAAAGGATTTTCTCAGAGAAAAATTGCAGAGTTTGAAGTTATCATCATCTACAGTGCATAATATCATCCAAAGATTCAGAGAATCTGGAACAATCTCTGTGCGTAAGGGTCAAGGCCGGAAATCCATACTGAATGCCCGTGATCTTCGGGCCCTTAGACGGCACTGCATCACATACAGGAATGCTACTGTAATGGAAATCACAACATGGGCTCAGGAATACTTCCAGAAAACATTGTCAGTGAACACAATCCACCGTGCCATTACTAAAACTATATAGGCCATATCTAAACATGATCCAGAAGCACAGGCATTTTCTCTGGGCCAAGGCTTTAAAATGGACTGTGGCAAAGTGGAAAACTGTTCTGTGGTCAGACAAATCAAAATTTGAAGTTCTTTTTGGAAAACTGGGATGCCACGCCATGTCATCCGGACTAAAGAGGATAAGGACAACCCAAGTTGTTATCAGCGCTCAGTTCAGAAGCCTGCATCTCTGATGGTATGGGGTTGCATGAGTGCGTGTGGCATGGGCAGCTTACACATCTGGAAAGGCACCATCAATGCTGAAAGGTATATCCAAGTTCTAGAACAACATATGCTCCCATCCAGACATCGTCTCTTTCAGGGAAGACCTTGCATTTTCCAACATGACAATGCCAGACCACATACTGCATCAATTACAACATCATGGCTGTGTAAAAGAAGGATCCGGGTACTGAAATGGCCAGCCTGCAGTCCAGATCTTTCACCCATAGAAAACATTTGGCGCATCATAAAATGGAAGATGCGACAAAGAAGACCTAAGACAGTTGAGCAACTAGAAGCCTGTATTAGACAAGAATGGGACAACATTCCTATTCCTAAACTTGAGCAACTTGTCTCCTCAGTCCCCAGACGTTTGCAGACTGTTATAAAAAGAAGAGCAGATGCCACACAGTGGTAAACATGGCCTTGTCCCAACTTTTTTGAGATGTGTTGATGCCATGAAATTTAAAATCAACTTATTTCTCCCTTTAAATTATACATATTCTCAGTTTAAACATTTGATATGTCATCTATGTTGTATTCTGAATAAAATATTGAAATTTGAAACTTCCACATCATTGCATTCTGTTTTTATTCACAATTTGTACAGTGTCCCAACTTTTTTTGGAATCGGGTTTGTATATATACACACACATCATTAAACAATACTGTACTTTTGCTAGTCTTGCAAAAAAAGTATGCCAAAGCATGAGTGCATGAATAATTTATATGCTTAAAATATTTAGAAAAACACTGAACAAGTAACATGGATTTAAACAGCTACAACATACCACATGACTTGTATGGATACAGGCTTAAAAATGTGCGTCTTTCCAGCAGTTCTGACGCTAAAGCATCTAAGAACAGGGAAAAGAGCTTGTTAGAGGATTAATGTCAACATTTTGTTTCATAGTCCAATATGTTCCTATATTATGATTAAGTTAAGGTACTTTTTACTTGTCACATTAACAATACAACTCAGTGAAATTCTTTCTTTGAATATCCCAGCAATGTTAGGAAGCTGGGGTCAGCCAGGATACAGTGCCCCTGAAGCACAGAAGGTAAAGGAGGCCTTGCTCATGGGACCAAGAGTGGCAGGGCTTGAACCTCTGACCTTCCGATCAGTAACCAAAAGCCTTAACTAGTGAGCTACCATTTCCCCACTACATCACATTAGAGCCTGACCATTCATATTGTTGAAGATTAAGAAAACTATTAAAAAGGATAATTAAATAAAATAAAACTGGAATTTAAATTGTTGATGTGACTATGGTTTTACTAAAATGTATATTGTTTTCATTATTCGCATGCATTAAGTATCATAATTAGTGTGCACCATAAAGACAAACTTAAAACCACCAAGTGAAATTGTAAAACATGAAAAACAAGTAAAACTGCACAATTAGGTAAAAACTATAACTGCAGCACGAATCAGACTTTAAATTAAAAAAAAATGGACGCATATTTAAAATAAAAAATATCTGATATAATTTATTTATGTTTTAGCTGCTAGTTTAACCACAGTTCATTTTTTTTTTCTCCCGCTTATCCGTAATTCGGGTCGCGGGGGCAGCAGTCTAAGCAGGCCCCCGCCTTCGACTGCTGCCCAATCCTCACAGCACCGTCCCTTACGGTCCCTCCTGCAGGTGGTGAGCCCACGGGAAGGCGGCCCCACGTCACTCCGACGTCACGGACCAACATTTTATATTCAATGTAGGGAGTCATAACATTATAGGTAATGAACTGGTCACTAAAATTTTATCACAGGGTGTGAATACACTCACCCATCCCCCTCAAGGTGAATTTTAGTGTCACTCCACAAAGGCAGAACCATCCCAATGGAACCTTCACTAGAAAAACCAGCACAAATGTTAATGAGTCAAAAAAACAGCAACACTCTTTTCAGTGTTAGATTCTGATTTTATTTTAGTTCTCTTTTGAAACAGTATTGCCAGGATGTGTTCTGAATTCTAATATCATAGCTAATGATCGCTATGATAACTGACAATTTACCCTTCTGGTTAAAGCATATTCACACTTTACCATTGTAACTTTAGCTGTGTGCTGATTGGTTCTCTTGACACCAACACTGTTCCTTTTCGAGCATGCTTCTCCACATACATTTTTTACATTCCAACAGGGATGCAACTATCAACTTGCTGATTGGTATGCAAGAAACTGTTGGTGCACGACCCACAAATTTTAATCCTAACTTGTATGTATGTAATTTATCGATAAAATTGATAATAATCAATAATGAAATTCGCTGTCATGCCGTTATAGATTAGTTGGGCTGCTCATGTTACAAGTTAGTGTGAAGGCAGGACAACAAAGCTGCTTGCAAAATGGCAGAGAGTACAGGTAAAACGGCAGCAGGAATAAGTGTACGGCCCAAGTCATCCAATGCATGGGAGCATTTTATATTAAAAGCAATAAGGAACACTGTAACCTGCAGTTATGAAAAGCAGAGCTTGTGTTGCATGGATGTACCACAGTGATGCACAAGCACATGAAAAGCATACCGTGGTGTCACGGATGGAAGGGAAACATCAGCATGGTAAGCAAAAACTGTATATCGTCATCATGTGAAAATGGTAATACTGAAGTGCTATTCTGTATACTGTTTTTTTTGTAACTTCAGTCGCACTACATCTGTTCTGGTGTGACTCTCGAGCATCAGGTTGTTCAATCACCTCGCTCACAACATAGTGATGGATTCAATTAAAACAGTGTGAACAAACACTAAATCTAAAAGCAGCGAATAACAGCAGTAAAAGATTACATTTACATTACAATCACTGTTGTGGATTATGCATTTGTACACCAATGCATATTTTTTCCTTTCTTTTTAATCAAGCCTGTTAGCTTGCTGCATTTCTCCATTTCCATTCTCTTTTTATAGCATTTGTCCACTACAACAGTTATGTTTTCAAAATTAAATTCATTATATCTTCTAGATGCTTATAGCTTAACAATTGAACATAATGTCAATTTTTTTTTTGCAACTATCATTAGAAACAATACAAATGTTAATTTACTCAAATTGCTTCCCCCTACATACTCAGAATCTTTTTGTTGTTGTTTTTTTTGTTGTTTTTTACAGATAGAAACAACCCAGCATGAGTGAAATATATTATATATATATTGTATAGATTGTAACACATTGCAATTTGTGGTTTATGAGGACTCTCAGTATATTGAATACATTCTGATTGTGGAAACTATAAAGTCGCAAGAAAAATTTAGAATTAATGTTGTGTAATTTGTCATAAAATAACATCTGAATTCAGCTCCATCATTCTCTGGACAAACGATATAAGCAATTTTTACACAATCTGATGCTCAAAGGCAACAAATTACTCCACAGCATTGTTAATGTTTAAGTGAATACGTTCAAAAAAAGACGTGAAAGTCTAATTGTGTGCATGTTACTTTAACTATATGATGAGTATCATATTTTATGACCAGTTAATAAAGACAACCAACCTATTCACTTTTTCTTATTATTTTACTTTTTCAAATGTGGGGGAACAGGATTTAAAACACAGGAGCAGATGAGATAGCAGAGAGTATTAAGAGCATGTTGAGCTGCTGCATCAATGGCTGGTTTGGGAATTAATCTCTGTTCGCAAGACAGAAAATAATGAGGACAGCCTCCGTCATGGGGATTTACACCACATATGCAGTTGCAAACCAACCAGTTTTGCTGATGGACATACACAGCCCTCACACTCACTCTTCTGCCATCTGACAAAAGGTACTGAAGCATTCAGGCCTTAATGACCACACTATAAAACTGCTTCACAAAATCTGACTCCACAACACAGAGGCTGATACACAAACCTCTGCTTATGTCCTAGTCGGTTTTGTGTTATTAATGTAAATCTATTTTGTTATATGTAGCACTTTAGACCTGGAGGAATGTTTTATTTCACTGTATACTGTACCAACTGTATATGTTCATAAAAGCCATTGCCTTGGCTTGACATAGGAATAACTGTCATGGAATGTATCAATCAGGATTTAAGCCTCAGCATAGCACAAAGGTGCTATGCTGAGGCTTAAATCCTGATTGATATAATAACCTAATATAGGTTATTAAATCAGCTCAAATAACCTAATATAGGCCTCTGATCAGGGTCATGTGTCCTTACTTGTGGTGTTTGAAGTAAGTGGAGCTTTTGACACCACTGACCAGTCTATTCTCCTTCTTAGACTTTTTTAATATATTAATTACAGAAATGAGTTAAAGTTTTTTAATTTTGACAAAGAAAAAGCAGATTTTTTTTTATGTTTCTATAAAAGCACTTACAGATTTTCAGTCCCAACAAAAACTGTTAGTTTTCCACGTTTAATATTTTCTAATATTTTAGAATATTGATAAACATTATGAACATAAAATAACGTATGCAGTAACCTTAAAAGTTAAACAAATAGAAATAATTAAAATATCTACAGATCTTATGTTTTTTTGTATAAAGTTTGCCATCTAAGCAAAAGGCTCACCTGTCTTTAGTTGTAAAGTCCATACCAACCAGTATGTTCCCCTCGTTTTCCTGAAGACTGCCAATAGCCACCATGTAGCGTACATGATCTGACCCGCTGCTCTCCAATCTTACAGCCTAGTGTAACACACAGTTTAACACATTTCTTTAAGAGAGGAAACGACTCTATATTAGCTCATTATTACATTATTTTTGCCATATTTTCTAGATGTTAGCTTTTTCCACACTTTATCAGTAAGGTTTACACCAACCATGCATCATTTTATGACCAGTGATCAGACATAACATTATTACCACCTGCCTAATATTGTGTTGGTCCTCCTTTTGCTGCCAAAACAGTCCTTACAATTCAAGCATTAACCTCTTCAGTAATTTAAGCTACAGTAGCTCATTTGTTGGTTTGGACCACATGGGCCAGCCTTCGCTCCCCACGTGCATCAATGAGCCTTGACCATGACCCTGTTGCCAGTTCACCACTGTTCTTTCCTTCTGTGATGATGGTAACAGGGCAGGGCCAAAATTTGGGGAGTTTCCTAATTTAATGGTAATTGAGGGATGCACAATATATATATAAAGGAAGAAGATTTTGCCACTGGTTTTCAGATCATCTCTGACATGTCATGAGTATGCTCTTGGGTTTAATGAGATTTTACTGCAATAAACTCTACTTTGCTTTTTCTCATTCACGTTTCTTGAAGTCTTTTTGAGAAGGATAATTTTTGAGACATCCTTGAGACATTCACTTGCTGCCTAATACAGCTCACCCACTACCAGGTGCCATGATGAAGAGAAAAAGAGTGTTATTCTCTTCACTAGTCATAATGTTATAATGTCATAATGTTATGACTGATCGGTGCATGCTAATATCAGATATAAAAGGTGCTCACCAGTTTCACCCTGTCTTCAAAGCGGAGGGTGTTAAGCATTGCCTGCAGGTGTTGTGGTAAATCATCTACAGCAAAAAGCGTGGTAAGGTGGTAATAACGACATACAGCTAAACAATGAAAGATGTTTTTTGTGTTTGAATTTCTCCTGCAGATATGGAAACTAATTCTGTCATGCCCTACAGACTTTCATTTAATGCCACAAGTGATATAAGACTTTAAATGTGGTGTTTTTTTTTTTTTACGAAAAAATTCTGGAAAGCCATATGTTTTGTAGAATCTTCTATAGTGAGAGATCATGCATATTCAGCAGAAATAACTGTTGCCTGTGTTTACCTGAATTTTCTTGATGCAACTGTGTTTTTGGACAACTGGCACTGCCACCCTGCTGTAAAAAGAGGGCTGCCCCCTTTACCATATAAAAGCTTTCGCATAAGCTAAAACACACAAACACACAATTGAAAAAAAGTTTTAATAAATAACAATGTATAGTGATAAAATGTACAGAGTGTTTCTAAACTTACCTAGAATCTGCTTTCTGATCATCACTCACCAAATCCTGAAAAACAAAACATTTTAGTTTTCTCTTTTCAAGACATACATTTTTGACATAGCAATATTTTCTCTGGGGCATCACAGTGGTGCAGCAAGTTATGTTATTGTTTTTTTATTCTAAACTTGAGTTACTTTTCTTTGTGGGTAACCCAGTTTTTCCTGAATAGGCAATAGAACCACCACAACCCTGGTTACGATAAACAGACATAAAACTAAAAGAATGAACAAATGTATGAACTAATACATTTATTAATTAGCTAGTTAGTTAGTGTGCCCCAAACTGAACACACACACATATATATATATATATATATATATATAACAAGTCATGATGACAGACACATGTTAATTAAATGCTGGAGAAAACAAGAGCACACACCTGATGGTAGTTTGACTGTGTTCAGCAGAGAGAGAGAGAGAGAGAGAGAGAGAGAGAGAGAGAGAGAGAGAGATGGACACAACAAAGTGTGTGTGCGCATCTGTGTTCATAAAGAGAGTCGCTGAATCAAAAGGAATTATTTTGCTAAATGTAGTGAAGTGAAAGTAAAAGTCTCCCCAAATGGAAATACTTGAGTAGTACAGATAGTCAGAAGTACAGATATGTGAAAAAACTACTTAAGTATAGTAACAAATTACATTTACTTCGTTACTTTCCACCACTGGTTACAATATGTTACATAATATTAGAATTTTAACTTTAATTTGTATTTTCACACATATTTTACAAGTGTGTGAAATGTAAATAAAACAGAATGCAATGATTTGTTAATCTCCTAAACCAATATTTTACTCACAAAAGAACCTTAGAAAATATATCAAATGTTTAAAGTGAGGATAAGTACCATGTATAAGGTAATATAAGGTAATTTTGAATTTAATGGTTGCAACGAGCCTCACAAAACAGGGCCTCATTTACCACCCACTGTGTAGCATCCCCTCTTCATTTAATAACATTCCATATGTATCTGGGAACTGAGGAGACCAGTTGCTAGATTTTTGTAAAAGGAATGTTGTCCCATTCATGTCTGATACAGGATTATAGACGCTCAACAGTTCTGGGTTTTTTTTTTATGTCTGTTTTTAATGCAGTGCTGCAAAATGTCTCCAGACTCTTTGATTCTTATTAATGAGATTATGTACTGTTGATGATAATATAGTCAAAGTCCTCACATCTTTATTTTGAGGATTTTTTTTTTCCTGAAAATGTCCCACAATTTGTAGAGACAGTTTTTTGCTTTAGCTATTCTACCTAATTAGTTACAAATTATTTTTTAGTAACTTAACTTACTTACTTTTCCATCCTTTTGTTACCCCACCCCTAGTTTTTCAAGAGCAGAAGAACATCACTGGAAGATGACAAGAGATCAGGAAGACCAATTAACAAGCTCAACTCCAAGAAAACCATTCGGCAACTTGTGCATGATAATCGTCGGAGGACAATCCACATGATCTCACTCCCACACACACCCTGCTTACCAGATTTGGCTCCCGCGGACTTCGCCCTCTTCCTGAAGGTGAAGATCCAGCTCAAAGGTCGCCATTTTGACAGAAGGTGCTTGACATGCTTCCAAAAGAAGACTTCCAGGATATATTCCAAATGTGGCAGGAAAACTGGGTGCACCGTATTGCTGTCCAAGGGGACTATTTTGAAGTTGATAGTGTGTAAACATTGATAAATAAAGTGCTTTCTTTTAAACAGAGCTAGTCTCAAAACTATTTACAACAGCATGCCTTTGTAGTAGAACAGTCTTGAAGTGTTGAACTAGCCTGCCTGCAGACCTTTTACTAATGGAACACATTTGGCAAATCATGAAATTAAAAATATGATGACAAAAGTTCCAGGACTGTTGAGCAGCTTAAATTCTGTAATCATCGTGAATGGGGGAAAAAATCTCTCCCAAAACTCCAACAACTGGTCTCAGTTCATCAGTTCCCAGATGTATACGAGCTGTTGCTAAAAGAAAAGGAAAGGTACACAGTGCAAAATTTTGGAGACATGTTGCAGCCATCAAATTCAAAATATCCTTATTTTTTGCTTAAAACCATACAGTTCTTTAGTTTAAACATATGATGTATTCTATTATATGTTCTACTGTGAATGAAATATTGGTTTATGAAATTTGCAAATCATTGCCTTCTGTTTTATTCACATTTTACATTATTTGTTTCGGGATTAAGGTTGTACAACTTTGACCAAATTTCTAGGTCAAAAATTAATGGGTTGGGTATAAATAAATAAATGGGTGCTTTTTGGTAGCCTAAAAGAATCTTTTTTAGAAGTGCAGTAAGAGGTGTTTAATTATTATGAAAGCAGGAGGTCGAGCGGCAGTTAGTGAAGTTCTCCATTGCATTGCTATTCTATTCATGTCCACTTGATGGTACTAAGGTGTTCAAATGTTCAACTAATGTAAAAAGTGTGCATGGAAGAGAAAGAGTTTTTTGCTAAACTACAGCTCAGGTTCTGCCTGTTTATTATTTATTCAACATAAGTGTGGTAACAACAATGTTAGGATGGCCTTGCTCTTTCTACAATCTCCAGTAGCATTGCTGGAATGCCCAGGTGAACCAAAACTTCCTATGATGTATGGGATGGTAAAAGTTATTCCAGAACTACTTCCTTGCTATCGGAAGTGGAGAGTATTCCCCACCTAGAGGAAGAGAGGCCTGCCTTCTAATACACTGAACAGACCTGCATAATTTTAGACTGTAGTCTGGTGCATCAATCTTTCCATAACACCGGTTCTAAGAGTACTTCAGTTTATGCATCCTGACTTCATTGAAAGTGCAGCTTATGATTTACTTAAAGGAAAAATACCTGTATGTGTGGTTACTTGAGACTGAATGTGACATACTAGATAAAGACAGTTGAGTTTAAAGTAGTAAAATCAGGAACTCCTGTAGACATCCTATCCTACTGATAGACTTGCTTCTATGCCAATAGTGATAGATTTGTATGCACTTAAAATTTCACACACAAAGTTAAAATCTGTCCTGGATTTAATCCTGTACAGCAAAAGCTCTGTGACTTACCTCTGTCAATGCAAATGGCAGTATTAGATAAACATAAAGTGCTAGAGAATGATGGCAAAATTAAAAAGATTCAAAGACAAAGAATAAAACAAAATTTGTTATGTGCATTGATTTATGGGAACCTACAAAGGCTGTGAACAAGTCATCCGTTATCACTAATCAAAAATAATCTGTTTGATTTCAGTGGCTCACTAATGTTCTCTTCTCTTGACCTAAAAATGCATACTATCAAGTCTCATTACATGAGGAGAGCAGAGAACTAATCACTTTTATTACCCATGAAGGCCTGTAGCAGCCTTGAAGAATACCATACTCACTGTGTTTGGCACCAACTACTTTTTAACAAATGATGACCCTGATGTTAAAGGCCTTGATGTGGTACACTGTTACCTAGGACTATGTTTTTTGTTTTTTGTTTTTTTTTTACATATGTAAGGAGTACTGAAAAGTGGAGATAGCTGTTGAATATGTGAATAAAGGTAAAGAAAGAACACTGATATATGTTTTTTTTTTATTTCATTGTGTCTCACAGTGCTAACATTTTTTTTTTTAGATATAAATTAAGAATAAATGGAATTAAACATAAATAAAACAATACTAAACAATCCTACTCAATCTATAGTACAGTACATCTTTTTGCATCATGTCAATAAGAGTTCACAATGTCATTAAACTATTTGGTGAATATTTTAAAGAGTTTTATTTATGGTGACAGAACTGATGTAATCATTTTGTACTATGCAACCATTAACTGTATACAAACTGACTGTTTTCAGTTGACCATCAGCAACTGACTAGCTACAATCTTGCAACTATCTGAGGCTAGGTTCATATGGCAACCACTTGGGACCCCATGATATCCACTTTGCCACACCATAGCAACCAGCTGGGACATTATAGCAACCACTTAGCAACATCTAACAAGCCAAAATGTTTGTCAAAGCAATGGCCTATTAGCATCAGATCGAGCTAGCAACAAACTAGCTAGATCTACCCAGGCAACAAACTAGCAGTGTTTAAGCACTCATAAACTTCAAACAAGTTTCAGCCACTTTACTGTTGACATTTTAAACAGTTTCAACCAGTACCGTAATTTCCGGACTATAAAGTGCACCCATATATAAGCCGCACCCACTGAATTTGACAAAGATTTTTATTTTAAACATAAATAAGCCGCACCTGTCTATAAACCGCAGGTGTCTACATTGAAACTAATGAACTTTACACAGGCTTTAACGAAAGACAGTGTCTGTTACACGGTGTAACGGGTGAAATATGTTGCGCTTCCTTTAGGAGCAGAGCGGTATTTTGGGAATAGCCTGGCACAGCATTTTTCTGCTATTACTGCATGTGTGGAGACCGAGGAATATGTCCTTATTATTTTCTGATGCTCATTTCTAAGTTTCTTTGACTAACCCGTAACGCTGTTGCCAAGAATAATAAAAAAGCACGAGTTTTGGAAACCTGTCTGTGCTTATATGATTTCTGTTGCAACTGGAGTTAGTGAGCTCTCCCTTAACCCAGACTCAACGCGTTACAACGGCTTGTATCTAAACAGTAGCCTACCAAGAAAGTCATTGTTCACGGTCTTCCTCCTTCCTTTCACAACTATTTCTCTCGGGAGTTTATCTTTTGGCATCGTCGTGCGTTTAAGAAAAACTTTTTTTCTCCCGATGCCGTGCAGCTCAGAACACAGGTGAGGTGCGTTTTTTCGTTTTTGCTTTCGGAAATTTCATTGGTCTAATGTTATGGGGTTCAGTTTTTTGGCTTGAAGTTTGTGAAACCGGGAAAAACCCAGGAAAAATTCATAAATAAGCCACTTCGTTGTTTAAGCCGCAAAAATACGGTACATATTCAAGTGTTAAACAGTGATTCTGCTTTAGTGTGTTTAGTTGGCTCAACATTATAATTTGTTCAAGAACCATCCTTAGCTCAACCACTTCAGAGTGGTCTCCAATTGAAGAAAACTCTGTCCAGAGGTTGGGCATCGGGATCACACAGATCTGAATAGAAGGAAGTGGCAGGATTGCTAATCACTGGTACCTCAGGAACATATTTAACTTATCTGAAACAACTTACAAAAGTACAACTTATGTCAATGTTTGTTCTTACACTTATATAGTGGCTCCGTACATTACCAAATTTTAAATGATTGATCCAGGAGTACAGTTCGAAAAAAAATCCAGAATAGAGCAAAAGCCGTACTCACTGGCAGCATCCCTGCCATCCATCTGATTTTATTTTAGCTTGAACAAATTTGCTATGAATCTCTGTTAATTGCATTAAAATAATACAGGAAAGTTAAGTTCCTCATGAACAGCCTAAGGATTCATGAAGTTACTGAGAACTCAAGAACTATCTCAACTCAAGAGGATGGATCTGAACTGTAATCAACATAAACAGTCTGCTACAATCGTTTTGAAAAGCAGTTTGCATGAAAATCTCTGCATTTAAGTGCCTATCACTGAACAGCACACCTCAGCAATGATAACACTATAATGAACAGTCATTAAGTGACACCAGATAAGGGTGGGTTCCTCTTTGAGTCACGTTCTTTTTAAGGTTTCTTCTTCATACAGTCTCAGGGAGTTTTTCCTTGCCAGGAATAAAATTAGGGATAAGCTTGTAAAGGATAAACTTATAGGCACCAAATGTAGAAGTTTATCTTTGTAAAGCTGCTTTGGAACAATGTCCATTGTTAAAAGCGCTATAGAAATAAAACTGCACTGAACTGAATTAAATAAGACAGTCTGCTAAATGCCATGAATGTAAATGTCGTTTAGCAAACTTTTAAGAGGACATGTGTTCACTGTGATCGCGTTGCTCCGTATGGACGGGTGTGTTTCGGCCCACACTGCGTACAAAAGTGCACACGATACATTTTAGCCGAAACTATCATTTCATAAATCATTAAATAGCGTAGGGTGCGGAATCACTTGATTTCAATTGAGTGATTGCGCACATTCTCATATATTTTTTTATTTCGTTGTCATTTCCATGTTGTACTGCTGCATTCATTCAGTTTTAAAATAATGCATTTTTCAACCTGCATATTAATTAAGCATTCAGCACTGCGTTAGAAAAGTAAGTAAACAAGATTTCAAATTGTGTTAAAATACACTAGACACGTAAACAGCTCTTACTCGTGGCCCTAAATAAGGATCCACGAAATTGTCCATTAATTGCGGCTTCCTCTGGATTCTCTGGATATTTACCTTGTGTGCGGCGAGCGGCGGGGAGCGCTGCAGGGTTAACAGCGCCATGGCCGGAGCTGATACAATGTCCTGGGTGGAAAGCAGCTTTTTAGGAGCGCATCAGAACACTGAGAACTCTATTATGTCGCGTCAGCATCTACCCTGGGTACAGTAGTGTAGTCCTGCAGGCACATCGAAGACAACCGAGAAAGTATCGCCGCCTTTAATCTAATGGTAATCACACTCGACAAAGCTCGGTGGTTGGTGCAGTTTATGCATCAGGTTTTTAGGCTCCTCAACCTGGACCAACCGCATCACCCTGATTTCAGCTTCTCCCTGACAACAGCGGGGCGCGTGCAGCCACTGCGGCCAATCCGACGCCGTTTTCCACGTGCCGTCAGGTCGAGCTGAAGAACAAGCTTACCAAACACGCAGCGGCGTGTCAGGGCCGCTATTTAAACACAGTCAAGTCGCAAACAAATTCGTCATATTTCCAAAATAAAGTCGTACGTTGTTTTTGGTGGGGTTTTTTTTGAGAAAATAATGATAATATTTTGACAAATACCCATAATATAACGATGGGAAATGTCGCAAAATTCCGAGAAGAAAGTTGGAACATTCGTGATAAACTCGTATATGGTCACCTGGTGACAATCCTTTATTTTTTTGTACTATTTGTCTATTATTTGTCTCGCCTTGTTCCTGAGTAACGCTAACAGGATAAAGACGGTTAACTTCCTACTGAATGGTCCGACGTTATGAGGGGGACAGATTGCTTTATGTGTCTGGTCTTTTGTCCGAGTGCTAACAGTAGATATTCTTGATTTATCCTCACAAATTCCTTACACCTGGTATTCTTGATTGTTATGCAAAATAGTAAGGATTTTTGATGTCTGACTTTATTTGGTAAGAGTAAAGCGTGTAGTCTATACATACTCAAATTATATTTTTTTTGGAGCATCACATTACACATTTAGTCCCAATTTGCCCGTATAATAAAGATTTGTGTTCATCAGCCACAAGGCTCTTAGTAAAGGCAGGTACTAATGTAGGGTCTGGGGTGCACTCTGTGTTCGAATTCATCAGTAGGGCTAAGATAAGAATTATATAGCAGGCCATTTAAGATCTTCCTCTCCAAACCATGTAAACCATATCTTCATGGAGCTCAAATTGTGCAAAGGGGCACTGGAACAGGTTTGGGTTACAACAAATTATCATTAGTTGCGTGATCACACCGGCGGAAACAAAATACTTCACTTCTGCTTTTCTGCTTGTACAAGAATTATGGTCAGTATGACATACAGTACGAGTCATGCCCTTGCTCATTTTGTGCCATACATTTGCACTGTAAATTTGGTAGTGGACATGGTCTGGTAGGTAAAAGTAAAGTCTGTTCTATGCATGCGTTTACAGTTTATGATCCAAAGTGTTACAAAACAATCACAAATCATGCAATAGGAACTTTATAAGTAATAATAAAATTAAAGGCTATTAATATGAATAGTATGAAGTATAGTGGTCCAAAATTTCTTTGCCTTCTTTGACATTCTAAGAGTTACAGCTTAAATAGTCAAATTGTTTACAAATAGTCAAATTGTTTACATTTCACAATCTGTTAAATAGATTTTTTTTGTTATCGTTACTCTTGCAGCTTGTGGACTGGCAGGTTTTGTCTAGTTATTTTGTGCGGAGTATGTCTGGCAACTCAAGACCATTTAAATTTCTCGCATGATGTTGCTGAGGGTGAATTAAATCTAAGAACTAAAGTAAATCATGAACTGCATGTCCAGAATATCTCCAGAAGAAATATGGAAAGTAACTGTGGTGTGAAATGTGGATGGCAGTGCAGTACCAGAGGCTTTAAGCTTCGGCCAAGGCTTTACTACATCGAACATTACCAAGAGCATATCAAATGTTTTGAACCTCTTGTACATTTATGGACCATGCAATTTGAAGGTAAACATCACTTCTTCAAATAGGATGTGCAACGAAATTTAAAAATGTCTGGCAGGCAGATACTTGCATATGATGACACGCCATCTTAGTTCACCAGCATTCTTTAAACCATTTTCATATTTTGTTTACAGTGCTAAGAGAGAAAATCAGGACTTCTTATTCTTAATCCTCCAGCAGCCTTAAGATAAACCTTTATTCGTCCCACAGTGGGGAAATTTCTGAATTAGACATAGTTAGACATAGTTTATAAGGAAACATGGGAAAAAAGGACACATACTGTACATACATTACAAATTTACAATAGTGCAAATGCAAGAAATAGAGGTGTGTGCATGTATAACGTGTACAGTGTGCAATGTAAACATGGAAGGCATGTATGTGCAAAGTTCTGAGGAGGAAAATTGAGTCTATGTTATTATTCACATTTGTAAAAGGGGTGTATGGGTGTGTGCAAAGTATGCACAGGTAGTCTGTAGTCTGTGTTGTTATTGCATTGTGTGTGTGTAAGGAACTTGAAGTTGCCACCTCTTAGACAGAATTCATAACTGCTGAAGAAGGTTATACTGAAAATACACAGATCTCAGTGATACCAACTCAGCTGCAACTTAAAACACAGTTATTTCCCTATGCCCCCGGAATGTTAAAAGATCTGGTCTGATGTGTTCCCATTTCCTCGATTCTTTCATAATGTTGCTGACAGACTAGAAGCTGGAAATGCAGTTAATAAAAATCGGGAAAAAGTCCACAAAATTAACAAAAGGACAAAACATTCTGGTATCACTAAAGCAATGCACAGCTTCAAGGCTTACCCCAGTGGAAGTACCTAAAGCAGCAGAGGCTTTGTGAAGCAATCCTGCCTCACAGAAGCAGGAAGTCAATCTGGACGATATGGTTGGAAGAATTCAACTGAAGTCCCTAGTACTTTTCGCAGTTGATGTCTCTTCCGCTAAATGTTTACGTTAAGTACAATTATAGTATATGTTAGTTGGAATGTATCACTTCATTAAGAGACACTGCTGGCTTAAAACTTTTCCCACTGTCATTTTTCTTTATTTCTTTATTTGTTCTTTTTTCACATTCAACAAGACATACAGCTGTACTTTGTGCCTTCCCTGTCTACTTGTGTTAAGAAACTGTGTTTTTAAGACACGAAATGTAGGTTTTATACATCTCAATTTAGTTTTAAAGCTATTTATCTGCTTATGTTAATGAAGGTATATCTTGCTTGTTAGACTGATTGCAGACATTGCAGATTCAGCCATAGCTCATGTAAGCATGGTGAATGGAGAACAGAGCTCCACTGTGCAGTTTGGCTTTGCTGCGATTGCTATTGTGCTGGAAGGTGACATTCTTCTGAGGGACATTACCAGGTTGGCTGATGCTTTTCTCTTGAGCTTTGGTATGAGTTACATCTCGATTATCCAAAAGAGCTGATCCACATTTTCAGTTTCTTCCAAAAAGTATTACTGGACTCAGATGACCCAAATCCTCTATATCTAAACTCAAACATCTAGATTGGTAAAATGTACTTTATTTTGCTTACTGTTATGTTGAATATTTCCACAACTTCTACATATTGTGACACTGTTTTGTCAACATGTTAATGCATCAGGTTTGGTTGGTTGTTGCTTATGCAGAGATTACTAACTTTTAACTTACTTACTTTTAATGAATAACAAGTTATTTCATATTTCATATATTTTCACATTTTTTGATGAATAAAAGTTATAAAAAACAAAAAAAAGTTTATTTAAATAAATAATTTTGAGCTTGACCAGGATTACCATATTTTTCGGACTATAAGCCGCTACTTTTTTCCCACGTTTTTGAACCCCGCGGCTTAAACAACGAGTCTGGGTTAAGGGAGAGCTCGCTAACTCCAGTTGCAACAGAAATCATATAAGTACAGACAGGTTTCCAAAACTCGTGCTTTTTTATTTTTCTTGGCAACAGCGTTATGGGTTAGTCAAAGAAACTTAGAAATCAGCATCAGAAAATAATAAGGACATATTCCTCAGTCTTACACACACGCAGTAATACCGGGAGAATGCAGTGCCAGGCTATTCCACGCTATGCTCCTAAAGGAAGCGCAACATATTTCACCCGTTACACCGTGTGTAACGTGTCTTTCATTAAAGCCTGTGTAAAGTTCATTAGTTTAAGTGTAGACAGGTTTATAGACAGGTGCGGCTTATTTATGTTAAAAATAAAAATATTTGTAAAATTCAGTGGGTGCGGCTTATCTATGGGTGCGCTTTATAGTCCGGAAATTACGGTAATCAGGGTTTACAGCATAGGTTTTTTGGATAATGAGCTAACAGTGTACAGTGTGTTTCCTTTCACTCCTGCTTTGTGGATGTTGAGCCTATTACTTTTAGGTTGTTTTGGAGATTATTGTTCACAGGTCAGCCAATGTTTCTACCATTAACTGCTGTTGTTTTCCTTGTCAGGCTTCTTAGTACACTGATTCTAAATATACTAAAGTCCCCTCTGAAATTATAGTAATACAGTACAAAAATAGAGGACATATTTTTATGTGACTGTGCAAATGTATTTTTGATGAGAATGATTACTGTTTTCAGGGGGCACCACTTTCAGCATTGGAAAATACAGTGCATCCAGAAAGCATTCACAATGCTTCACAGTTTTCCTCAAACATCTAAAAACAATACCCCATAATGACAACATGAAAGAAGTTTGTTTGAAATCCTTGTAAATTTATATAAAATAAATAAATAAATAAATAAAAATAAAAAAAGGGACAAAAGTAGCCTTTCCCATGATCCTCTGAATTAGGCTCAGGTGCATCCACTGACCATTTTGAAGATGTATCTACAACTTGATTGGAGTCAACCTGTGGAAATTCAGTTGATTGGACATGATTTGGAAAGAGACACACGTCTATATGGGGTCCCACAATTAACAGTGCATGTCAAAGCACAAACCAAGCCATGAAGCCCAAGGAATTGTCGGTAGATTTCTGAAACAGGGTTGTATTGAGGCACAGATCTGGGGAAAGGTACAGAAAAATTTCTGCAGCATTGAAGGTCCAAATAAAAGGTCCCAATGAGCACAGTCAGTCATCATCATTACAGATGATGAGCACACCATCATCCGTAAATGGAAGAAGTTTGGAACCACCAGGACTCTTCCTAGATCTGGCCGCCCAGCCAAACTGAGCTATTGGGGGAGAAGGGCCTTAATCAGGGAGGTGACTAAGAACCTGATGGTCACTCTGAAAGAGCTCCAGCATTTCTCTGTGGGGAACAACAACCATCTCTGCAGCACTCCACTAATCGGGCCTGTATGGTAGAGTGGCCAGACGGAAGCCACTCTTCAGTAAAATGCAAGTGACCAGCTGCCTGAAGTTTGCCATAAGACACTTGAAGGACTATCAGACCATGAGAAACAAAGATTGAGCTCTTTGGCCTGAATGCCAAGCGTCATGTCTGGAGGAAACTATGCATCACACTCTCATCACCTGCCCAAAACCATTCCTATAATGAAGCATGGTGGTGGCAGCATCATGCTGTGGGGGTGTTTTTCAGCAGCAGGAACTGGGAGACTAGTCAGGATTGAGGAAAATATGAATGCAGCAATGTACAAAGACATCAATGATGAAAATCTGCTTCAGAGTGCTCTGGACCTCAGACTGGGGCGATGGTTCGTCTTCCAACAGGACCACGACCCTAAGCACACAGTAAAGATAACAAAGGAGTGGCTACGGGACGACTCTGTGAATGTCCTCGAGTGGCCCAGCCAGAGCCCAGAATTGAACCCGATTGAACAGCTCTGATTAAACTTCTTTCACATTATCATTATGGGATATTGTTTGTAGAATTTTGAAGAAAATTATTAATTTAATTCATTTTGGAATAAGGCTGTAACATAACAACATGTGGACAAAGTAAAGCACTGTGAAATAAGTTTGTGCACAATTTTATTGAAGTAAACCTTGCATTTGAAAACATTTGCTGGGAGATTCTAGCTTGTGTCAATATTTAAAGTATATAATTCATTGAAAAACATTTTTTTTCCATTTTTTATTAACAATCTTGCATTATTGCTTTATTGTGCATAAAGGACCAGAGTGAAAATCAGTATTGGATGTGTGATCTATTTGCCCTCAGCAGGCACTGCAATAAAATAAAAGATTTTTGTGGAAACACCTCCAGAAATCAATGTCTGTGAACACTGTTCCTGCTATCCACAAATGCTCTATCATGCCATGAAGAAGCCATATGCAAAAATGATCGAGAAATGCTGCTATCTTCTCTGGGCCAAAGCTCATTTCAAATATACCAAAACATTTCTGTGGTCAGACAAGTTGAAATTTAAAATTATTCTTGGAAATCCTGGATGCTGCATCCTCTGAAACTAAAGAGGAGAGGGACCATCCAAATGCAGATACAAATGATGTCTTAATTGAACAACTTGCAACTTGTTTTAGACTCGGCAAATCAATCACCAGACCTTAACCAAGTTGAACATATATATATCACCTTTCTAAATGAAGTAACCCCCCAAAAAAATAGCTGAAAGAAACTGTGGTACAAGACTGAAAAAACATCACAAGGGTTGCTGCGTCATGAGTGGGTACAAGTAGGGGATAGGCAACCACACATCTAGTGTAGAATCATTAAATTCTGCTTTCATGTCAAGATCATCTTTTGATCTCACACCCAAATGTTTTTAGCATATAACAAAAACAAAAGAATTAGTCTTGCCAGGTTGTATAAAAGGTGAAAAAATATCTAATGTGATTTATCTTGATGTCAATATTTTATATCATAAAGACATGTTCATAAAGACATTTACTGTAGTTTCTGCTTTAAAAACAGGAAGAAGTAAGTGCTGTAACACTTCAAAGGTTTTGTGGTGCCTGAAGGAAGTGAATATGATCTAATGTTTAAATAAGCATCAAGATGCTCTTCTAAAAGTTGGTCAGTCTGTAATCAAGATTCTAATGCATGGTTCCTACAGGGAAAGTATTGGTGATGCATCTCAAAGTGTTCTTTTGATTTTTTGCCACAGCATTTAATAGAACCATGTGGAAACAGCTGAAACATATAATTCTTCAATCTTAGTACTCTGAAATGCAGAAAGTCAGATTTATTAGATTTTTTTAGTACATAGGAACACTCACACATTAAACCTAGTTTTTGCACATTAATGCTGGTAATTTGTATCTCAATCTTTAACATAGACCAAGCAGGTAAGAAGCTGGTAGATGCAGCTATGGTTTTTAACTTCACTGCTATTTTTGGTTAGCTTGAAGTTTCAGTTTCGATTCTGTGACTTGCAAAATACATGTATTTGCATGACTCGTGCAGAGTGCAAAAAAGATTTTTGGCAGCATATTTAACACTCCTCGAGGAACTAATGTCCCAAGGTATGGAAATAAATTTATGCAATGGTTATTTAAAAAATTGTAAATTAACTTATTAAGTTTTACTTGTATATTCATATCTTTGATATCTTTGGTGTATTTAATGTCAAAGAACAGAAACACTGCAATGGCCAAAAGCTTACTGTTGAGCAGCTGAAGCAAATAGAGCAGAAGAGATGTGAAGCTATGAGGAGGCTTGCTGCTCACAAGGATCCTATGCTCATTGGAGAAAGCTGGCACAAGCATATTGAGACTGAATTCACCAAACCTTATTTTACTAAGGTACAGTATATGACCACATTTAACAAACACATAATTTAAAGCTATGCGCAATTGTACTGTTAGGACTGTTATGACATTGACACAGTGTCAAATGTAGTGTCTTCTGTTTTTTAGCTGATGACATTTGTCAGTGAGGAGAGGAAACATTTCACTGTCTATCCTAGAAAAGAGCAGGTCTTCTTTTGGACAAATGTGTGTGCATTCGAGGCTGTAAGTATATTCATGGATGTGTATATATACAGTGCATTCCAAAAGTATTCAGACCTCCTTTACTTGTTGAAATTTTATGTTGCAGCCTAATAATACAATCTTTCAAATGTATCTATTTTTCTCATTAGTTTATCAGTACCCAATAATGACAAAATAAATGAAAATGAAAACAAAATACTTTAAATTATCCAAAATATTTTTTTAAATAAAAGAAACTGAAATATCATATATAAATGTTTTATAAATAAATACTCAGACCTTTTGAAACACATTCAAGAATTAGATCAAGTGCCTCCGAATTCTCTTGATTGTTGAGATGTTCTACACCTTGATTGGAGTCCAGCTGTGGAAAAGTTTATTGATTGAACATGATTTGGAAATACACACACCTCTCTATAGAGGGCTTCACAGCTGGCAATGTACATCAGAGCAAAAACCAAGACATGAGGTCAAAGGAACTGCCTGCAGAGCACAGAGACATGATTGTTGCATGACACAGATCTGGGGAAGACTACAAAAAACTGCTGCTGCATTAAGGATTTTCAATAGCACAGTGGCCTACATCATTTTAAATGCAAGAATTTTGGCACAATCAAGACACTTTCAAGAGCTGGTCGCCCAGCCAAACTAAACAACTGGAGGAGAAGGTCCTTATTAAGAGAAGTGACCAAGAAGATCTTCACACAGAGATCCTGTGTGAAGATGGAACAAAGTTCCAGAAGGACAACCTCACTGTAGGCCTCCACCAATCTGTGTTTTTACAGCAGAGTGGATGGATGAAACCTTCTCCTCGGTGCAAATACCATGGAAACCTGCTGAAGGACTCTCAGACTGTGTGGAACAAGATTCTCTGATGTCAGCAAGATTAAACTGTTTGGCCTCAACTCTAAATGCTATGTGTGGAGGAAACCAGGCACCACCCATCACTCGCCGAAAACCATCTCACCAGTGAAGCATGATGGTGGCAGCCAGATCCATGACTTAAACCCTACTGAATATCTATGAAAAGAACTGAATGTGGCTGTCCACCGATGGTCTACATCTAACCTGACTGAACTTGAGAGAATTTGCCATGAAGATCCAACAATCAAGGTGTAAAAAGTTTTTTGCATCACACATAAAAAGACTCAAGGCTGAGACTAAGTACTGAGTAAAGGGTTTGAATACTTGTACATGTACGGGTGAAATTTATTTATTTCTATTTTAATTAGTTTCAATTGTACACACACACACACACACACACACACACACACACACACACACAC
>JAAIIK010000078.1:342629-363174 GCA_014706435.1 Silurus glanis
TTTAATATTACTTTTTCTACTGAACTGGACCTGATTAAAAAATTGTGTCTGTTATGTTATGCCTTATAAACGAAAAGCAGGATTTTATATTAAATGCACTGTTTAACAGGAAGCCATGCAGCTGTTAAAGAACAGGAGATATGCGGTCCATTGTAGGAGTTCGAGTAATTATTCATGCATCTGAGTTCTGCACCAACTGTAACTTGTGTAGGAGTTTATAGGGAAGACCAAAAAAGAGCGTTGCAATAGTCCCTGCCTGAGGTGACAACAGCGTGAACCATAATAGCAGTGCCCCTTGTTTAGAGAGCCGAGTGAAAGCGATTTATATTACAGATGTGATAGTAAGCTGTCCGGGTGATCTTGTTAAAATTTTGTCATTAAAACTGTCATAAAATTGTCGCTGCTACCTGTTGATAATGTGCATGTTAGTGTTGTGCTTCTATTCCTAGTTAATTTTGCTACAGTGTTGAATAATTCTAGGATTGTGTTTTTTATCTTCTATTAGGGTAAAAATATGTTGATCTTGCAGCACTAATAGCTGTCTATAACTCAGGAGGCTCTCCTTCTATACTGTTTGAAATGCAAACAATTTAGTTTGATGGTATTTACTTTCCAATATCCAAGTGGTTCATTTTAATGTATGACTGCGCATGTATGGCCAATATTCCATGATGCTAGTTTTTTCTCATTATTTTTAAGGAGAGTTACATTATCTAGAGTGTAGTGAAGTGTTGATTCTACACATTCAGTAGCCCAATCAAACTCTATGGAGTGAGATGATGATTCAATCTTTGTCGATAACTCCAGGAGATTATTGATTAGATAATATTGATAAATTATTGATTGGACTGTGGAACTATGACCATATTTTCTTTATTTAATTCAAATTGTAGTATTAAATCAAAACTGTGTCCACCATTATAAGTTGGACCTATTACGTTCTAATTTGTTCCTACTAAATCTAAAACTACTGTTCTCACGGAGTCTTCCTGAATATAAAAATTAATATTAAAATCACTGACAATTAATGTTTTGTCTAAAAAAGCTAAGTTTGAAATTATATCTGCAAATTCTGCAAGTAAATCAAATAGGGCTAATGGACCCTGGGGGTATATCAGTAATGATTACATTTATGCTTACTTTTTTGAGTAATGTTTAGATTATCGAGGACTAGCTTCAGTTAAATAATTGTTCAGTTTAATTTATGTTTCTGTTAAACACAATACAATAAACTGCTGATCAATTATATTTTCACTTAGAATCGGCACTGACGTAAGAAAGATAATATTTAACATTCCTAATTTCAGACTAAAAGTGCTAACTGTGCATTCATTCTTTTCTAATTTAATGTTAATTAAATTAATGAGAATAGACACAGTCTCAATGAACAAGAGTGAGAACTCATTGTAGGTAGCAGATGGCTGGTTTAGCCTGCTGATCTTGTCCCCGGCTCTGGATTGTCACCAGTTGACATGTCTAGTTCTTTGAATATAACTTTAAACATATATAAAAGAAAATGATGCCAAATATGAAAGCATTCAGGATTCCCCCCAAAAAAGTGTAGTTCAGAGTGGTTGAAAACTTTTTAAAGAATTTATTAAATCACAATCATCTGTTATGCTTCCATCCATGATATGTAAACACAAGAGTCAAAATTGCCAGAATGCATTTTTTTTTGGAATGGAAGATTCTTTAGATTTGGCCTAGTAAACAATCTGGATATATACACCGACCAGGCATCACATTATAACGTTATAACATTATGACCTGTATAACATTGATTATCTCTTCATCATGGCACCTAGTTATTAAGTGGGATATATTGGGCAGCAAGTGAATTTTATCCTCAAATTTGATGTGTTAGAAGCAGGAAAAATGGGCATAAGTAAGGATTTGAGCGAGTTTGACAAGGGCACAAATGTGATGGCTAGATGACTGGGTCAGAGCATCTCCAAAACTGGAGCTCTGGTGGGATGTTCCTGGTCTGCAGCATCAGTGTTTATCAAAAGTAGTCAAAAAAGGAACAGTGGTGAACTGATGACAGGGTCATGGGCAGCCAAGGTTTATTGATGCATGTGGGAAGCGAAGGCTGGCCCATGAGGTCTGATCCAACAGATGAGCTCCTGTAGCTGAAATTGCTGAAGAATTTACTGCTGTTGATGCTCAACAGGTCAGGACTGCATTCGCTGCAAAAGTGGGACCAACACAATATTAGACAGGTGTCCATATGTCCCAATTTTGCTGTTGTTTTTGCTTATATAAACAACGGTTTCTTATTTTTTATTATATATATATATATATATATATATATATATATATATATATATATATATATATATATATATATATAAAATAAGTAACCATCGTTTTGGTGCAGGAACGAGGAACCGCTAATCTAAACATGTGGTTCATTCAGTTCCCCAACCTTTTAACAGGAAGAGAAAGAGGAGAAACAGTGCATTTAAAACGTGGGTACCTGAAAGACTAAGACAAGCCTTGTGCTGTTCATAACATAATCCGCATAACATACACATTTTATATACAAAATATATCAAATAATGTCTTTTAAATTATATTATGCACCAAATAGTCTACTTCATGTCCAATAAGGCGCCGGATCAGCGTCGGAGCGCTGACGTATTTGCACTTCCGGTCTGCTGTAGAATGAGTTGTTGTTCTCAAAATGGCGCCGTTGGACCTGGACAAGTATGTTGAAATCGCAAGACAGTGTAAATATCTTCCGGAGAACGATCTCAAGGTTAGTTGGACATTTCCGCATGCTGGGCGTTTTATATTAACTGTATAGCCATTCAAAGTCAGCCTTCAGTCTAATCATGGGGTAAAGCATACCAAACTGCTAAGTATTAGCTAGGAGCTAGTTAGCTAACCGAGCTAACAAAATGCTAGGGTAAGACCGCTTTCGTATTTTTTCTCACCCGTATTCTTGTACAACACCGCCTCTATCACTAGGTGTATAAATGCCTTCGTTCTCTTATTGGATGATGTTTCCGAGTAGCCAATCCCACCACAGGGGCGGGACACTTGCAGCCAATCCGAAGTAGGAGGTGTTTTTTCGGAATAGGGTTGGGGTGAAAAGCAAGTTAGTAAGCGCCTTTTTAATGGTTGTTGTTACTAAAACATTATTCCATATGACAGTACGAGCCTACAAAATGAAAGCTTTAAAAAAGTCTTAGATTATGAAATGGTCTTACATTTGTAAATAGATTTAGCACGTTTACTAGATAGCATTAGCTAACAATGTTACAGGATAGCTAGTTAAAACCATCGAGTCCATGTGTCTTTCAAATATATGATCACACAGCTGCCTGGTTTTGTGTTAGCATTGCCGCTTTTTGTGCTCATCTACAGATAAGCCAGCATTGTGCTTTTGCCCGTCTAGGTAGCTAGCATTAACTGTATACTGAATTACCGACACACCTTTCTGTCCCCTTTCTGTTCAGCAGCATCACTGACCCTAAAAAAGTCTGAGCAGTCTGAAGTGTAAATACAACCACAATTGAAACCTGTATTTGGACTAATACATTTGTGATCTCGCTAATGCAACCCATCGTTTATATAGTATTTACAAGGTGATCGCACATGAACGCCAACATAAAGTCGTAATTACAACGTGTCTTTTTTGACGAGCTCCGACTTATTGAGTTAGGCGCGGGTTAGTCGTGCTGGCCAGAGGAATTGTGACCTGATAATGTTGCGATTCCCCTTAAAAAGAGAGAACTGGACAGTTTCTGACTCCCTACTAATATAGACATGCTTTCCAATTCCTGCTCGGAACATCTGAGTTTTTTCGACAGCTCCGATTTTTCCCAATTGTGAGTCCGTGACGCCAATTCAAGATGGCAGCGCTCATTGAAATGCAGAGCAAAAATGATCAGACTGATCTAACTGTCTTTAAATAGACTTTTTTTTGTTATTAGTAATAAAGCAATTTGCCCCTCCGGTTGTTCGATATTTAAAAAGGGTATAAAAATCTAAAGGAAGGCTTCTTTAACAGCACATTTCCAGTTACAGGACTTCTGTGGTCTGGTGTTTTCTGGTACTATTAGAGTATAATAACACTTATGGAAGATTATAGACTGAAATTGCAGTCTATGTTCAGATTTAACCAAGTACTGTATATGTATATTAACTAAGCAATAGCCAATTTTGTTGAACATAGTTTACACTTAACAAGTTAAAATGATTGTACAGTGTCCACAGTGCTGAGATGAGATGGGCATACAGAGGGCAAGTTCAATGCACGAATGACACACATTTACATTCTCATTCACACCTACCAACTTAGTGTCTTAGATTCTTCGGACCTGCATATTGTTTTATTATGGGGGAAACGGATGAGTTGATCTCTGATTTGATTATCAATTAATTTAGCTACAGATGTATAATCAAGCAGTTCTCTGACTTGGCACACACCAAATCAGAAAGCAGTATCATGGTCTCAAAAGTCCTGAACAACAGCATGCTGGTTGCATGCTGACACTAGAGCCTGCTGCGAACACAGGCTAGAGTTTTAAATCATTCATAGCCATTTGCGGCTTTGCTATTTCAGTTTAACGTCTATTAATTGCGCCGCATTACCCCATCGATGTCTCAGAAGTCAAACCGTGTCAATTTAAATACCCACTAAAGGTATTTGTTAAAGATTTAATGCATTCAATGTTTTTCCATAGTCATCTAAATACCACTTTCAAAACTCTCACATTTGTAACAATGATTTTTCTCGTATATGTATAAAGGTTATAAATTAATTTGTATATGATTGAGTGAAATAAGTGTTTGATCCCTGTACCAAATTAACAAGAATTCTGACTCCCACAGACCCTAATTAGTCCTGTCTCTTTAAGTTCTTCTAATATCAACTCGTTATGTGTATAAAAGACACCTGTCACAGAATCTACCTGCACAAGGCTGGAATGGGCTACAGGACCATCAGATTGTTGCCTTGGCTGTATGTTTTTGGTCATTGTCATGCTGGAAGACCCATCCACGACCCATCCTTAGTGTTCTAGCCAAAAGATTCTCATCCAAGATTCTACAGTGCACGGCCCCGTTCATGTGGTGAAGTCTTCCTGTTCCCTTAGCAGAGAAAGACCCAAAGCAGAATGTTTCTTCCTCCATGATTGACAGTGGGGATGGTGTTCTTGGGTCCATATTCAGCATTTCTCTGCCTCCATCTGACCACATCACATTCTCCCAAGCCTTCTATGAATCATTCAGGTGTTTGTCTGCAAACTTCAGAAGGGCCTGTTCAAGTGCATAGAGCAGAGATACCTTAGTGTGTTACCAATGGTTTTCTTGGTGACTGTGGTCCCAGCTCTCTTGAAATCATCAACAAGCTCCTCCTGTGTAATTCTGAGCTGATCCCTCACCTTTCTCAGAATCATCCTTACCCAATGAGGTGAGATTTTGCATGGAGCTCCAGAGTGAGGGCGATTGACTAATCTTGTATTTCTTCCATTTTTGAATTATCGCTCCAACAGTGGTCTTTTTCTCACCAAACTTCTTGCTGATGGTCCTGTAGCCCATTCCAGCCTTGTGCAGGTCTACAATCTTGTCCCTGACATCCTTTGACAGCTCTTCGGTTTTGCCCATGGTGGTGGAGAGGTTTGAATGAAAGAGGTTAATTCTGTGACTGGTGTCTTTTATACACATGACTTCTTTCCTTAAGGGACAGGACTAATTTTGTTGTGTGGGAGTCAGAAGTCTTGCTGGTTGGTAGGGGATCAAATACTTCTTTCACTTGATCAAATACAAAATAAATTATATAAGATTCATTTATTATTATTTTTTAAACATTCCTTCTCTTTCTGTTAAAATAAACCTACCATAACAATTCTAGACTGTTCATTTCTTTGTAAGGGGGTAAATTTACAAAATCAGTTATCAATATAAACAATATTTTGACTGCAAATATCATGTTAGTAATGCTGGAATTAGGTAACTTGCTTTATTTGTTTTTCAGTATTGTACATGTAACCAGCAGAAAAACATTTGTATGGCCTAATTTTTAAAAGGGTCAGTCAATGTGGATGTTCATGTCTCCCAACTGAGCATTTCAGATTTGCTTAATATTTTCTAGAAATCATCTCACTTTATCTTCTTCTTCTTCTTTTGGCTTCTCCCATTAGGGGTCGCCACAGCGGATCATCCGTCTCCATACCCCCCTGTCCTCTAAATCTGCTTCTTTCAACCCAACTACCGCCATGTCTTCCCTCACCACTTCCATAAACCTCCTCTCTACTGATATATCCCATATCCCTCCTCTGCACATGTCCAAACCATCTTAATCTCGCCTCCCTCACCTTGTCTCCAAAACATCCTACATGCACTGTCCCTAATAAACACGTTTCTAATCCTGTCCATCATCATCACTCCCAACGAAAACCTCAACAACTTCAGCTCTGCTACCTCCAACTCCACCTCCTGCCTTTTACTTAATGCCACTGTCACTAAACCATACAACATCGCAGGTCTCACCACAGTCCTATATTCCCTTCACTCTTGCAGATATTCTTCTGGAGAAGAGTGATAGCAGGAGTGATTTGTGATAGAAGAGTATCTGCAAGAGTGAAAGGGAAAGTTTATAGGACTGTGGTGAGACCTGCGATGTTGTATGGTCTAGAAATCATCTCACTATTCCTTATAAATAGTGTGCAAAACTTGTTGTGTCTGTCTTAGTTTCTCAGATAGAGTTTTAAAATGAAATGTACTGAGCATAAACACATTCAAGGTAGATCTTGTAAAGTGTGTGCATTATGTATTGAAAATATAGACAAGAAATGATTCTCATCCTTAATACCTAATCCAGGATTGTTATTTTATTAATTCATCGTTTTGCTTGAAAATCACTCCAGTAATAGCTTTCATTAAAAAAATTGAACGATTTAGTGTGCGTTAGGGTTTAACATATAGAGGGTCTAAGTAAGAAAACAAACTGTGCACCAGATTATAAAATGGCAAAAATGGAACTGTGCACCTTCTGTTTTGGAAAACATCTTAGATTAGACACCAATACCTGAAATCGTCATGCATTTACAGAACATTTATACAGACATTAACAATCCCAGTTTTTATAAAGTGTAATCTCAAAAACAAACTTTGCATTAGTGCTGAATGTAATACACATTAGAAAGCTAGTGTTTGCCATCAATTTATACAAATTTCTAAAGTAACTTTTTTTTTTTTTTTTTTGCCCTTTTCAGAGATTGTGTGATTATGTATGTGACCTGCTACTAGAGGAATCAAATGTACAGCCAGTATCCAGTCCAGTCACTGTTTGTGGTGACATCCATGGACAGGTGATCACAAGAAATCTATTGTATTACATCTTGCTTTGATTTTTTTTATGCTAATTTGTGTGTTCAATGATACTCATGGTGAATTCTCTCTTTTTTGCATCCCTTAGTTTTATGACTTATGTGAACTTTTCAGAACTGGAGGACAAGTACCAGACACAAACTACATTTTCATGGTATGATGTCAAGGGAAATAATTTCATAATACTTCACTTTATAGCAAAAAATAGAATTCCCATGGGTTGTTGCATTAAGGGAAATAAATATTGCATTTATATTTAACAGCATAAATAACAAACCTGATGGACTATTACATTTATTTTAAAGTGTATGATGTAAACTAAAAACATACCTGCAGTAAGCTGTATTCTGAAGATGTTCTGCTTATTAACTGTGCAGATTTATATTTGGAAGGTCGTATTAATAGTCACTGCAAAAATAGCAGTATATAAACTAAAATGAATAGGGTGTGATGCATTCTTTTGTATTTATTGGGAAATATGATGCAGTGAATTATTGCATACATGACATGTACATACATGATTTGCATGACTGCAATGTCACTTTAACACTGGACTGGCACAGCATAGTGCCAGCATAGTGTCAGCACAGTGCCACTTTAATAACAGCACAGTGCCACTTTAATAACAGCACATGAACACTTTAATGCAAACACACTGGGACACTATAATCTGTATTCCTGTCTAATTTATATATATATTGTATTATTCTTAAACTGATCATTATACTTTAGTTATACTTATATTTTTAATATACATAAATTTTTATTTTTTACTTTTATTTTATTTTTATATTCTATTTCTATTTTCATGTTTGCATGTTGGACAGTCGTAAAAAGCATTTCACTACATGATGTACTCTGTAAGAATGCGTATGTGACCATAAAATTTGAATTTGATTTGATAAATGTCCTTTGCTGATGTTATCTTCTTATAAACCATACCTTAGTTTCTGTCTCATGTCAGCTATGCACACCTTATTGAGCATGTTTGATAAATACATAATCTTATCGATAATCTAAGATAGATTGCACAATTTTGTATAAATCATTATGGATAATTAATATATATCTCTTCTTTACCAGGGAGACTTTGTGGACAGAGGGTATTACAGTTTAGAGACTTTCACATACTTGCTAGCACTTAAAGCAAAGTGGCCCGACCGCATCACACTGCTTCGTGGGAATCATGAGAGTAGGCAGATTACACAAGTGTATGGCTTTTATGGTAAGTATTATAAAAATCATAAATATGCACTTCAGAGTCAATACATTCTCAATACATATTCAATACTTGTTTCTTTCTACAGACGAGTGCCAAACTAAGTATGGAAATGCCAATGCTTGGCGATACTGCACTAAAGTGTTTGACATGCTGACTGTTGCTGCTGTAAGTACAAAGTTTTCCTGTTTGTAATTACCTGGATATGTAAAAATTGTATAATCTTTACCGGGGCTTGTAATGACAACTAGATTACATCATAAAGTGCATCTTCTTTAAAAACTATTGTCACTTTTGATAAGCTGATAGTAAACATGGCTGGTCATTTGCAATGTCAAATATCTCTTTATGTAAAAGTAGCCCATGTTGAGTAACTAAAATGACCAGACCATGTAGTGAAAGCTGATTCTGGCCTGCAAGAGTGGAGGTTATAGAAGTGCATGTTTTTCTACAATTCACTGCACAATACTGACAAAAGTTCTTGCAGTTATATTGCTATGCGTGGTAATGTAATATGCCATAAACCTTTAAAGAAAACAGTTTTTTTTTTATGCAGCAGATTAATATAACACTAACCAAATGTAGCGGTATAAAAAATACACTAAGTAATAATGTTTAAATGTATTCATTAAACACAGTGTAGAGAACCAATAAACTTTATGCATGTTGTTGTTCATGCCAAATTTTCCAGACGTTTCTCTGACTTCTTGTGTAGTCTAAACTGTTCAACAATGCTCCTGATGTGTAGCCCATCTATGAGAAGTAGCATTAATTACACAAAAAAAGAATGCAGAAATATTTGTTAGCAACGGTTAAAGAAAAAAACAAAAAGGTGTCACACAATAAAAATTGTTACCGTAATTTCCGGACTATTAAGCAAATATAAGCCGCACCCACTGAATTTTACAAAGGTTTTCATTTTGAACATAAATAAGCCGCACCTGTCTATAAGCCGCAGGTGTCTACACTGAAACTAACGAACTTTACACAGGCTTTAACGAAAAACCGTGACTGTAACATGGTGTAACGGGTGAAATATGTTGTGGCTCCTTTAAGAGCAGAGCGGCATTTTGGGAATAGCCTTTTTCCGGTATTACTGCATGTGTGCAAGGACGAGGATTATGTCCTTATTATTTTCTGATGCTCATTTCTAAGTTTCTTTGACTAACCCGTAACGCTGTTGCCAAGAAAAATAAAAAAGCACGAGTTTTGGAAACCTGTCTGTGCTTATATGATTTCTGTTGCAACTGGAGTTAGCGAGCTCTCCCTTAACCCAGACTCAACGTGTTACAACGGCTTGTATCTAAACAGTAGCCTACCAAGAAAGTAATTGTTCACTGTCTTCCTCCTTCCTTTCACAACAATTTCAAGTTTTTCTTTTGGCATCGTCGTGCGTTTAAAAATCACCATTGGTGAAGCTTTTCTCCCGATGCCGTGCAGCTCAGAACACAGATGAAGTGCGTTTTTTCATGCCCGGTTGTTTTCAGCATGACGAATGATTCGCATTTCCTGTTGACAGTCCGAGTGAGCGGCAGGTCAAACGCCAGAGGAACATCATCCATATTTATGATGTGGTGCGGCCCGATTCAGTGGGAGCGCGATTTAATATAAAGAGTTTCATTGGTTCACCTGAACCCGTTCGGCAATTTCATTGGTCTAATGTTATGGGGATCAGTGTTTTGGCTTGAAGTTTGTGAAACCGGGAAAACACATGAAAAATCCATAAATTAGCCGCTTCGTTGTTTATGCTGTGGGGTTCAAAGCGTGGGAAAAAAGTAGTGGCTTATAGTCCGGAAACTACGGTACTTTTTTACCACCCATTTTCTTTCCACCCTGTTGTCCCCAATTTTCTCTTATTCCTCTTTATTGTTTCTGATCCAAATAGTGACATCCAGAGAGTCACATGACAGACAGTTCCTGGTTAATAAATTATCAATTATCAATCAGCTAACCCTGGGCAAGTATATTGTTCTCAAGGATTTTTCCAATTTATATTGTCTGTAAATCTCACATTAAAAAACCCTTAAAAATAGTCATTGAAAATTAAAAGTATTACAAATCATTTAACTGAATGATGCAGTCATTGGAAAAGAATGTAAACTCTCATTAATTCTATATTTTTTATTTATCAGGACCTAAATAAAAATTGCATGGGTTTCCCAAACTATAATAAACTTGCTCAGCTCAGATGACAAAAAAAAAACAGACTTATCTAGTCATGTTTTTCTGAAAAGTAAACCAACTCTTATACAGGTTTTGCAAGTCATTTCAGAAGGTCATCAAATTTAGAGATGGAAGAAAAAAAAAAGAGCGACATTATTTGATCTGCACGCCTCTGCAATCACAATAAATGTTTGTTCACTATAGCACAAGCACAGAGACTGAACAAGTATTGCTTTTATAAAACGATGGCAAGAAAAATGCCCTTTCTCTCCAAAAAGAATAAGCAGCAGAAATTAATTTTCTAAATTGTATCTGAATGAAAGTCAGAAAAGTTCTTTGGTATGGATGTTTGGTTATAATGCAGACTACCAAACACAGTGCAAAATCATCACAACTCTCAAGGATCCTGTGGTTGGGGTGAAGTTTTTTGCTTATTTTTAAGACCTTGAACCCAAGCACCCCAGCATGCAAACATCTGAATGACTAAATGAGGGCTAAAAATGATGGTGGTTAGAATGGCCAATTCATTTCCAAACCGGAGCTGTTTTTGGATCTTAAGAGAGCTGTAAATAAACAATTATCAAATTTTACTGAAGCTGAAGCATTGTTATAAAGAAGACTTGGCTGAAACCTTTGGAAAAACTAAAAGATCCACAGAAAAAGTTTACTTTGAAAATGTTCCTCTGTTGTGTCCTAAAGATGTTTTTACATTTGACTAAATTATAAGATGTAATTATACCCACCTGGGTTTTAAATGTTGGAAAAAACAAAACAGCTGTTGTATTTTTCCATTTTCACGTTATTTGTCTACAATCTCTGAGCTGACATCTGTTTTCCCCTCAATATATACAGTATAAAGTTTATAAAGTAACTTGAGTGCTAGAAGAAACTATCAAGTTGCATTATAATTTCATCCCTTTGTAATATTCATTTGTACTTCACAAAAGGCCATCTGAAGTGAGTGAATGAACTGATTTTCCTTTAAGAAATGAAACAGGTTCGGAAATATGTATTTTTCTGACCCACTATATACATTTCCACTGTGTTGCATTGATTATGTGCTGCCCTTAATCCACAGTTAATAGATGAGCAGATCCTTTGTGTGCATGGTGGCCTTTCACCTGACATCAAGACTTTGGACCAGATTCGCACCATTGAGAGGAACCAGGAAATCCCTCACAAGGGGGCATTTTGTGACCTTGTCTGGTCTGATCCAGAAGATGTTGACACTTGGGCTATTAGCCCGAGAGGTGCTGGATGGCTTTTTGGTGCCAAGGTCACCAATGAGGTAAGATTATTCACTCCATCTTTAATGATAGTACCTGATTTCCACTAATATATATATATATATATATTATATACTTTTGAGCCCCTGAAATGAGGTAACTTTGTATTAAAATGGTTGCAAGTCCTAAATGTTTCATAGGCAATTTTATATTCAACCCCTCTAATTAGACCTGAAACTCTGCCCTTCAATTGCATCTGTTGTTTCATTTCAAATCCGATGTGATGGCATGTGTAGCCCAAAATATGAAGATTGTGTCACTGTCCAAATATTTCTGGGCCTAACATATCTATATTATATTTAGAAAATGCGCGCGCGTGTGTGTGTGTGTGTGTGAGAACGTATTGTGACAACATTCCTGCCTGTATGAGGAATGAGGATGAATACACACGTGTGTGTGTGTGTGTGTGTGTGTATTTAAATTTATATATATATATATATATGATATGTGTCCTGATGATTTTATGGAAGTTAAAACACCATAATTACTTTAAAACATTTTGACAAAAATATTTTGTCTTCATGCTCTATGTTGAGGCTGGATTCACTAATAATAAACATGCATTTGCTTAAAGCATTTATGTTTGTCCATGCTCATGTTGATTAGACCATTTTTTTGTCTGACATTAAACCGGTCCATGGCGCAAAAAAGTTTTGGTGCCTACTCAGTAGTTTGCCCAGAATTGTTGAGATCATAACAAAAGCAGGGCAGTGTTTGATACATCTACTTTAAATACGTATTTGAAATATAAAAAAAGAGGATTTTGTCATTTGTATTTGATGGCGTTGGTGAAAATGGCTTTTTATCGTATTTGTTTCAAAATACTTTATTTTTAGAGTTTTAAAATACTTTGTAAGTAATCTACATGATATCATAAAAATGTGTTCTCTGATTGGTGCCTACTCAGTAGTTTGCCCAGACTTGTTGAGATCAGAACAGAAAATTGATCCATATGGAAGAATGTGGTGAAGGTAAGAAGCGTGCAGGCTGCCAGCGTTCAAATAGTTGTCCAATGATTGTTAAATAAATATTTGATTGCCAAATATTGTACCCTAATTGAAGTAGCTGTTTAGTAGGATCATGATTTTGTATACCACTCCATGAATGACTGCCTGACACATAATAATATTATTATATTTATGATTACAATTAAATGATGAATTAGTTAGAAACTAGTTGCTATGAATACGGGTGCCATCTGTTGTCTTCTTATGAATGACTTGTTTGTCACTTAGTGTTGCTGATGCAAAGTAGCCCTTTGTTACCAAACACCAAGTAACTAAATTAGGATACAATTATGAGTCATTCACAAACTGTTAAACATTAAACTGTTGGTTATTTAAAAAAAAAAAACGTTTATATGGGAGATCACAGGGAAATGTATATGAATATTTGATCTGTTAACTGGTTGCATACGTCTGATTTTTGTGTGTCTTGGCCAGAGAAAAAGCTGCTGCTATCAAACATCAGTGTGATGATGAAGTGGATCAAATAGGCCAATAGATTAATTGTTTTGTTATGCTCAATTGTAAAAGTATTTTTTTGTATTTTTAAAATACTAAAATAGTGGTTTTATTTTGCTACACTTAAAGATAAGGTACTTAGATTTTTTTTTATACATTTTGATGCATCTTTGCCCAACCCTGAGTTAAGGTACATTAAAAACAGATTTTTAAAAATGTGATTAAGTTGCGATTAATCCTAAATTAACACATGACAATCATGAGATTAATCGTGATTAAACAAGAATTTACAGACATGGGACTAAATGGCTTTGGCCTGTTGAGTTGATTTACATCTCCACTCTGACCAATGTTTAAAGAAAAATCTGTATTGTACAATATTAATACTGTTTGCACTCTTACTACCATTTGTCCCATCTCAGATTTTCTGTGCTACTAACAAAGCAAAAAAAAAGACCAGATAGTCTCAGTTTAGGCAGTGCACATGTGGCGTGTGTGGTCACGTGACTTTTCGGTTTGCAGTACGGAGACCAGGTGAAGATGGATGTAGCAGACCGACACCGAACTGATAGCCAAAAAAAAAAACGCTACCTCTTATATGGTGATATTTTAGCTTTAAGATTACCAACACTGAGCAGAGAGAAGTACTGTGCAAGATTTTGCTAAATCAAAGTTGCTACATCATGTAGCAATATGACAAATCTGTAACAGGTTTTACTTATTCCGGGTCAAAGAGACAATTTATTTTCCATTTACTTTTGCCCCACAGTTTTTCTTCCCTCGGGACAGCTAATATAGTTTAGCAAAACTATATGTATATATTATATAATATCCGGTGTCTGTTATATCCTGTGTAAACAGGACCATTTCTAACCATTTGAAACCGTGGGCAAGATTCCTATTGTCACCCCCCAGTGCTCTGCTGTCCCGTCACAATGCTCCACTCTCACACCATACAAATCATTATTTATTTTTATATATAGATAGCTAAAGGTTAAACTAATTTAATAATAATGAATGCAAAATTGCCTGAGATCTAAGTATATAAACATATACTGTATCTTAAACTTCAGCAGAAAAGCGGGTAAATAATTGAAATTGTCGAGGGCAGTGGCAGGGCGTTCCCTGTTTGTTTGGGCATAATGTTTCAAATATCTTACTTTTATGAATATATGTTTTTTTTAATTATTGTTTTATTCAATTCACGTTTCAGCATTATCACTAATCTGTGCAATTTCCTTGATAACCAATCAAATGGACTCATGATAACATTTATTATATTGCAATCGCATATCGCAATAATGACGACCAATAATCGCAACAAGACATTTTTCCCAAAATCAAGCAGCCCTACACACGCGCGCACACATTTAGTTACACACGCCTTTTGGCCTGATTACGGCACACATTCACCATGGCATCATTGCAATAAATGCAATGTCCACATTTAATTTCATTCAGGGTTTTAATAATGTGTTGGACAGTTCTTAAGCCAACTTAAGAAGCATCAGAAATATGCTTAGTTGTTTTCCCTACTTGATGCCACGCCCATAATTTGACCTTTCTGAAAGAGTAACATCTTTTCTATGTCCAAAAGATATGTCTTCCAACATGGTTGTTTAGAACATAAGAAGCTACTCACTGTATCAGTTAGGGTAAAATGACTTGATTATGTATTATTTTACAATTATTGATTTTTTTTATTAATTTTTTTATCTGAGGTTCATGCATTTAATGTTAATTAATTAATTACTTTCCTTAATTGCACATATCGCTTAATTGCATCTAAATGTAGTTTTATAATGTCCATGTTTTTTCCTTCTGTTTTTGCAGTTTGTCCATATTAACAACTTGAAACTAATTTGCCGTGCACACCAGCTGGTTCACGAGGGCTACAAGTTTATGTTCGATGAGAAGCTTGTGACCGTGTGGTCAGCGCCCAACTACTGCTACCGCTGTGGCAACATTGCCTCTATTATGGTGTTCAAGGATGTGAATACACGGGAGCCCAAACTGTTCCGTGCTGTGCCTGATGCAGAGCGAGTCATTCCACCCAGAACCACGACGCCCTACTTCCTCTGAGGGCAATGCTTACTGTGTCCACCCTCCACTCTTTCTCATCTTGGTCAACCTCTCTTTGTTTGTTTGCTTTTGTTAATGAACTTTTTTTTTTCTTTAAAGAATATGCATGCCCTTTCACTACCCTCCCACTGAAATTAGATTATGAGGAACCTTGAAAATATTGCTAGCCCTTTTCATGAGAAGTGCAAGCTTGTCATGTAGAAATTTGATGTAAAGTAAGCAGTACTCCTCTTGGTGCTGTTTGTTTGTTTGTTTGTTAAATAAACATACATTGATTTTATTATATGTGGTACTACAACTCCTTAAAAGAAGTCCACAACTATATTAGACCAAGAGTGTAGGCCTTTGACTTAAATGGTTTATTCTGGCCCTGTTTCCTTGAAGTCTGTGTAATGAAATTACAAGATTGGGTGAGGTTGGACCAGGGGAAGACACGGAGGAGGCTGTGATTATTTTGTACATTTAAAATTGTATTGATAATTTCTTTTTTTTTTTCAGATATGTTGTATTTTATTATTGTAGAGATGGTGACCCACATACCAATTAAATATTGAAAAATAAACCCCTTTATTATTAATTTAAATATTTAGGAACCTGCGTGTGTTTTCTTGTGTGACATTAATCTTTTACCAAACCTCAGATGTGTCGTATTGCGTGTTGTGTGTTTGTAAGAAAGTGACCCAAAATGGTCATAAGGTGGCGTGCGTGAATATACCAAAATGCGTGCGTATTTGCCCCGCCCCCTGGCGGGTCATTTGTTTGGCAACCCAGACAGCCAATGAAAAGCTTGGCTGTATGCGACATCATCGAGTTCGGTTGAGAAGCAGGTTTGTGTGAGAGGTGTTTTTCAATGGAAATTGTACAGAAACGGCGAAGTCACCGACAGCGGTAATCACACATGCACCGACGGAACAACCCCCAAAACAATCCTTATTTTGAGATTGCAAGTAAAGATGAATTAAGTGGCTGGTAAATGCCGCAGACGGATCGAGTGTGCATTGGTATTTCTAAGATTTCATACAACTGCATCAACGCAGAACAGCGTTTCCCCCCCTTAAGGGCTCGAAGAAGAAAATACAATACACAGGTGATGTAACGTTAGCGGTTTTCTCTCTACCTGTCAGAGACAGGATTTTCTCAGAGCGGGTAGCATCTTAAAAAAATCTCATCACTTTCGCTTGTACAGTTGTTGAAACGTGTCTGTCCATTTAGCGAAACCTGTGCACCATAACTGATCATTAGGAAATAATTTCTCCCGTTAAACCTGCACGAACACACTCGCTTATGACCTGCATCAATACCGAGCTTAATATACTGTAGCACAGCCCGGAGACGAGGCGTTAGAACAGCGACAGGAGAAGCTTTAACTAGTTAAAGTGACTTTAGTTAATTCCCTATTGATCTATTTCTTCTCAATGTACAGTTTTCTTCGATTTAACTTTTCCGTTTTTGACAGATCCACAATCTCCGGGACATTGCCGAGCTGTGAGATCTTTGCAGGCGATTTGAAACAGGTATAAAGGTAAGTGCCTTGTGTGAATTTTATTTATAATCACAGTCATAGTGTTTAACTGTGAGAAGGCACATCTCCGTGTTGGTTTGTACCCAGCATTAGTGTGCCATTGAAAGAAAGAGCTCTGAAATATAGGGTCAAACGATTGTTAGACCATTTGTGTAAATGGAGTAATTGTGCATGTGCATGGTGAGATTTGAACAGCCTCCTGACGGGGCCACTTCCAGACAGTATACTATTAGACTCAAATAATGTCAAATAATACGCCACATAAGGCACAAAGCATTTAGTGTAATGCTATTCATAGTGTCTAAGCGCAGACTCATTGATAAATAGTGACGTCCTTTACTGTCTTATTGGTTCAATAGTATGCAGTCACCATTCACTAGGCAGCGGCTGTGGGATTCATCAAACCCAATCGGTTACGTCTAGTAACACACTATTTCGACTATATTTAGTACCATCATGGGCAGATTGGGATGTTGGATTACTTCATGTGTCCTCTGTTTTGATATCAACACGAAAAAACATTTAACCTTTTAATGAGACTCATTAAGGTCAAGGCACTGAAATAGCAGGGCAGGATTTGGAGGATGCTGAAGACACTATAGACATATACACTATACACAGCATGGCGTTTATCTTTGTTTGAAACCAACATAAGTTAGAGATGGTTTCAGTGCCATTACTAGAGACTTTGCTCTGTGTGTGTGTGTGTGTGTGTGTGTGTGTGTGTATTTTTGTAGCAGAAACTTTCTGCTTTTGTGACTTCATCCATTCTGCTTATGTTATTAGCTTAATTGTCACTGAACATGACATATATTGCACCTAGGAATAGAAGATTGGTGAAGGGAACAGAGGTGATGAGGAGGTGATGTGTAGGTATGGCCTTAAGGAGAGGGATGTGGAAGGGCAGATGGTGGTACATTTTGCTAAAAGGATGGAAATGGCAGCAGTAAATAATTTTAAGAAGAAGGAGGAGCATAGTGTGACATAAGAGTGGAGGAAGGTGCACACAGGTGGACTATATTTTATTCAGGAGATGCAACCTGAAAGAGATTGGAGACTAAGATGTTGGCAGGGGACAGTGTAGCTAGACAGCATCGGATGGTGGTCTGTAGGATGGTTTTGGAGGTGAAGAAGAAGAGGAGGAGTGTGAGGACTGAGAGAAGAATAAGATGGGGGAGACTGAAGGAGGAAGACTGTAGTGTGAGATTCAGGGAAGAGGTCAGACAGGGGCTCGGTGGTGTTGAAGAGGTGTTGGATGATTGGGGAACTACTGCAGAAGTGATAAGGGAGACAGCTAGAAAGGTATTTGGTGTGACATCTGGGAAGAGAAAGGAAGACAGAGACGTGGTGGTGGAATGAGGAAGTGCAGGAAAGCATAAGGAGAAAGAGGTTGGTGAAACAGAATTGGGATCGACAGAGTGATGAGAAAAGTAGGCAGGAGTACAAGGAGATGTGGCAGCAGGTGAAGAAGTTGGACATTAAGGAAGGAGAAAAGGATTAATACCGATTGGCGAGGCAGAGTGACAGAGCTGGGAAGGATGTGCTGCAGGTTAAAGCAATAAAGGGTGCAAATGGAAATGTGTTGACTAGTGAGGAGAGTGTGTTGAAAAGGTAGAGGGAGTATTTTGAGAAGGTGATTATTGAAGAAAATGAGAGAGAATGTTGGATGATGTGGAGATGGTAAAGCATAGGTGGTAGATGATAGATAGGATTAGCAAGGAGGAAGTGAGAGCAGATTAAGAGGATGAAGAGTGGAAAGTCAGTTGGACCAGATGACATACCAGTAAAACAATAAAGATGTTTAGGAGAGTTGGCAATGGAACAAAATTTGGTGCAGGACATTCATGAGGACAGTGTGACAGCATTGAAGTGTGCAGTAGAAAAATAACAGACTGGTTCAAGGTGGCGGCTCTGAGCCCTTTCTTGTTTGCAGTGGTGATGGACACGTTGATGGATGAGGTCAGACAGGAGTCTCCATGGATTATGATGTTTGCAGATGATATTGTGATTTGTGGTGAGAGTAGGGAGCAGGTGGAGAAGAGCCTGGAGAGGTGGAGGTATGTGCTGGATAGAAGGGGAATGAAAGTCAGTAGGAGTAAGACAGAGTACATGTGTGTGAATGAGAGGGAGGGCAGTGGAGTGGTGCAGTTGCAGAGCGAAGAGGTGGTGAAGGTGGAGGAGTTCAGGTACCCGGGGTCAACAGTGCAAAGTAATGGAGTGTGTGTTAGAGAAGTGAAGAAAAGAGTGCAGGCAGGGTGGAGTGGGTGGAGAAGAGTGGCAGGAGTGATTTGTGATAGTAGGGTATCTGCGAGAGTGAAAGGGAAAGTTTATAGGACTGTGGTGAGACCTGCGATGTTGTATGGATTAGAGACAGTGGCATTGAGTAAAAGACAGGAGGTGGAGCTGGAGGTTTCATTGGGAGTGATAAGGATGAACAGGATTAGAAACGAGTTTATTAGAGGGACAGCCCATGTAGGACGTTATGGAGACAAGGTGAGGGAGGCTAGATTGAGATGGTTTGAACATGTGCAGAGGAGGGACATGGTGTATATCAGTAGGAGAATGCTCAGGATGGAGGAGCCAGGCAGGAGGAAAAGAGGAAGGAAAAAGAGAAGGTTTAGGGATGTGGTAAAAGAAGACATGCAGGTAGTTGTTTTGAACAGACTGGTATGAAAACGGATGATCCGCTGTGGCCACACCTATTGGGAACAAACGAAAGAAGTCGTCGTCACTGAACATGGCATATTAACATATATGCACTATAAGTATATAGCCAGACTCATCACTGGATACCTCATCTTTCTTATCCATATGTGCTTGTTGAACAACCCATGACAGAATCAGCCCCCTATTTGCTGTAGTCATAATCACCACTCTTCTGAGAGGGCTTTCTAGATTCTAGACTAGATTTTGTAACGTCTGGGGATTTGTCCATTCAGCCTGAAAGCATGCGTGAGAAAAGTGTAGTCAGAGGTCTAGTTCAACCTAAACGTGTATGATAGTTCTGGGCTTTGTGGAGGCCACAACTTTGTGTTTATGGATCTTGCTTTGGCACAGGGGCATTATCATGTTCAAACAGTTTTGAGCTCTCACTGTAATTCCTTTGAAGGGAAAGTTTAATGCTACAGCTGAGAAAGACATTTTAAAGAATTGTGTTCTTCCAAATTTGGGGTATGGGTGTAAGGGTTGAGTGTTCACATACTTTTACCCATATAGTGTACATTCGCATATTATATGGACAAAAGTATTGGGATAACCTCTTAATTATTGAATTTAGGTGTTTCAGTCAGACCGATTGCCACAGGTGTATAAATTCAAGCCTCTAGACATGCAGTCTTCATTTATATTTGGAAGAAAAAAATGGGTCGTTCTGAAGGGCTGTTAATTCACAGAAGTGTGACACTGTAATAGTATGCCACCTTTGCGATAGATAGATAGATAGATAGATAGATAGATAGATAGATAGATAGAT
>JAAIIK010000078.1:365292-405584 GCA_014706435.1 Silurus glanis
ACACACACACACACACACACACATTATATACACATATACATGAATGTGAATGTTGGGCAGAATGTACAGTAGGGATATAAAGATACATATAGATAAAAAAAATGCAGATGTAATGAGGAGTAAAAAAGATATACTATGTAATATGTACATGTATAGTACAGAGGTTATTTACAGTGTTTTGTTTTGTGGGGTTGTTTTTTAGTGATCTAGCGGTGTAGTGTAGAGTTCAGTGGTGTGATGGTGGATGGAAAAAAGCTGTCCCTGAACCTGCTGGTTCTGGTGCGCAAGTTCCTGTATCTCCTTCTTGATGGAAGGAGGCTAAACAGTTTGTGACTGGGATGTGAAAAGTCCTTGATAATGTTGTGAGTGCAGACATCTGCTGTGGTGAAGGTGTTCAATGGCAGGTAGTTCGGTGCCAGTGATGCGTCGGGCGGTTTTGACCACCCTTTGCAGGGCTTTATGTTCACACACAGTAGAGCCTCCGTACCATACAGTGATGGAGTTGGTCAGGATGCTCTCGATGATGCAGCGATCGAAACTTGTTAAAATCCCTGGGGACAGATGAGCTTTCTTGAGACTTCTCAAGAAGTACAGGCGTTGTTGTGCTTTCTTAACCAGAGCTGAAGTGTTCTGCTGCCAGGACAGCTCCTCAGAGATGTGAACTCCCAGGAACTTAAAGCTGGAGACTCGCTCTACCTCAGTTCCATTGATGTTGACTGGTAGATGTCTCCTGCTGTTGGATTTCCAAACGTCCACAACGAGCTCTTTAGTCTTTGTGGCGTTGAGGGTCAAGTTGTTGTTGGCACACCATGCTGTCAGACTTTGGATCTGTTCCCTGTAGGTCGATTCGTCATTGTTGTCGATCTGGCCGACCACGGTGGTGTCATCTGCATACTTGATGAAGATGTTGGAGTTATACAGAGGAGCACAATCGTGGGTGAACAGGGAGTGGAGTAGTGGGCTCAGAACACAGCCCTGTGGGATGCCAGTGTTCAGAATGAGGGTTGAGGATATCTGGTTGCCCAACCTAACAGATTGAGTTCTGTAGGTGAGAATGTCCAGAATCCATCTGCAAGTGGAGGTCACTGAGCTTAGTGATCAGTACAGTGTGGAGGACTGTATTGAAAACTGGCAAACTGGTGTGGGTCCAGTGTAGGTGGTAGGCCCGCAGTGAGGTGATTCAGGACCTGCTTCTCAAAGCACTTCATAGCGATAGGGATGAGTGCAACTGGGCGAAAGTCATTCAGACATTCGGCAGCTGAGTGCTTAGGCACTGGTATGATGGTTGTGGTCTTCAGGCATGTAGGAACCGTGGCTTGGGCCAGTGACAGGTTGAAAATGTCAGTGAAAACCTGTGCCAGTTGTGGGGTCAGAGTTGATGTCCCTCCTCTGCACATGTCCTAACCACCTCAATCACACCTCCCTCACCTTGTCTCCAAAACATCCTACATGTGCTGTCCCTCTAATAAACTCGTTTCTAATCTGTTCATCCTCGTCACTCCCAACAAAACCTCAATATCTTCAGCTTGTACAGAGGTGTAATTACCTCTACCTTCAGTGAAGGTAAAACTCACTGTTTCAGCATGCCAAGACATTTTGGACAGTGCTATGCTTCCAACTTTGGGTTAATAGTTTGGAATTAATAGCTATTCCAGCATGACCGTGCCCCAGTGTGAAAAGCAAGGTCCATAAAGACATGGTTGGATGAGCTTGGTGTAGAAGAATTTGACTCACCTGCACACAGCCATGATTTAACCTCATCAGCACCTTTGGAATGAACTGGAACAGAGAACCAGGCCTTCCTGTCCAACACCATATTAATGTCTGAGTATTTAGAATGCAATGTCATTACGGTCCGTGCTGGTGTTAATGGTCAGGTGTCCCAATACTTTTCTTTTTATATAATGTTGTCTAAGTATATACTGTGTACACTACATTCTCTTGCATTCATATGGTTAGTGTTCCAAAAGCAAATAATGACAAATTGATCTATATTCTATATATTCTATAAATCTATATATTGATCTAAATTATAGTATGGACATTTTAATAATGCTTGATTTAAGAACAGAAATTCTACTTCTGCATGATGCACACAATTCACCTGCAAGAATTTAACTATTAGAATTTGATCATCTTATTGGTGACTTTTGTGCTTTAGTTGCTTAATACTATGGAGATTTTTTCAAATACATGTTTTGGTTTAGCTATTTAAGTAGGCATATATTGAAATTTAGATCTGTTAATATTAGTAATGTAGCTGCATTTAGTTAATTGCAAATGGCAGCAAAAATAATTTCATATATTTTCATCATTGCAGTGTTGGTGTTTTTGTTTGTTTTTGTTTTGTCTAATTTCTTCACATTTTTGAACATTAACTGAAGCTTTTGATCTGCATCTGCATGATATTAGGCATTGCATTACTGCCATGTGATTTTATTTTTTTTTATTTTTCTATTGAATAAATGAGTTGTACAGATGATCCTGTTCACCTCATTTAGCCATGTTTTCCTTTTTTATTTTTATTTATTTATTTATTTATTTTGAGAAGACTTGTGCTGTGATCTTTGAGCACTTTCTTGTGAACATAGTAAAGTAACAAAAATACTTGTATGTGTTTTTTGTATGTGATAATTACCTTATTATTATTATTATTATTATTATTATTATTATTATTATATTATTATTATTATTGTTTGTTAATCTTCCCCTTCTTCTTTGTCCATCGCCAGAACTGTTATTGTAGATTCTACAGACATAAAATTTGACCAGTATGTAAAAGAAAAAAAGAGGCTTTTACTTGTCACATGTACATTACAGCACGGTCACATTCTTTCTTTGCATATTCCAGCTGGGTCAGCCTTGATACAACATATTTGGAGCATAGAGGATTACGGGTTAAGTGCTTGGTCTAGAAAATCCATTGATGAATAAACCTGGTCATTCAGTACATTCAGTTAGTCAATTAACTAACTGATTATTAACTAAACAGTTTAGCCTCACTAGTAAGCAGTTTTTTTTAAGTCTTACACCACTGTTTAGTCCCAATCTCTTTAAGTTCTCTTTGCATTATATGTGTGGAAATGTGTGGAAATTAATCATAGTTCTACTGTTTTTGTATTGTTGTAATTTGATTTGACTAAACAAAATAATCTCCAATTATGAACATTTTTATGATCAAGATTGTCTTCTGGCCTCATTTCTTCCACAAACATCCTTTCAGGTTTTAATAATGTGTTAGTGTTTGATAACGGGTTCTTAACTCAATTTGAGTAGTTTCAGCAATCACCCTAGTTGTTGGAAAATAATTGGGCCCTTCTAAGACAGAGTAATATTGTTTTCTTGACTGCAGGACATATATACCAACAAAATGAGAAGCAAAAAAAAAACCGACAAAAAAAGAGTGAGTTTGAATTTTTTTCCAAACTCAAGAAACCTGATCCTAATGTGTGACCTGCACTTGGTTGTTTGAATCACGATGCACTCTTACCATACAGTGGATATGTTTAAGATTTTACTTGGGATTAGAATCTACTTGCTCTAAAAACATAGCGGTCATGAGCCAGTAACATACACACGAACACACTTCCAAGTTTTGGCTGTAAGCTACCTTCATGAAATTTTGATCGTTTTATGCAATAAAGTAAGAACTGGCTACACGTGGTTTGCTCGGCAAATGGTGCGGGCACATGCAGATTGCTGCTTGTGACATTGTTTGTTTGTTTGTTGATTAATTTCTCTGTCTGTTAAGGAAAGATACTGACCAGCTAACTCATGCTTTAATTCAGGTTTTGTCATTAGAAACAGTCCATTAACTCCCAAGTACAGTATATTGTTTGAATCTGTAAGTACATTTTCAAGTATTTTAATACTTTTAATACAAATTGAAAATGCATTTTTTTAGGTACAGCAATTTTTGTCTCAGTAACTATTTTACAGTTTCACATTTATGAGCTGATAAGTTTTTACTTAAGTGGCCGAGCCTAAAAAACTCTCGAAACATTACTCCTTCATACCTGTAGGTCCTGTGTGAAATGTTTTTTAAGCACTTTTAACTGTGGACATTGTCCCAAAGCAGCTATCCAAAAAAAATTAAAAATAAAATAGGTTAAGAAGTTGGAATGTATAAGTTTAGTTTGTTCATTATACTGTGTTTATCCCTAATGAGAAAGCCAGTGGTGACTGTGGCAGGGAAAAACTCTGTGACCACCTTGAAAATCTTTCACTGTGATTATCTTGGGTCACAGCTGCTCTTAGAAAAACCTTTCATTGTGCCAGTTATTCAGGCCACCTCTAAATGCACAAACATTGACATTTTTCATGAATCTATAATTATTATTATTGTTAAAAATGATATCTTGAATGAGTAATGATCAGATGGTGTGATGAATACAAACTAGTAAACTGAAATAACTAGAAATGGCTAACAGGAATATAGGACATGCGGACATACAGACATGCGGAGTCCATTTTAATGTTAAAAAATAAGGTGGATTGAAGTGGCTAATGAATTAAAGGAATGACTGTACAGTACTGTGCAAACAGTTTTGGCAGTTGTGGACAAAATGCTATAAAGTGAGAAAATAAAAACAAATCAATATTTGTGGTACCCACCCTTTGGCTTTCAATTCTTACTTTTGCACACTTTGTACACTTGCACAAATTCAGGGATTTTGTAGGATTAGATTCAGGGATTTTCTTTCGGCTGCTCCCTTAATGGGTCGCCACAGCGGATCATCCGTCTTCATACCCCCCTGTCCTCTACATCTGCCTCTTTCAAACAAACTACCTGCATGTCTTCCCTCACCACATCCATAAACCGCCTCCTTGGTCTTCCTCTTTTCCTCCTTCCTGATGGCTCCATCCTCAGCATTCTTCTGCTGATATACTTCATATCCCTCCTCTGCACATGCCCAAACCATCTCAATCTCGCCTCCCTCACCTTGTCTCCAAAATGTCCTACAAGTGCTGTTCCTCTAATAAACTTATTTCTAATCCTAATTTATTGCTCTAACTTGCAGCACATCCTTCCCAGCTCAGTCCTTCTGCCTGGCCAGTCGGTACAAATCCTTTTCTCCTTCCTTAGTGTCCAACCTCTCATACAGCTCCTCATATGCCTTTTCCTCAACTTAAGCTACATCCCTCTTCACCTGCTGCAGCATCTCAATTAATTTTTATTTGTATAACGCGTTTAACAATGAACATTGTCTCAAAGCAGCTTTACACAGATAATGCGGTGATAAAGAATGAATACGATTTTCTTTATATATAAGTTTGTCCCTGATGAGCGAGCCGGTGGTGACTGTGGAAAGGAAAAACTCCCCAATCACTTTGTACTCCTGCCTACTTTTCTCATCACTCTGTCAATCCCAATTCTGTTTCGCCAGCCTCTTTCTCCTTATGCTCTCCTGCACTTCCTCATTCCACCACCACGTCTCTTTGTCTTCCCTTCTATTTCCAAATGTCACATCAAGTACCTTTCTAGTTGTCTCCCTTATCACTTCTGCAGTAGTTTCCTAATCATCCAGCACCTCTTTACCACCACTGCACCCCTGTCTGACCTTTTCCCTGAATCTCACAGGATTAAATTCAGATGTAGGATAAAAAAGAAAATAAAATTACCCACATATTAAATTGATGAACATCAACAGCTGCTTTGTATAATTTGTTAATTTTTTTATTTTTTAGATTCAGTTGTATGATTAAAAAATTATGCAAAGCAGCTGCGGATGATCATTAATTTTATACGTAGGATGAAACACAGTCAACTGAAACAGAAACAGCCAATGGGGCCAGTGAGGTTGTGGAAGACATGTCTGCTTGTGGAAGTTTCATGTCACTGGCCACACAATATCAAGACTGATCACAGCAACAATACACAAAGTAATTATACTGCATCAGCAAGGTCTCTCCCAGGCAAAGATTTCAAAGCTATTTTGTAGAAGCACAAAGAAAGGTTTGCAATGTTGAGGACGGTATACGCAGTGGTTGTTCAAAGAAACTTAATGCGGCAGTTGAAAAACACATCATGTTTACTTCCCTTTGACATCGGAAAATTTTCCGGCAGTGCCATCAGCACCAAATATTTGATTTGCTGTGGATTTCTGTTGGTTTACTTTCCATTTTGTTAATTCATAAAATTTCTTTTATTTTTGAATCCATTCTTACATTACAGCATTTTTTCTTACCTGCCTAAAACCTTTGCAAAGAATATATTCATTTTTAATCACCACATTATCTGTGTAAAGCTGCTTTGAGACAATGTTTATTGTTAAAAGCGCTATACAAATAAAAATGAATTGGATTGAATTGAATTTGCACAGTTCTGTAAATGCTCTTTCAATATATTGCACATGTGAATTCTATTCAATCATTTCTGTCAATTCGACAAGCCTGTGTTTGAATCATAACATAGGAGTTAAATGCAGTCACCTGATGAGAGGCTAACAGGCAGAGACATACAGGTTGTAGCTCTAATCTTGCAGTTATTATTAAAACATATAAGCAATTTTTATGATGTAGTGTAATGTTGTCTCTTCTATTTCTCCCCCAGCAAAGTTAGTGTTCCACAACTTGGATTCCATTTTGAGTGAATACCTCGGTCATATTGTGACCTAACACTTACACCTAATGCAAAGTGGCCAATTCACTATAAGACACCATCAAAGATTAATATCGATATAAATTCATATCAATAATCAATTTAATTAATGTCTTCCATTCCCTATATTTCTTCTTTCCCTTGTAAACTTTGGGCATTTTAGACTATATGCCTAATAGCTTCTCGATGCATTTGGAGTTACAAATGGAACTACAAGTTATTAGATTAACCTATGCAGCATTTACTACACAGTTATAGCTGCACATTATCACTGTACATGCCAGATATTTTGGGTATCATGTGTCAGAAAGCTACCTGTTCCAACACACTAATAGCCTTTTAATTCCACACTCAATACTAAACTGCTAAATTGGGGATCTAATTTTACTCCCATTCAAGGATTTGAGTGCATCACCCTTAAATTATTTGGCATGCCAATTCAGAAAGAACAAAGTCTTCAAGCAACTTCCAGGGGTGGGCTATCAATAACTTGTAGCAGACCTATATCACCATGATATCTTTAGCAGAAAACGAAGTTTGAAATCTGGTCTCTGAGACAGTTCTGTGTTCATTCGAGGTTGTTCATTGGTTTATTCAGTCACAGCAACCTACTGATTAGCAGGTGGCAGCACTGTGCCTTTCTTCTTTAGTGCTGCATTGCGGAGATGGTTTCCTTCAGAAGAACTCTCTTAGTAATGAGTAGCAGAACTGCCAGCTCCACGATTTACAATTCACACTTTTTTCTTGCTGCTTTACTGAGTGGATTGTCCTCAGAATAGCATTTTGAGTGATTACTCAAGGAATTGCAGACCCCACTATTCATAATACGGCTCCACAAAACTAAAGTTTAATCTGCAGAACTATTTCATGTGTGTACAGTATCTAAGCTTTTAGTTGTCTAAATAGACATTTTATCCACATTAAAGTTGATACCAACATATCACACTTGCCAGTTTGTAGAAGTGAACCAAGCACCACAGCCCAGTAGGCATGGGCAGGGACAAATGATGTCCATAGCAACACACCAAAGGGTTTTTTCCTGTTTCTTATCTGAAGAGAAGATACTGGCTGAGCCTGTCAAAAAATAAAAAGATTGCTGTGGCATCAGAAGTGGCTTAGTCAAAAGTATCTGTTGGCAGAGAGCTCAGTATAGCAGGAGAACATTCTGTCTCCTGATTCATTCTTTTTCTTCAAACCTTTCTCCTAGTGCAATGGATACAACAGCTGTTATGGGCACCTTTGGTTACAGACGTATCTGGTGCAGTTCACCTAAACCCACATGTGCTTATACTTGCCATTGCTTGTCTGTATACCTGACATTGTTGATCACAGCATATGATTTGTGGTTTGTGAAGATAAAGGTCTATACTTAGTCACGCAATGCCAAAGCACAGAATTGGCTGTTATACATAGCGTGCACTTGCTTTGGAGTAAGTATTATACTCAATGATGAGGCATTGATTGAGCTGATCAAAGTCTCGGTCTTGGCATTGAAATACTTGGGGCAATACATATTTCCACTAATTAGACTTATGGACCGTTAACCACATTTGCTGCAATAAACCTCTGAAGGGTATCTGGAATTAAGCACCTTTCAGAAGTATGTTCAACCTGCAGTTAACCCCAACCACTACAGATGGGCACATATTCTCATTTCAAGGATGAGAAAGCAAAGGAAAGCCATATCTGCTTGTAAGAAATTAGAGCAGCCTGAATAGCCCCAAAATGTGTCCAAATTTTGTGACGCTGACATCTAATGAGTCATTTATGACAGTGTGTCATTATGACATTATGACTGCCATGTGTTGATGTAAATCACTAGAATAGAATAAGTAAAAAAAAAAATTCTGTTCTGGATTTAGCCATGCCTCACACAAAGTGATTTACCCACCAGATCAGTATTATGGTGCAACAGTCTTGATTTTGAAGGAAGTGCATATATCCAGGAGGGTGGTGCATACATCTTGGTGATACAGCAGATGTGGGAAAATTTCGAAGAGACAACTTTTTTCTAAATGCAAGTATGCTTATTTTTTAGGAGACAAAATATGGTCCACAACTCACTTTATGACCTACTGTATGCACTCCCACATCCTTTACTGACTCTGAACATGCTGCATACCATTAGAAAATTACTCTGCAGTGGTCTGCTCAAGGCTTCAAATGGGATAAAATAAATTTGAGCTCTGCTGCTGCTGCTGCTGCTGGAACATACTTGGATATTTTTCTTAGCCAGAAATGTTACAGAGGAGCATAAAATTCATTGTGGCTTCCCTGAAAAATAAAATATACATGAAAACATTGGGAAATAAATTTAAATTAGAAAGGAAAGCTATAGAAATGTGTGCATTGCATACATACATTAGATTCACAAGTGTTTGCACAGTGATGCAATACTTTCAATATGTACATCGCCTCAACAGATTTCAAATTGAACCAATCAAGATTTAAGTTTACAAAATATTCAATTAAAAATTGCAGTCTTTTTTAAAATATATTTACTCCACAGACACACACTTAAAAGCAAATGATTAACATGATTAAAAATAAATATTACCTAACAGAAGATAAAAATATTAGGGCTTAAATCAGTTACTGTTTTAACATAAAGAATTCTTTAGCCGACCAGCTTCTCATGTGAGTAACCATAAAAACTCTAAAACTAGGATTTTTCGATTAGACCTATTCAGCAGATCATTTTTGTCATTGTTTTGACATTTATTATGCTTTTTAGTGCTCAAACCATTTGTCTCACTCTGCAACAAGTCCGTTTGCATGGCCGTCATCCCAGAAAATAATCCTCTCCTGAAGCTGGCTCACAAGAAAGCCTGCAAACAGCATGAATTATTGGAACCATGTCCTGTGGTCTGATGACACTAAGATAAACTGATGTGTCCAGCATGTGTGTGTAGTACAGTTGTACCTTGACCTACGAGTTTAATTCGTTCCGTGTTCGAGCTCGTAGCTCAATTTGCTCACGCATCAAATAAATTTTCCCCATTTAAAATACTTAAAATGCCCTTAATCCGTTCCAACCCTCAAAATGCCACCCTATTTTTTGTTTCATGTTATTAAATAAGGAAAATACATTTCTAAATAACAAATATTGGGTGCAACCCAGATGAGGATGGGTTCCCTCTTGATTCTGGTTCCTCTCAAGGTTTCTTCCTTGTGCGTCAGAGAAAAACCTACTTATAAAGAACATATTCACTTTTTATCACCACATTATCTGTGTAAAGCTGCTTTGAGACAATGTTCATTGTTAAAAGCGCTATACAAATAAAAATGAATTGAATTGAATATTGTATATAAACATAATAGAAAGAGTATGTAAAGATATAATAATAGCCTCTGTTACGCAATCTCCTGCAAGCTGCTTCTCCGTCATCTTTTCATGGACAGCCGTCCGGAGCTTAGACATTATTTTAACACCTTTGGCTGGCGTTATAACCTTAAGCGACTCCTTCTGCTTCAAAATCGTGCAAATCGTAGACGTTGAACGTTCGTATTGCCTGGCCAAGTCTTTTACTGGCATACCTTGTTCATGTTTCTCGATAATTTCACGCTTTAATTTAATGGACATCATCCTCCTCTTCTCAGCATTGTCACTAGAACCTAGAACATTTAGAAGAAGGAATTCGCACAAAACATGAAGCACAAAGCAAGAAACCGCGAGCACAACAAATCACAGTGTTTACTCTACGAGGTGAACACGTGAAGAGAACGAGAGAGCGTGTAAACGTAACAAAGCAAAAAATCGACGGAGTGACGACTCGTAACCTCGGAAAACTGAGTAATTACATTAATACATTAATTCACTCGTAGATCAAGGTACCAGTGTATATCTTCCTATCGTGTCCCATAGGAAGATATACTACAATGGTTGCTGAAATGTGAGGGGTGTACTCACTTTTGTGAGATACTGTAGCTGTTATGTGCTACAAAATGTAAAATGGAAACGGGCTATTAGAAAAGAGCTAAAGCATTGAAAGCTAGTTGTGTCTTGGGGTCAGAAAATCTCCAGAACTACAATCCAGCAAAATCTATATCACCACAATTTGTTTGGAAGTGTTTCAAAAACAAAGCATTCAGCCTGATCCAAAATCAAACATATTCAGCTTGCCAGAGAGTACTGATTCTTCGAACATAGAAGTTTTTGGTAATAGACTCCAGAGGCGGATGTATTGTTTTTGTTTTTTTTTTTAGGCGAGGACCCGGATATTTTGTTGGTATACATGGCACCATTTTATTCTATCGATCTATATATACAGTATACACTGCCCGACCAAAAAAAAGGTCACCACCTGGATTTAACTAAGTAAATAGGTAAGCGCCTCCCTGCATGGATGATTGTTTCAGTTGGCAACAAGTAATTTAACCCTAAATGATGCAGTGAGTAGATTCTCATTTCTTAAACAACCATGTCGGAAGACATCCTGTGGTCGTGGAAAAGAGGTTAATCTGTTTTAGAAGGGTCAAATTATTAGCATGCATCCAAGGACATTGCTGAAACTACTAAAATTGGGTTAAGAACTGTCTAACGCATTATTCTAAACTGGAAGGATAGTGGGGAACCATTATCTTCGAGAAAGAAATGTGGTCGGAAAAAAATCTTGAACGATCGTGATCGGTGATCACTTAAACGTTTGGTGTAATAAAATCATAAAAAAAAACAACAGTAGAACTCACGGCTATGTTTAATGGTGAAAGTAAGAGCATTTCCACACGCAATATGTGAGGGAGACTCAAGGGATTGGGACTAAACAGCTGTGTAGCATTAAGAAAACCACTTACCAGTGAGGCTAATCAGGGGAAAAAAGGCTTCAAAAGGGAGCTAGGGAGCATAGCAAGATTTGACTCTGGAGCAATGGAAAAAGGTAATGTGGTCTGATGAGTCCAGATTTAGCCTGTTTAGCCTGAGTGATGAGGGCATCAAGGTAAGAAAAGGGGTGGATTAACTGATGCACCATCATGTCTAGTGCCTACCGTACAATCGTGTGGGGGCAGTGCTACGATCTGGGGTTGCTGCAGTTGGTCAGGTCTGGGTTCTGCAACGTTATGCGCCCAAAGAATGAGGTCAGCTGACTTCCTGAATATACTGAGTGATATAAGCGACCAGGATTCTTCAGGCTCAAATTGTGAAAGAGTGGTTGAGGGAGCATGAGACATAATTTTTAGTCCAGACCTTAACCCCATTAAGAATCTTTGGGATGTGCTGGAGAAGACCTTGTGCAGCGGTCCGACTCTCCCATCATCAATACAAGATCTTGGTGAAAAATTACTGCAACGTAATGCGTGCCATAATCAAAGCTATAGGCAGTACAACTAAATATTAGCGTGTGACTTTTTTTCAGACGGGTAGTGAATATTAGGGTGAAAAAACATAATATACAAAAATAATTGTTTCAGAGGTTTTGCTTTATTCATACTAAGCATTTTCTTCGCACAAATAATATCATCCTTACAGGCCTAGGCATCTGGAAACAGTTAAGAATCTTCAGCATCGAATTGAAGTTAAACACACAGAGACCAAAACCATATATGTCCAGCAAACAAACAGGTTACAAAAAGCCAACCAGAACTCCATGCTTAGTATGTGAATTATTGTTTTGATAACAGCTTGGTAGTGACTCTGCATGCTTCGACAGTTGGCAGTGACATTTTGGTGACAGGCTCTCTGAAAGTGAGGTTCTCTCCTTTAATATTACAGCTGTCATGACTGGGGTGGGAGCTGATGATGACATCCCACTTGGTGAGAGGAAAACTGTGACAGACTTCTGCTATCTGCTGGACAAGTCCAAACAGCTTTTCAATGGCCTAAGGTCTGTATGATGGAGTACTTTATTTCTCTTCAAGTACTTTTTACTTTGAACACTACGTTTGCTTTTCTTTTTGTATGCTCTCTCCTTGCACCTGAAGCGAGCATCCCACTATTACTGTGACTGAACTATAGCCTTGATCAAGGTGGTGTTGACTTTCCTCCCAGCTGCTTCACACTTATCATTAAGATGATTGTGGATGTGTGTTGGAGGTCTGGTTTGGGTGGTGTCAAAAGAAAAAAACAATATGGAGATAATATAAATGTTATCACTCGCTCTCCCTACTGCATAACAAATGTAGCTCTATTTTGTTATCCTGTCTATAACATTAAATAGTTGTCTACCAGACACTCAATGGCATTCATATATCTCTCAACTGAATCAGATAAGGCTCATTACTTTGGAGGCATCAACTCACCTTGACCATCTGCCAGCCACAGACACCATCAGCCTTGCTGTAACAGCTTCATGTAGCTTCCTCTATTCATTGGTGTTTCAGTGTCCTTGACCTCACTTGGTGCAAGAGAGAAGTCCTTCTACCAGTGCTTACTTGCACTAGAAGGTTCTCCTGGGTTTACTAGGTAAATATGATGCTCTGTTCATTAAGACCAGCTGACCACCAAGTGGTGATCAGTAGACAGTGCTACGTCTCTCTCTTCACCTGATTGTCAAAAACATATAAACTGATGTCTAATGATACAATCCCACAAATTCTCAAGTTCTTACACTGCCTCTGTCTCTGTTGCAGTTTTCATTGTGTCTCTGTGTGCTTAAGCCTGTTATCTGTTTTGTGTAAATGTGAGGATAGGTGTATGTGTGTATGTTCGCGGATAAGTGACTGTCTAAAAGCATGGATTATTTTAGAGTAACTGGAGAGTTACCATCATTCTCCCTTATATAGCCCTTAAGTGTTTGTCTGTTTGCATCTACCACCCCTGTGATACCAGTGCAGCCTAGTATCCTAGAAGAATGGGGAAATGATTGAGGTAGGATCAGAGAGAAAGAATGGAAAAGACAGAAGAGAATAGTAGTGCCAGAGTTACTACATCCATTTTCACACACATCTACCTTTCTTGCTCTTACCCTTTCCTCCACATCTGTGTCTTCTTTGTTAGTCTTCTTGCACTTTTCTTCTCTGACCTTCACTTTATTAACATGTTAATCGGACTGATAAAATTGGCAGTTTATGTACACACTCCCCATTAGCCGCTGTATTGCCACATCCACAGTGCTGTGTATTTTTTATTTATCACGGTGAAAGAGAATTAATTTCCCACAATTGGCTCAGAAAATAATTTTCATAAAATAAAATTGATAAGGTAAATTGACACACAGTCTTGATGCCTCTTTTTGTTTATTTATAGTTCTCTGACTTGACTTAAAAAAACTATATGTTGTGTATTGTGTAACATGATTAATGTTTGTGGTACAAACTAATGTTTTTTTTTTTTCTTTTCCCATTTCTAAAGAGATCTTCCTCAGTATGGACACAAACAATGGCAGTCCTATTTTGGCCGTACTTTTGACGTCTACACTAAGCTTTGGAAGTTTCAGCAGCAACACAGGTCAGTGATTAATTCCAAATAATAAATAATACTACAATACTAATGAACATGTGCAGTAAATTATTTTTTTCTAAAAAATTACAAACAGCATGAACATCAGAATATTGAAGACAATTCCTAAGCACTTATTCATGATTCTATATTGGCAATTGGTGAGCTAACCACCAATTACAGTATCTCACAAAAGTGAGTACACCTCTTACATTTCAGCAACCATTTTAGTATATTTTCTCAAGAAACAATACTATAGAAATGAAACTTGGATATATTTTAGAGTAGTCAATGTACAGCTTGTACAGCAGTAGAGATTTACTGTCCTCTAAAAATAACTCAACATACAGTCATTATTGTCTAAATAACTGCCAACAAAAGTGAGTACATCTATACATCGCTCAACCATGCAAAGCCACATGTCCTATTCATCATGTTCGTGTTTTTGTCTGCTTGACAAACCATACACATTTTTTTATCTTGTGTATTAGAGCAGTTAAAATTTGGTGGTTTGTGTACAATTCTCTCATACTGATCACTGGATGTTCAATATGACACCATGGAAAAGAACTTTCTGAGGATTTGAGAATTAGAATTGTTGCTCTCCACAAAGATGGCCGAGAGTATAAGAAGATCCATAACACCCTGAAACTGAGTTACAGTACAGTGGTCAGGGCCATACAGAGGTTTTCCAAGATGGGGTTTAGTCCGAACAGGCCTCTCAAGGGTCAATCAAAGAGGTTGAGTCCTCATGCTGTGCATCAGGTTCAGAAGCTGGCTTAAAAAAAAGGCATGAGTGCTGCCAGCATTGCTTTAGAGGTTGCAGAAGCGGAAGATCCACTCCGTAAACTTGTTTGGCTGATGATTCCTGGTGAGGAGAACCAAGAAAATTGTGTCTTGCCTACAGTCATGCATGGTGGTGGTAGCATCATGGTCTGGGGATGCATGAGTGCTGCTGTACTGGGGAGCTGTGGTGCATTGAGGGAAACATGGATTCCAACATGTACTGTGACATTCTGAAGCAGAACATGATGCCCTTCTTTCAGAAACTGGGCCGAAGGGCAGTTTTCCAACACAAAAACAACCCCAAACTACCCGACAAGATGTCATCTGCCTTGCTGCAAGTGAAGATGATGGAGTGGCTAAGTATGTCTCCAGACCTGAACCCTATTGAGCACCTGTGGGCATCCTCAAGCAGAAGGTGAAGAAGTGCCATGTGTCTTAACATCCAATCGCTCGTGATGTCATTATGGAGGACTGGAAGAGGATCCCAGCAACAACCTGTGCAGCTCTGGTGAATTCCATGCCCAGGAGGATTAAGGCAGTGCTAGATAACAATGGTGCACACACAAAATATAGACACTTTGGACACAGTTTTGACATCTTCACTTAGGGTGTACTCACATTTGTTGCCAGCTATTTTGACAATAATGACTGTATGTTGAGTTATTTTTAGAGGACAGTAAATCTGTATTGCTATACAAGCTGCACATTGAATACTAAAATATATCCAAGTTTCATTTCTCTAGTATTGTCCCTTGAGAAGAAATATACTAAAATAGTTGCTGAAATATGAGGGGTGTACTCACTTTTGTGAGGATACTGTAGGTTACATTTGCTAAAGTGAGATTTAACTCAGTATAACAACTGAATAGTGTATCTTTTACAAATATATAGACATCACCAGCGAAGTTCATACACAATGCTCTCTATATACAATTTATATGGCTTTATTAATATTGGTAAAATAAAATAGAATAACAAAAATGTCACTATTTGCACCCTCAAAGGTAGTATGTGTGTGTCTGTTTGTGTATTCAATGGGAGCACAGACAGGTGCTGGACAATCGATATGGCCTCAAGAGGTGGCAGATTGGTGAGGTGGCCTCCAAAATTGGCCAGCTCTACTACCATTACTAGTAAGGCTACTTATCCTTAAAATCTTGGTTTGTTCAGGCAAGGACTGCAGAATGTTCTGATGAGTGTATTTCTCGTTTCTTTCCTTCCTCAGCCTCCGTACCTCAGAAACAAGCTACTTAAATGAAGCATTTTCCTTCTACTCAGCCATCCGCCAGCGCTCATATTACTACCAGGTCAACAAGGAGGACAGGTGAGCATGGACTTCTTAAAAAAATCAATCAGGCCTAACATTAAATGTATCCAATTTCCACCAACCAGGCAAAAGATTATGACCTTATAAAATTATGACCATTGATTTGAATAATGATTTGAGGGAGTTTGACAAGGGCCAAATTGTGATGGCTGGACAGCTGGGTCAGAGGTCTTCCTGGTCTGCAGTGGTCAGTACTAGAGGTCTACCAATTGATCAGCCGGCTGATTATTAACGGATTCGTGTACCTTTTTTCAATCATGTCTGCTAATTTGCAAAGACAAGAGCTAGAATGGCAACAAGCTTGTTCCCTCCCCCCGGCATTCCCCTGTGGCTGACCATCAGCATCAGTTAGTGAGCCTTCAAACAGCTGTAGTTTAGGCTACAGGTAGAGACGGATACAAAAACCTGGTACCAAGTGCACTGATTGGAGAGGTTTGTGTTGTTCAATAAGTGTTCAGTTTAGGCACTTTTATGACGGATTTTCCGCACCGCTAACAAAAAAAAAAAAAAATAAAAAAAGTATTTCTCACAGAAAAGTATTGCATTAACACATGTTTTGCTATGCACATGTTTATTGGAACAAAACAAAAAAAGGGAGGGGAAAAAGCAAATTTGACATAATGTCACACAAAACTCCAAAAATGGGCTGGACAAAATTATTGGCACCCTTTCAAAATTGTGGATAAATAAGATTGTTACAAGCATGTGATGCTCCTTTAAACTCACCTGGGGCAAGTAACAGGTGTGGGCAATATATCAACAATATCAAGGTTACAAGTCCATTTCCAGAGATCTAGATTTGCCTTTGTCCACAGTGCGCAACATTATCAAGAAGTTTGCAACCCATAGCACTGTAGCTAATCTCCCTGGCCGTGGACGGAAGAGAAAATGATGAAAGGTTGCAACGCAGGATAGTCCGGATGGTGGATAAGCAGCCCCAAACAAGTTCCAAAGAAATTCAAGCTGTCCTGCAGGCTCAGGGAACATCAGTGTCAGTGCAAACTATCCGTAGACATTTAAATGAAATGAAACGCTATGGCAGGAGACCCAGGAGGACCCCACTGCTGACACAGAGACATAAAAAAGCAAGACTACAGTTTGCCAAAATGTACTTGAGTAAGCCAAAATCCTTCTGGGAAAACGTCTTGTGGACAGATGAGACCAAGATAGAGCTTTTTGATAAAGCACATCATTCTACTGTTTACCGAAAACGGAATGAGGCCTACAAAGAAAAGAACACAGTACCTAAAGTCAAATATGGTGGAGGTTCAAAGATCTTTTGGGGTTGTTTTGCTGCCTCTGGCACTGGGTGCCTTAAGTGTGTGCAAGGCATCATGAAATCTGAGGATTACCAAAGGATTTTGGGGCGCAGTGTAGGGCCCAGTGTCAGAAAGCTGGGTTTGCGTTATTCAATTTTTCAATTCATTCATTTTTATTTGTATAGCGCTTTTAACAATGAACATTGTCTCAAAGCAGCTTTACACAGATAATGTGGTGATTAAAAGTGAATATGTTCTTTATAAGTGTAAGTTTGTCCCTGATGAGCAAGCCGGTGGCGACTGTGGCAAGGAAAAACTCCCCGAGATGGCATAAGGAAGAAACCTTGAGAGGAACCAGACTCAAGAGGGAACCCATCCTCATCTGGGTTGCACCGAATGTCCATTTGTAGCAGATATACAATGTTGCGGGGTACAGTTATGATGATCAGAAGCGAACTGTATTCCTGAGTCAGTGTACGAGACTGTTGACATTAACTACAGTCCAATCCATCCTCAAAGCTCCCGTTCTTACTCCGGAATTTCATGGAACCACCCAAGGCGTTGATGAGAAACCGTCCCAAGCTGCACAGAGTGGCTTCCAGTCGAAGAGAACACTATCCAGAGGCAGGCCTGGACGAAGTGGGACGATCGTCCCACTTCGTCACTGGAACCTCAGGAGCATGTTTAACTCGACCGAGAGAGAGAGAGAGAGAGAGAGAGAGATAGAGAGAGAGAAGAGGGTGACAGGAAGAGAATGATATGGATTATTATGTGTCCTTATTGTTGTATGAGAGTTAAAGTCACTGTTCAGTTGGGACTCCGGCAAGACTCGCTATGGCAGCATAACTAAAAGAGAGAACCAGATGGTAACACAGACATGAGGGATCTCTGGGATAAGAGACGACCCACCATACCACCGTCAACAAACCTGAGTGAACGTGTGAATGTGAGGGGACGACAGCATACAAATATCCCAGTTCACCAAACACTTTATATCCATGTTCCCTCCAGATCTGAGCCTTTACCTGAAAAAATCTACTGATCAAAGGCTTGACTATATAAATATGTTTTCAACCTCGACTTGAACACTGAGACTGTGTCTGAGTCCCGAACACTGATTGGAAGGCTGTTCCATCACTGTGGGGCTTTATGAGAGAAAGATCTGTCCCCTGATGTAGTCTTCATTATTTGAGGAACAAACAGATAGCCAGCACCTTTTGATCTAAGTAGGCCTGGAGGATCATACTGGTACAGAAGTTCACTCAGATACTGCGGTGCGAGACCGTTAAGTGCTTTATACGTCAGTAGTAGTATTTTATAATCAATGCGAGATTTGATTGGAATCAGTGTAGACTGATTAATACAGGGGTGATGTGGTCATATTTCCTAGATCTAGTGAGGACTCTTGCTGCTGCATTCTGAACCAACTGAAGCTTATTTATGCACTTACTCGCACACCCAGACAGTAAAGCGTTACACTAGTCTAATCTAGAAGTAACAAAAGCATGAACTAGTTTTTCTGCATCCTGTAACGACATCATATTTCTAATTTTAGCAATATTTCTAAGGTGAAAGAAGGCGATCCTGGTGATATTATTCACGTGAGCCTCAAAGGAAAGACTAGGGTCAATAATAACACCAAGGTCTTTGACTACTGTACACGCTGAAACAGAAACACCATCCAGAGATGCTACGTAATCTGAAAGTTTGCTTCCAGCTGCATGTGGTCCTAGTAAAAGTACTTCCATCTTATCTGAGTTGAGCAGAAGAAAGTTATCAAGCATCCACTGTCTAATGTCCTTTACACACTCCTCAACATTGTTAAGATGATCTTTCTCATCTGGCTTTGCTGAAATATACAGCTGTGTATCATCAGCATAGCAATGGAAGCGAATACCATGTTTATGAATAATTTCACCAAGAGGCAGCATATATAAAGAGAAAAGCAGAGGGCCTAAGTCAGATCCTTGAGGAACACCAAACTTTATCTCAGAGAGTGTGGAGAACTCACCATTTACATCAACAAACTGATAGCGATCAGTCAAATAAGACCTGAGCCAAGAGAGAGCTGTTCCCTTTATTCCAACAATGTTCTCAAGTCTAGCAAGTAGTATAGTGTGATCAATGGTGTCAAAAGCTGCACTAAGGTCGAGCAAAACAAGTAAGGAGACAAAACCCTGATCAGAGGCCAATAACAGGTCATTTACCACCTTAACTAGCGCCGTCTCTGTGCTATGATGCGGCCGAAATCCTGACTGATACATTTCAAAAATGTTATTCATAAGTAGGTGTGAGCATAACTGCTGTGCTACAACCTTTTCTAAAATTTTGGATATAAAGGGGAGATTTGATATTGGTCTGTAGTTGGACAGCTGACATGGGTCAAGGTCAGGTTTCTTAATTAGAGGGTGGATAACTGCCAGTTTAAGGATTTTGGTACAAAACCAGTGCTAATGGAAGAGTTTATTATTTTTAAAACAGGTTCAATTACCTCTGGAGTTATCTGTTTAAAGAAACTTGTAGGCAAGGGATCGAGAATGCAGTTTGATGATTTTGATGAGGAAATTAATAAAATTGTCATTCTCATGAATAGGAGTGAAGCTTTGTAATTGATTGTCTGCTATAATTACACTGCTGTCTACAGGGTTACTTGTAAAATAATTTGGATTTATATTAACCGTCTTTATTTCTTGCCTGATGTTTTCAATTTTATTATTAAAAAAGTTCATGAAATCATTACTACCTAATGATGGTGTGCATGTTAGTGCAGTGCTTTTATTCCCTGTTAATTTTGCTACCGTGCTGAATAAAAATCTAGGATTATGCTTGTTATTTTCTATGAGGGTGGAGAAATATGCTGATCTAGCAGCACTAAGAGATTTTCTATAATTTAGGAGGCTCTCCTTCCATGCTATTTGAAATAATGTTAATTTTGTTTGACGCCATTTACGTTCTAATTTCCGAGTGGTCTGTTTTAAGGTGCGCGTATGATCATTATACCACTGTGCTAATTTTTTCTCCCTGAACATTGTGGTCTTAAGGGGAGCTACATCATCTAGAGTATAACGTAACGTTGATTTTAGGTATTCAGTGGCCCAGTCGAGCTCTGCGGGGTCAGACGGAGATCTATCTAATATCGTAATTTCTGGAAGATTATTGATAAAACGCGCTGCTGTAGCTGACGTGAAAGTACGCTTAACACGATAACGTGGTGAGGTAGTAATGCAATGACTGAGGCAGATTTTAAAAGAGATGAGATAGTTTAGAGATCTTGCGTTAGAGATCTTGGGTCTTCCAGCAGGACAATGACCCCAAACATACTTCAAAAATCACCCAGAAATGGATGGCAACAAAGCGCTGGAGATTTCTGAATTGGCCAGCAATGAGTCCAGATCTAAATCCCATTGAACACCTGTGGAGAGATCTTAAAATTGCTGTTGGGAAAAGGCACCCTTACAATTTGAGAGACCTGGAGCAGTTTGCAAAGGAAGAGTGGTCCAAAATTCCAGGTGAAAGGAAACTTATTGATGGTTATAGGAAGCGACTGTTTCAGTTATTTTTTCCAAAGGGTGTGCAACCACATATTGGGTGTCCAATACACACAAAGGGAATAAACATGTGTATAGCAAAACATGTGTTAATGCAATACTTTTCTGTGAGAAATACTTGATTTTCTGGAAAAAAATTCAGGGGTGCCAACAATTTTGGCCTTGACTGTATACTGTTGGTATATACATGATGTGTATTATCTTGGGTACTAATGTTACTAATGTAATATGTATAAAATGTTAAGTCTATTTTATTTTCATTGCAATTATAGAATATTTTATTTTTTTTATATTTTCATTTATTTATTACATTTCACTGCATGTTGAACTTTGTGTGGTTTTGTATGTGACAGATAACATTTGGATTTAGTGGTATACAGTTCTTTCTTTCTTTCGGCTTCTCCCATTAGGGGTCGCCACAGTGGATCCTCCGCATGTTTGATTTGGCACGTTTTTACGCTGGATGCCCTTCCTAACACAACCCTCCCCAATTTATCCGGGCTTGGGACCGGCACTGAAAGTGGCTGGGGTTGGTTTAGTGGTATACAGTAATGAGGAAAAAGAAACACCCTCTTTCAATTCTATTACATTTTTTTTTTTATAACAATTGTTTGCCCCCCTCAAATTTCATGTAAAAAAAAAACCTCAAGTGACACAAAAAATACATAACAGATCCACTGAATTATTGGGTGTAGAAATTTTTTCTCACACAGTTTCAGACAGTTGGTTTACTTTTAGAAAAAGAATAAGGTAATCTGTACTCTTGAAATTTTCTTTTATTTTTATTCTATCAATTTTGCCAGTCTGTTTGATTCTGTAAGCTGTCACCTTTCTTTTGTCTTTTTCTTGTCTCTGTCCTTGTCTGTTTCCTTACTCTCTTCCACTGTCAACTTCTCAATGCCTCTCTCACAACGTTTCATTTCTGCATGCTTTTTCCCTCAGGCCTGAGTTAGTGGTGAAGAAGCTGAGGTACTATGCCCGGTTCATTGTGGTGTGTTTGCTGCTCAACAAGATGGACCTGGTGAAAGTTTTGGTCAAGGTAATTTCCCAACTGTGGGGCATTTCAGCATAACCCTGATTCAAATGCAAATACATTTTGCCATCTTGTTCACCGTTGGGTCAATATAGGGGTGGCGATATATTGGTATGAACGTGACAACCGGTATTATGTTATACCATGAGATGGATTTTGCTATACCGTGGATACTGTTACATATTCATGAATTCTAATTTTGCATATATAATATTTTGTTCAATTTGGTACTCTTTTACACTAATATCCATACGACAGAGACAGAACAAGAACAAGCGCGCACAGGCAACTGCAGTTTGCAAACTCATGAGATTTTACAATTGAGACGGCAAAAGTGAACGAGATGAACACACAAAGTCATGTTGAAGATCATGAGTATGAATTGGTAAAAAAGAAAGTGGCCTCCTCGGTCATATGGAACTGGTTTGGGTTCAAAATCTCTGACTTCGACCAACAAATAATACTGTGCAATTTGTGTTGCTGTGTTGTTGTAGCTAAAGGTGGAAACACCAGCAATTTCTTTAACCAGTTGAAAACCATGTCTGCGAATATGAGGAATGCACCCAAATGCGTACAACAGATATTCCTGGATGTGGAGCACACCCGAAGATGAGCATACTCATTCTTGCCAACAAGCTCTGCCACTGATTCGACATGCAGAATCAGCCAAGAAACAGCTGATTCCGTCCAACCAAAGCCAACGGTGCAGGGAGAAAAAAAAAAGCCCCCCCAACATTCCCCAATGGCCGACCATCAGCTTGTTGACCCATATCGGTTGACCTCAAGTCAGTATCTGTTAAAAGTTGTCCAATGAAGGAATAGCGGTGAACCGGCGACAGGGTCATGGATGGCCAAGGCTGAGAAGATGGTCACGGCTCCCATTCAGCAATTAATAAGGTCATCCTTCGCTGTCAGTACTCCTTATGACAAGACAAGCAGAAAAGGAAAGACATAAGTGTAACAACACATGACCTAGCGAAGGAATGTTTGAATGTTTCCCATTCAAACTGTTTCAGAAAGTTGATTCAAACTCTGGAGCCAAGATGTGAGATTTCCAGCATAAACATTTTAGTCAAAAATGTTTAAAATACATATTTTGCCTGTAATTCAACAAAGGTCTATAAAAACTGATTCCAAATTCCCAATATAATATCGATATCATCTGGGCAGTGGAAAATATAATGATATGAATTTTAGCTTATATCGCCATATCACGTTTCCTGCATTTAGACTCCTCCTCATCATTTTGCTCCTCCTTTAACTGTTATTGTTGGTAGAGCTCAAAAGATATTGCATGGTTTAATGCTTGTGCAGGAGCTTTCTGAAGAGATTGAAGACTACACACAGCGATTCAATACAGAGGACCAGTTAGAGTGGAACCTGGTGCTGCAGGAGGTTGCTGCTTTTGTGGAGGTAAAGCTTCTGGATAAAAATGTTTCATAAAGGAAGTTTCTGTTTTATTACAAAAAATCATGTAAAGACAGGTGTAGTGTAATTATTATTTATAATTTATCAATTGTAACGAAAAATCTTGAAGTGTATGTAAGTTAAGCAACTGTGGCCAATCTGAAATAATGTGGGTAAGAAAATAGTTGACATGCAAACTCGTATCACTTCCATAAGTATATGTGTATCTAAGTTTGTGCTATGTTGCTGATCAATGCAACAGCTACAAAACAATAAGGCATATATTTCAAATTTGAAATAATTATAATAAAAAGTACTACATTTAAATGGGGGTGAGAGTGAATACTAGCATTTTTGTATAGACCCATTTCAGCTTTGTGGCCTTTTTCCCCACGTTCCCCCATCCTAAGACAGACAGCTTGCATATGGAATTAAAGATTTTTATGTTGTGTAATATAGAATCCTTTGAGACATGTTTTAAGTACAGCTGGAAAATCAGATTTCCACATTAATATAATGTGTTTAGCAGTTATCATGCCATATGTAATGGTTGACTGAGCAAAGTTGGAAAAGATTTGAAATGACATTGAGTATCAAATTCAGTTAATTGCTAGAATAGTGGAAATTCTGAGATAATGTTAATATGACTAAGTATAACTTCCTGAATGGGTTTTAAGTTCTTTGTAAAGCTGAAATGCCTCATATAGTCATTTATATGTAATGGATTTGATGATGACCCATGTGTGCCATGTATATAGCATTGATGCCATCATGGCATTATAGCTTAATAAAAAAATAAATAACAAAATAAGTATATCTGTATAATCTAAGTATATTTAAATAACATGATTATATTAACAGATAAAAGCATATTTTTGTGAATACTTATTTTTGCCTGTGGTTTTCTTCTGTTGTTGTAGCCAGTTGATGGTGCATGTTTTACATTTATGGCATTTGTCAAGCACCCTTATACAGAAGCGCTTTGAAGTCTCTGGTTCACTAGGGCAAAAAAAAAAACTAAAATAAAACCCATTGCTTAGGAAGTAATATAGTAAGTTTGAGTTATAAGAGGAATTTATGTAATGTTATACCTGTTGTTCTTTTAAAACAGTTTCATAACTGGTAACTGTGTTTTTTCTATTTTGCTTTTGTGTGCTGGGTGGCCACTGTGCCCTGTGGAAACATTTTATTTACACGTGCTTGTTTACCGACTGATGCATGCAAATCCTGAAATCTTGTAAAAAGTTATAAATGCTTTAGCCAATTCAATAGGTTATTTGTTTTGTATTTTTGGATAATGTGGTTTTTTTTTTTTTGTTTTTTTTTTTGTTTTTTTACATGGTTCGTCAGGCAGATCCAGTTATGATCCTGAATGATGACAATGCAGTAGTGGTCAAGTCCAATCGCATGCAGGAAGGGGGTGTGCCCCAGCTTGAGCCAGGAATGGTGGTTGGCCAGCTGACGTTGGCTGACGCCCTCATTGTTGGCAATTGCAACAGTCAGGTAGGGCTTTAAACATTTACATTTCATAATTTTTACATAATTGTTTTTTCCATTTGGAAGCTACTCCTTGTAAGCAATGAGTTTTTTGACAATGCAATCTACTTTTATGAACAGACAAATCTAATGCTAGCTTTTTGGCAAGCCTGTCTCCCAGTTATATGACCGAATAAATGACTAATGAAACAAATGGAATGGAATTGCAAGGTGTTGAAATATGGAATGGTTGCCATGTTGGTTCAGCATTCTTTTCACCCGGAATAAGTCTCAAACCTTCTCTGCACTAAAACAAACCCAAACCTTTGAGCTTCCACATCCATGTTTAACTGTGGGTGTGAGATCTCTGTCTTACATAAGTTCTTTTATTAGAGCCAACAAGGTCAGCTTGGGACTCGTCTGACCACATAACTTTTTTCTATTGTGTTTTTGCCTTTACATGTGTCAAAAAGAAACATGCATTTGTGCAAAAAAAAAAAAAAAAAAAAAGGTGTTTCCAAACTTTTGACATGCACTGTACATTTATGTGCTTATCTCCTTCTGAAAAGTATCTCTACCTTAGTATTCTCATTGGAGCATCGAAGCCTTAATAGGCCTTCTGTTCAAGTGAATATATTAAACATATGGTCACATCTTTTTCCTAGATTCAAAACCTATAACCAAAACTGAATGGCTTTCATACCTTAGGGAGGCAAAAGATGATTTTATGGGGTCTCTCGTTCATTTTCAGCCCTGAGGTGCAGTTTGCAGCTGCTCTTAGAAAACTTGCCTGTTATTAAGACATCCCATAACTGCACTAGAAATATCAGTTATCTCTGAACCCATAATTATTTACTATAATGGGAAATGTTTAACTGAATCAATTGCGCAAAAGCTTCAAACATGCCAAGTTATTTGGAATGTTTAAAATAAAGAGGGTGCCAGTGAAGTTGTTTTTGAAGTAGTTTTATGTAATTATTATTTGTATTATGCTCATATAGAAAAATATAGTTTAAATATTTTATAGTTTTCAGTAGATTTATTTTTGCACATTTTGCAACAAATTACCAGAAAGAACTTTTAACATCTTATATTTAGTAGCTTTAAACTTATTTAAAAAAAAAAATCTTTTTGCTCAGGTGAAGTTCAGCGAGTTGACCATCGACATGTTCCGCATGCTCCAGGCCCTCGAGCGAGAACCAGTGAATCTTGCCACCCAAACCACCAAACCAGGGACACTTGTAAGAGAAGACTCTTGCACTCTCCCCATCTCTCTCACCGTTGAGTGTTCTTTTTCGTCTCTTTATTCCTCTCCCTTTCATCACTTTCACTCTTTCACTCTCTTAGGCTTTCATCTCTCTCTTTTTTCCAGGAGCCCAGTGAAAAGCCAGCCAAGCGGGAGAACCCTCACAAATACCTTCTCTACAAACCCACATTCAGCCAACTTTACACGTTCCTTTCAGCCTCCTTTAAGGTCAGCAGTAATTTCCTCTACATATTAAGTATAAACTGAAGTAAAACATTTCTTTATTTGCTCACAAGTGGAATAAATTAAAATGGCCTTGCGAAATCGCTGATGTAGGAATAATAATGTGCTGTGGTTGTACACACTAACGAATGTAACTTGATGCAACATATTTCCAGCTATACTTATCAGCAATCTGGTAATGGTGTGGCATCATGTCAGCCTGTTGCTTCGTGTGTGTGTGTGTGTGTGTGTGTCTTTGTGTGTGTGTGTCTGTGTGTGGCACAGTTGGGTGTGATAGCACATTACTAGCTCTCATCTGTTGTATCCTAACACCTTTAGTTAAAGAGCAGAAGGGAGACTTTTTTTCCCCACGTGTGACCCATGTGTTTGCTACTGCTAAGCCATATATTTGCAAATACTGTCAATACATTTCAGTTAATCCAATGAGTTGGTTTCTTTTCTTTGTGATTTTGTCATCATTTACAGAGAGCTTGCTCTGTATTTCTTTACATTTTTTATTTTTTTTTTTTGTTGACGTGCAGTATGCTTGTAAGATAATTGTAATAGATCTTGTGTTGGATAAAAATGGATAGTTTTTTTTAACTTTTTGCTTTGTTGCTTTGTAATATGGTAATGAAAAGAAAAAAATTCAGAAACTACTAAATGGGTACATGGAAATTTGACTTTGCAAATCATCAGAATATTATACATGTATGTAACAGTAAAAAATATATATATTTTTTTTACTTTAAATATTAAACCAATTTAGTATTTAATTGCTAACAAGTTTATAATTTTATAACACCAGAGAAAGTGCAGTAGCACAACATTAACTCTGCAGCATGTGTTCCTATTACCAAAATGTCTTAACATTAAAATGGTGTCTGTGTACAGCTGAGAAAGTAAACAGTAACCTAGCGTTTTAGCTAAACTAAGTATCTCAGAATCTTGTACATCTTGTGATTACTAAATGTTTCAGGGCCTTAAATTGTCAGCTGTTTTAAGATATTTAGGATATTTATCTATACGTTGCTTTTGTATGTGAGAGTTGCAATTTTTGGTTTCTTTTTTAGGAGCTACCTGCCAATAGTGTTCTCCTGGTATATCTGTCAGCAACCGGGGTCTTTCCCAGTGGACGCGTGGAATATGAAGGTATGTTCTTGCCACTGTTTTGGTCATTCTGTTTATTGCTTTCTCTGAGGAAACCCTTATTTATATATATATAATAATTTGAATTATTGTTGTGGGATCATTTAAAAATTCACGCAAACGGTGAGACAAAAAGCAAGCATGATAATATGCTTTGTAACCCAGTAATATTGACAGCTTATAAAAAGTTCATTAATTGTCTATCATCAAGTTTCTCTTTGAAATGTGGCCAGTCAGCCACACAAACACATACACACCATCTCTCACTCACTCATTCAGCGTATGATCAATAATGTTCCCTTGCATACATTAGACAATGTTCCCTTGCATAGAGTACACAATGTTATAATGAAGTTCTGTTCACTCGTCTTACTCGGCTGTTCTATAACATAACGAGGTCAGAGTTTTAAACTCCTCAGAGACCCATCCTCTTTTGTGACCTAAAAATTCCTTTTCCCAAAATGCTGCTCTGAAATTAAGTTCTTATGAGCCACCGGAAGAAAAGTTGGAACAAATGCTTCATTAGTCCCTTATTCTTTGTGATCTCCTCAGGACCTTATGATTTTGGAGGAGTTCTAACCAACACTAATCGTGACGTAGTAAATGGCGAGGCGGGGCAGAAGAGAAACCAGGCCCAGAAAGAAATGCACTGGTGAACAAATCTACCCAATCACTGGATACACAGCATGACTCCTTCAACTATCTTTAATTGAAAATGTGCCTTGTTAACATTTATTAACATGCAGTTATAATAATGCTGTGTGCTTTCATATGTGCAACCGTCAGCCTTCACCCTGGAGACCTGTATCCCTTTACCAGGAAGCCGTTGTTTATTATTGTTGACTCATCCAACAGCACAGCCTACAAGGTAAATTTCATTCATTAATACACAACAGGTGGCCTACAGAATCATCTCTAAACCATCATTTGGAGTTTTATAAATATTCATAAAGCTGCATTTAAATAAAATTAAATATCATTTAAAAAAGGTATCTTAAATATAAAGCTTAAAAATAGTGAAATGATTATCGCCATTTTTCAGGGATTGTTTTGAGAAATATAGACAGCTGCAGAAGTGTGCATTCATGTGGCTTAAAACCATGATAAAGTTGTTTTAAATATGAATGGTTACTTTAATGTTACAATATTTATTCATGAAATTATTCAGTATAATTAAACAGGTACTAATGTGTATTTTTTTGTCTCCCTCTTTTTCTCTGTGTAGAATTTCTGTAATTTGTTTGGCCAGCCTTTGGTGTGCCTACTTTCCCCCACCATGTATCCAAAGAGCATTCAAGGTCTTTTTCATGTAACCTATTAGTGCTACATATGGGTTTTTTTTTTTTGTAATAATACAAAAAAGAACAATCTAATTTATTAAACCTTAAAGGGAAATTTGGGTAGACAAAGAACATAGTTTACTGAATACAAAGAATAAATGCATATAATTACACATACTACACATATTTGGTCATGACATAATGCAAAATGTGTAAGATTACAGGTTTATTTTGAAAGAAGTTTTGCACTAAATGTGTTCAAAATGAAGCATTAAGCAAAATCTGCTCATTTGGTGTAGTACACATACAGTGTTTTGGGATATGTATATTATATATAATTTAGGGCTGTTAATCAAATAAAAAAAATTTAATATTTAATCGTGATTAATCGCATGATTGTTGTGAGTTAACTCATGAATAATTGCAATTAATTGCACATTTTTATCTGTTTTAAATGTACAGTACCTTAAATTAATACTTTTTATGTTTTTAATACTCAACATGGGCATGGACAAATATAGAAGCTTTATGTCAATGTATATTTATTATTAGTGAAACCCAACTCAACATAGCGCATGAAAAAATATATACTTGTAAATGTTTTAAAGTAATTATAGTGTTTTAAATTACGTAATTTATCAGGCCACCAAACAGAACTTTTGCTGTGTTTTTACATGGACAGTTTAAATTGTGGATTTTGGTGCTAATTTGAGACTTTTTGAGAATTTTTTCATATTTATTCATTTATATTTGTAATAAAAATGGTCAAACTACATACATGAATATTAATCGCACGTTAATAAAATTAGTGATTAGAAAGTATTTTAAAAGTGACATTATGTTATAATGTTTGTCAGGAATAAATTAGACTGTTTAAATTAGAATGTTTCAAATTAGAATAAATTAGACAGAATGTTTTACGTTTCATTTATAATCAAAGCTCTACTGTGTAACTGAAGACAAATTTTTTGAGGCAACCAATTTGGACAACTGAAATTATTCATGCAGTTTGGAATCTTAAGTTAGAAAAGTAATGTGTCTGATATGTGTTGTGAACTCATTACAACTTTTAATGAAATGGACCAAAATTATACCGTATGTCATGAAACTACACTAAATATCTAGTATAAGTATACACAAGTGGAGAATATATATATATAGAAATTTTATCAATTTCTTACAAATAAAAATATATAGGTTCAAGTACAAATGATTGAATTCCCTCTCACTGCTATGAAAACCCTAAATTGTTTTTTAGTGTAACTACAATTAATTCTGTAATTCCCTACAGAATACACCTCTTCCTAGATTAAAAAAATAAAAATCACATCTTTTAACCTCCAATTCTAAAAAATTTAATTCATTATTTACAAAAAGGAAAAAAGAGGCTGTCAAACAAGGTTTTGTAAACTGGGTGATGATACATTAGTCGCACTAAAGGAACTGTAGTTCCACTCTAAACTAAAATTTGTAAAAGCAGATACTTTTTAATCTTTTGTGAAGAGATTCCAAAGCTATACGATGTCATTTGAGAAGGAATTTTATTTGAGGTTCAGGAAAAATTAGATTTTTTCTTTAAGACTGATCTCTACATAATTATAATAACTTTTTGAACAACAATATTGTTGTCTGTATTTTAGACCAGTCTCAGCGGGGGAGTCTCTTCACTCTTTTTCTCTACAACCCCTTAATGGGCTTTCTTTCTGTCTGCGGACTGACCAGTGTGCGCCAAGGCTTATGGGAAAAGGCCCAGGAGCTTTTGCACAAAGTTTCTCACGACATTGGCCAGATGCTTACCAGCTCCCGAGCCATAGGTAACTACAGACCATTAAAGTTATTTAGTATTTAACTGTATATAACTGTAGCGAGTTGATTAAATGTTTATATAAACATGAATATATAGAAATGTCTTATTATTGTGTTTTCATCCCAGATCAGGCTTTTTTGCAGTTCTATGGTGATGAGTTTTTGAGGCTGGTGATGATCCGGTTCGTGTTCTGCTGTGCCACTCTTCGACTACACAAGCTCTTCCGTGTAAGACAGCATTCCAGTTTGAATATCCATCTGAACACACTCTATCTGTATATTTAGAATATTTATCTGTCTATTTTTCATGCAGTATCTATATCTGGGCCTAAATTTAAGAAGTTTTTAGAGTGTTATGCAGCATTTTGTTCTTTAGGATGAAAACCTGGCAAGTTTTCCTTTTCTGTGCTACATGTTTCGGCAGATGAAAATAAACCATTGGTCTAAGTGCATCTGAGAGAGATGATCATTATGTAAGAAAGTGAACAAAAATTAGATCCTTTTGGGATGTGTTCACTTGTCATCTGTAGCTATGAGCTACTCTAAACTTTGACAGAGCTGTGGAATTGCAGAAATCTCATGTTGTATTCGATACAGATACACAAAAAGATAATAAATGAAGGATGCCATATGCAAAAATGTTAAAATGTGAACCTTTTATTTCAGTATATGGGGTCGACTCATATTAGTGACTGCAAGTAAACAATTCTGGTAACTTTGTCTACTTCTACATTTATGTAGAATTATAGAACACTTTTAAGGGTTCACAAACTTTCAAGCACATATGTACAGCATAGATAAGAAAATGTACACAGAGCACTGTAGATTGATTTGCATGTATCATCCATATTGTTAAGTTTAGTTTGCAAAAGTAGGTTACATTAGTGTTTATGTACATATAAATAGTACATAATTATAAGAGAATACTGTGCAAAAGTATTAGGCAGTTAACATATGAATCATGAGTGAACAGAAGAGAAATCCAAATTAAATCAGTATTTGTGGCGACCACCTGTTTGTATTTTGTAGGATCCGATTCAGGTGTATGATTAAACAATTATACCAAGTAGGTTATATGTAGGCTGAACCAGTTATTACCTGAAACAGAAACAGCTGTGTAGGAGGCTTAAAACTGGGTGAGGAACAGCCAAACTCTGCTAATAAGGTGAGGTTATGGAAGCAGTTTAATGTCACTGGTCATACACAATGGCAAGACTGATCACAGCAACAAGTCACGAGAGAGTTCTACTGCAACCGCAAGGTTGAGGCAAGTTGTTTGCCCAAATGTTTTCTGCAGCAGGGCAATGACCCCAAAAACAGACAACCAATGTCATTAAGAATTATCTTCAGTGTAGAGAAGAACAAGGAGTCCTGGAAGTAATTGTTTTTGGCCCCCTGATCTCAATGTCATCTAATCTGTCTGGGATTACATGAGCATTTTGTGCCTAAAACCTTTGCACAGTACTGTGTAAGTTTAGCTCAAGCACAACCTGTATCTTGTTTTTATGTTTTCTTTACATTGGCTGTGTGTTTTCTTTGTAAAATAGGAAGCACAGAGTTTTCCTGAATCGTACCCTCAGCTGCCCAAACAGGAGATGTTGGAGAGCAACCTACTGCAAAAACACATACTGGAGCTGGCAGCAATGTTGGATGTGCAAAACCTCTTTGTCGATGGCATGCTGGATAACTACTGACTGCATTGTGGCACAATAGCAATGTGCTGACATTCATGGGCTCAGTATGGGTGCGCACACACATCTGGTCTGTAGGTCATCCCGAGTGAAGTTGTTGGTACCTAGTTTAACTTAACCTCTATATATTTAGATCTAGATAGTTTTAACAATTTAAGAAGTGTTTCATCATTGTGGTCAGGTAGTTACATATTTTTTTTTTTTGCCATTTTCACATACCTTTTAGAGTTACACAGCTACATGTCAAATAGCTCCCAAAGAACAAGATTGGATATTGTTTTATACCTGCATGTGGTGGTGTGCAGCTACAGAGGCATAATGTCTGCTGAAGGTAGCTGCTGGTTTTAGAAAGGGAAAATGAAGGAAGAGAAATATGAAGCACTTAAGCTCAATCAAGAAAGACTGTATAACTTAGAAATAATACTGACTGGTAGTTTCTTCACAGATTCTTCCATAAGTAATTCCAGTAAGAGCTGGGAGACATGACTAAAATATCAAACTGCAATATTCAAAAAATATTCACATTTATCACAATGTTTAGATTTGCTAACAAAACTGCCAGTAAACATTTTTAAAAACTGTTTCATTTTTAATCTACAAATTATTATTTAAAAAATAACAAAGAAAATAGTTACCACAAAAACAGATGTTAACTTGTTATTGTAATGCTGAAGTCTGTGTTACAGAGGTACTGAAGATACCTACAATATCTCAGTAAACCCCATCTCGCTGTAGTTTGTCTTTTACACATCTTGACTTGTTTATTGGGATGTTTTGCTTACAGTCTACATGTGTAACTTGTGTCATGTGTACTGTGAACTCAAGCCAGGCCTTCTAAAGATCGGTTGAAACTGAATGCCCTTTTTTGGGTCAATAGCAATTGAACAAATTAAGAGTTTTGCATGTCTTAGTGTGTGGTGTACCTACAGCTTGTTTTCTAAACCAGTGTGAGTGATTCACACGTATATGTAAAACTTACTGTGTATACACATGAACAGTCACTGTCCATTTTTATAGGAACACTTGTACACCCTTACATTCATGTAGTTATCCAATCAGCCAATCATGTGGCAGCAAGAGAATGTATAAAATCATGCAAATACAGGTCAAGCATTTACATCTAACATCAGAAAGGGGTAAAATGTGATCTCTGTAATTTAAGTCCGGCGTGCTGCTATATGGGCTAGTTTAAGTATTTCAACTGCTTATCTCCTGGAATTTTGTACACAATAGTCTCTAGAGTTTACACAGGATATTGCATAAAATGTTGCGTGAGCAGCATTTCTATGGAAAATTAGTATAGAAATTACCTGGTCTTTTCCAGTCATAAAATGTCCAGATACTGTGAATCTATGCCCACGATATCCTGATGTTTGTTTGATGTGAATAATAACTGAAGCGCTTGACCTCAGTCTGCATGATTTTAGCGCTGTTCTGTTTATGCAACATGATTGGGTGATTGGTTAACTACATACATAAACAGGTATGCCTGTTCATTTTTTATACATTATATCAAACCCAAGATGCAAACCACTCATCAATAATAAGAGTCAGCAGGCAAGAATGGAATTGACAAAGAAATACTGGGATGATGCACCAAGATTAACCTCTGTCACAGTGATAGAAAATAGAAATGCCAAAGAGTGAAGAAGAAAAGGACCGTCTCATGATCTAAAGATTACAAGCTCATCAGTCCAGCATAGTTGTGTCATCGCTTTCGGAGCTCACTAGTCTTAGAAGTAACTTATGTTAGCAGCAGAATGACTTCAGAAGTGTACCGCAACATTCTGTCTGCCAATGTATAAAAAAATGCATCCAATCTAATTGGAAGGAAATTTGTCATGCAGCAAGACAATTACTTAAACCATAATGCCAACAGAAGGGGAGAAGTAGAGTGGCAATCACCAGAACTTGAACATTCATTTCACTTTCTAATGGGAAACTGAAGGGGGAAAACCCCTACCAAAAAAAACACTTATTTGACTTATTTGTGTACATTTTTAAATGTCTATCAATCAAACTAATTTTCATAATCACTAATTTGTCATTTTGTCACATGCAATGATTTGTAGTCAATGACTGCATTAAGTCTAGAATCCATATTATCAGATGCTGTGTTTCTTCCCTGTTGGTGCTATCTTCAGTTCCTGCTTATTCCTGGGCTGTTCTATGTTCAGTTTATGTCTTTTAGCATGTGGAATGCATGCTTACTTGGAACAGTTCAGGTGTATTTTCCATCTTTACTTAAAAAAAAAAAAAAAAAAAAAAAAAGGTCTTCTTGTGAAGTATGTTTTTGGTCATTGTCCATCTGCACTATAAAGCACAGTTTAATGAGTGTTGAATCTGTGCAGAAGAAATAACCTTAAACACTTCAGAATTCCTCCTGCTGTTTTTATCTGCAGGCAAATGATGAATAAATACAAGGGAAACAATTCATACCTGCCAATGCAGTAATATGAGCTGGTATGCATCAGATTATTAGAGTATCTACCGTTCTTCAGCATGCTGGTACAAGCTGATCTTTCTCATCTGTTCATGGAATGTCCTGGAACTGTACAGACTTTGTACTGTAAATATTTTTCATAAACTCTAATCTGGTCTTTGGGGGGCATACTAATGGTTTATATTTTTACTTAAAATCACTATTCTAATAAGTCTTTTTTGATTGTTGACTTTTGACACACATACCTACTAATGGTTGTTCTTGATCTGGCCCACTCTTGTGAACAAATGATCAAAAAACAATTTTTGTCCATATACAAATAATTTCTGTACCTGATTGTATATAAATAAATTGTGATGCAGAGAGCAATGTCCATCCAATTTATAGGTTGTTCCTGATGTGTGACCCATTGCATGTTTGTGCAGTGTTCATGAATGGAGCAGATGAAGCATTAGTGTCTGCCTATCCTCTGACATGAACATTATTTTGTTTCTTAATTCACAGTCTTAATAATGATATTTATTGTGATGATGATGATGATGATGATGATAGCACTGCACTTTATGCTATTTGAGTCTGACCTTGTGGTGATGTGGTTTGTAAGTACATCTGTAATGACATTGTGTGGCACACTTTATTTTTATCTTCTTCATACTTTTAACACAATTATGAGCCATGTTCAGCCCAACATTATGGTTTGCGTCTTTCTTGCCACAATTTTCACCTCTTTTGTTGATTTTGACCGTATGTGCAATTATTAGTTGATCAGTAGCACATTTTACCATAAGAAAAGCACAAGGCCCCAGAAAATCTGTTCATTATTGAATTATGGAGCCATTTGACTATTATCCAAGGCATTTAAAAGACTCTTGCTGCATGTGCTTTAAGTGAGGCACTGGCCATGTATGAGCAGAGCAGGTTATTTCTTAAAACAAACAGTGCATTCAGAAAGTGTTCTGATCTATTTATTTTTTCCACATTTTATTATGTGGCATAGTATTTAACCTCGATTTACACGCCATGCCTCATAATTACAAAGTAAAAAAAAAAAAAAAAAAAAAAAAAGGCATAGGGTCTTTTGTCATAAATCAGATTTTTTTTACTTTGGAATAAAAGAAATAAAGGCATTTTAGCATGTCTTAACATGACTCATTGTGCTTCTGCCCTTTTTAAACACAACTCTTGTCTGTGACACAAATTTTAACCTGCCTGCAAACTTATTTTACATTTCTTAAGTATTTTATTTTCTTAAAAAAATAAGTTTCTTCCAAAAGTGTTGGAATGGCAAGTCCAATTCCATTGTTTTTGGTTTACATTGAAGACATTTGGGTTTGAGATCAAAAGATGAATATGAGACAATTGATCTGAATCAATCATTTCAGTCATTACATCGTGTAAAACAACATGGCAGGTTTTTTTCTTCTCCTGTTGGTCTTTCTATTAAATTACAGGTTAATCTATGTTTTGGAATGTTTGCATCTCTGTTTTTCTTTTTTTTTGCCCTTATGATTCTTACTGCTGATGAGTGGTTTGTATTCAGCTGTTTGGTCTCTGTATTACTGCTCTCAAAGGTAGATTGTGATCCCTTTACCCCTGCCCTGAGGTGGTTATTGCTAATGTTACTGAATGTTGGTTTTGTGTTTTTCATCACAGCTTTCACACTATTTCTGTTGTAAATTTATATATATATATATATATATATATATATATATATATATATATATATATATATATATATATATATATAATTTTTATTTTTTTCTCGGTTTGTTAGTAAACAAGTGCTTGCTTGCTTTTTCAGGACATTGCAAATTGTTGATTTATCTATGCCCAATGCTTATACTATAGCTTGGATTTCAAATTTTCTTGCTTTCTTTCATAGACAGCTCTTTGGTCTTCATGTTCATTTAATCTTTGTAAACAAGAAATTCAGTCTGCACAGATTAAATCTAGGGCAGCATAAAAAAAAAAAAAAAAAAAAAAAGTGTAAACATTCAGAGCAATGACATGTTTCAAAATTTTGGATCCCTGAAAAAACTAAACTGTTTAACGTATGATGTAAATATCAGGAACTGAAAGCTAACCTTTCGTCTTTGCGTCATCTTTGGTTATCGAACCCAAATGTATTTGTTGTTTTAAATCTTTTAAAGGGCCACGTATCTCTAAATAAAGAACCCTCATATTATATGTACAAATCACACTGCCAAACAGATCATGCAGATCAGACAGATCTGCTGTGTAAAATGTTTTAATTGAGCCTGTCACTGCCAGGTTTACTGAACCCACTTTGTACACCAAACTTTCTTTAATTGAACTAACAGAAATTGTTTCAAGAGCACTGGGAAACAGATAAAGGGCATGTTTGTTTCCTCCACTTCCACATGGTCATATCTGCTTGAAATTCATTTAAATTTCATTTGTTTGTGTGCATGTGTTGGTAGTGTTGATTTAGCATGTTGGATACTGACAGTATATGATCCAGCCCTAATATTGTTTGGAGCATCTTCTGACACTTGTAGCACTTAGTGAGTAAGAGGCATTAAGATAAGAAAATCTGGACAGGGACTAACTAAAGCACATTCCCTAACTGGCTAATCCTATATCTGATTATTGAATTGGGCTAGTTATATTTTGGGTGTTTTCCTGCCAAAACTGTGACATATGTGGTCATAATATCTGTGATAACTAGCTACCCACCCTATAGAATTGTTAATGTACATATAAAACATGGTACTGAAATGATAATGTGCCATTTATGCCTTTGTAGATGCTTGTTTGTAGAGACAAAGTTGAAGGATTGCTTGTTTATTATTTATTTTTTTCTTCTGTAGCACTTCCTGCTGTTGTGAGGTGGGATGATTGTAGTGGTAACAAATGATTTCAATACTCTTTCTTTATAAGTTAAGGAGTATTATAGTTTTGTCATTTAGCTTGAATTGTATTCTCCAAATGTCATGTTTTAATAACTTTTTATGGATGTCTTATCTTTTGCCACATTGTACTTGTTCAGGAAAAAAAGGACGAGGAAAAATGTAATACCAAACCATGCAAGCTTTTTGTTCTTCAGAATGCTATTTAATAATAATAAAATATGATTGTTTAATTTTTGCTGAGTTGACATTCTATTAGCTTGAAGAAAGAGTGTGTATTTTTCTGTTAGGCCTGTTGAGTTAAACACTCACAACTTGACGTCTAATGAACGGAACAGTACTTTGTCCAAATGAAGGAAAAGGCAGCCCTTTCAACATCTCTGGGCTAGAACATTTTAAATTGAAAAAGGAATGCAGAGGTCTAGTTGAGAAAACAAAGGCTCTGATCACACAGAGAAAATCCAATAACTTTATTTAACAGGCACTTCATAATGATCCCCATCACCTCTTTTGGTGTAAACTCTTCTTTCAAACAAAAAAGGTTTCTAAGAGGAAGCCCAAACTCTCTCTCTACAATAGAGAGGGGACAAAAAAGGAAGCAAAATATAATGAATATATCCAAATCTCATACCAGTTTCATGCATAACACCTCACTCAATATACTTTTTGAAATTCACTATAACAGAGCCCCTTCAAATGCAGTGCTGTCTTCTTACAAGATCACATTATCTTCTTTGAACTCCTCTATGAATACACACATAAAATAGTCATACTATCAAAGTCATAGTCATAATATTAAAACCACCTGCATAATATTTTATAGGCCTCACTCGTGCCACTAAATTGATTGATGCCACAAGACATCTAAAAGTGTGCTGTGGCATTGGGCACCAAGACTTTAGCAGCAAATCCTGTAAGTTGCAAAGTGGGGCCTTCATGGATCATGGACTGCTTTATTAGATTGAGATCTGGGGGATTTGGAGGCCAAGTCAACCCCATTCATTAAGAGAATTCTCCCAAGGTGCTTTATCCTGCTGAAAGAGTCCACTGCTTTTAGGGAGTACAGTTGTAATTAAGGGTGTTTACTACTTCAAAGCATCCCAGCACCCAAGGCTTCTTAGCAGGACATTGGCTCTAATGGCTTTTATTTTCTTAGTGTATGCTGGTAGCACCCAGCCGTACACATGAAATAAAAGAAAACATGATTCATAAGACCAGGCCACCTTCTTCCATTTCTCCATGGTCTAGTTCTGATTCTCAGATTTCCAGTGTTGGTGCTTTTGGGGGTGGACAGGGTTCAGCACTCTGACCAGCTGCATTGCACTGTCTGTTCTTTTACTTGCCCATTGTTCCTACTTCAACACATCAACTTCAAGAACTGACTTTACTACTTCCCACATATATTTCAGATCTTCGCAGGTGCCTTTGTATCTAGACAACCAATGTAATTTAATCTCTTAGTGGTTTTAATCTTATGGTTGATCAGTGTGTGTATTTATATATATATTTTTTTTTATATTTTTATATATATATATATATATATATATATATATATAAAAAGAAAATACATACATACATACACACACACACATACATACATGCATATGCCCTCCACTCCGCTTAAATGAATCACAGACTTCTCCATTCAAGAATGAATCAGTAAGAACCCTCTGTAAGACAGTTAGCCTTTTCTGAGGCAGTGTTCGTGATTGACTGTCATACAGTCTTTCTGGATGTCATAACTCGGATGATGGAGCCAAGTCCTCCAACAGCAAAGGCCTGGAGAAAGTGAAAGATTACAGTTCCATTACAGAGCAATATATTGTCACAAACAAATGAACATGCTCCTAAATAATTACTTTGATATGAATAAACATGCTCTCATATAATCTGATTTCAGAGTGCTGTGTGTAGAAGTGTTGTTATAACAAAATATGCCAACGTTTATAAATGAAAACAAGTGCAGTGTGTCTTATAAGTAGAAAAAAACACGAGGGTTACGCTGAAGACTATTGTGCATGAAAACCCCATCAGCCCATATGGCATCCACCATGTATGCATTTAAAATAGCATGCCAATTGAAAATCTTTTTTTGTTTTATTGTTTTTCATTTTTCTATTTAATCTCCATTTTGCATTCCATTTAACAGATGACCAGATTCCTCTCATCATATGGAAGGTTATTTAAGATCAACAATTTGTTTGTAAATTGCTGCTGAGGTAAACTACTACCATACTATAGCTAAAAGGCCTAAAAAGGTGGCCTGCACTACTACTTATTAAAAAGAAATAAAGAACTAAATCAATTACTGAATTATCAGTCTCCTGGAGAACTGGACTGACTGGAGGACTGATCAAGAATTCATTTAATCAAAGAACTAACTGTTGCAATTATTATTATTATTATTATTTTTATTTATTTGCTGTATAGGAGGCAGTAAAGTAATACAAATTCATATATAATAAGAATAAATTCATTAAATGCATTATTATTATAATTTTATTTATTTGATTGGATTTTGAATATGATAATTGCAAACAGAGAAAGATTAGAGCAAGTGTCAAAGTGTCTTTTTCACATGCTGACCAAATATAAAAGTAGTTACTAGTCAGCTTAAGAGTTTCCACAGTGCCACCTGTTGGTTCTTTGGCTGTGCTGCAAAGCCAGTTTGTGTGCTGTGTTGCAGGGTATACTACTCTGTGCCGCAGGGTATACTACTCTGTGCCGCAGGGTATACTACTCTGTGCCGCAGGGTATACTACTCTGTGTTGCA
>JAAIIK010000078.1:410584-436992 GCA_014706435.1 Silurus glanis
GTCGCAAAGTTCAAGGGGGCCGAATACTTTCGCAAGGCACTGTATATTAGTATTTGAACAAAAATGGCTGTTGGCTAATTTAAGAAGTCTGCAAATAAAATGAGTTTACTTGAGCTGCCAGTATTTTACCATTAATTTACAGGACATTTTTACAGGACACTATAAAGTACAGTTCAACCGTATTTTTTACGGTAGACTTCTATAAACCACAGCTGCGTGTTTTTTTTGTAACCATAAATTCTACAGGATTTTTCCTTTCTTTCTTTCTTTCTTTCTTTTTTTACAGTGTATTTGAATTGTCATTAATGGAACAGTGAATAACCTGTGCACCATGTTCCTGATTGATGAGTGATTCAAAGTACATTGCTAAAAATACTGTATCTGCCTCAACCTTGTATTGACTGATACAGGAGATACAATGGAAGCCTCTGTGATGGATTGATAACTTCCTGTCTTTTTTCCTCCCAGCTAGAATAGCTTTGCATTGAATAGAGATGGCAAATTACTGCTGGCTACCCAGCCCACATCTGACCCACACCAAGCCTCTTCATATATTCTGAAGATTTATGTGAAAGTCTTCTCAAAACCCTAATTCGAAGATGAAAAACAGCAAGCTACTTGTGACTGACTCAGCTGACTGACTTTCAAGTTTAACTAAGACAACCAAAAGAACTGTTAGCTGGTCCAGTCAAGGAAATCATTAACACAAACCTCATTGTTTACTGAGGATGATAATTCTTCCAATTGCATTGGTTTCTCCTTATTTGCTTTTCTATATGCTCAACCATGTCCCTTGGAGATCACAGGTTGGCCCATGGTGACTTTTGATTTGGCCTACCATGCTATATATGAGAAGAGGGGAAATGGGGGTGCTATTGGCACAGATCTTTATTTCTAATTGAGCACTTAATACTTTTTTTTTATTTTTTTAGGCTGCAAAAACGTTGGCAGTACCCAGCTCTGTGAGGAGACTCTCAGCCTGAACAATTTAAAAGTGTAAACTGAGAAACAAATTGACTCCTAAATAATATTCCTAATTTGTCAGTAAGTCAGCTGCAGCCCAATTTGGAAAACCTTTTAAAAATATAAAGCAGCTTCATGTCTCTCATCAGAGCACACTGATATCACAAACATATGGCTGTATTGCTTATAACTTGTATAGCTGTATTAGGCATTGAACTCTACTGTATGTTGGGATTGTTTCTATATTTTTATTGCACTATATGTTTTATTGAACTAGAAAGTTTAAAAAATAAAACTATTAGTTAAGCAGATTACAGAATAATATTTATTTATTTATTAATATTATGAAATAATAAATGATGGAAACCATGGCAACATTAATTTTATTATAATACAGTTTGCATAATGCAAAAACCCTACTCGAAGAGGTAAAACTTCTGTCCCATGGCCCTCAATCAAGATTTTTGGACCTTCAGAGGAAAATGTTTGGGCACATCTGCTCTAGATTTTTGAGTCTGAGATTTTTTAGTTTAGACCCCTTTTGAGTCTGGTTCCTCTCAAGGTTTCTTCCTCATTACATCTAAGGGAGTTTTTCCTTGCCACAGTCGCCACAGCTGCTCATCAGGGATAAATGCACACCATTCACCTTGACTGTTGATTTCTGTAAAGCTGCTTTGAGACAATGTCTGTTGTGAAAAGCGCTATAGAAATAAACTTGACTTGACTTGACTTGACTAGATGTTTATAACTATTGTTTGTGGCCACATTCATGATGTAATATTTTATGACTCTGTTGCGAACCCTGAGGATGTTATAACACAACAAAGTCAATGTGTTGATAAGTCAGACATCAAGTCATTCACTAGTTGAATAAAGTTAGCTAGTTAAATGTGCCATTTAGAGGCAACACAACAGTTATCTAGAGTCTTCTTTTTTCTCCTGCTCCCATTAGGGGTCACCACAGCAGATAATCCGTCTCCATACCCCCCTGTCCTCTACATCTGCCTCTTTCAACCCAACTACCTGCATGTCTTCCCTCACACATCCATAAACCTCCTCCTTGGTCTTCCTCTTTTCCTCCTTCCTGGTGGCTCCATCCTCAGCATTCTTCTACTGATATACACCATGTCACTCCTCTGCACATGTCCAAACCATCTCAATCTCGCCTCCCTCACCTTGTCTCCAAAACGTCCTACATGCGCTGTCCCTAACAGTTATCTAGAGTAACTAGCTTTATTGTTGATATATATTTGGGGTGAGCTATATAAATATATTATGCAATATAATTTAGGTTTGTGGGCTAACTAGCAAACTAAATCTTTTTTTTTAGCATTCTTAGTACTCTAAGAATTTTTAGTTATCAAGGCGACTTCACTTATATAAATTAATTAGATCAAAAGAAAATGACACTGCAAAGATGGAGATTCTTTGACCATAGCTACAGCTTGCCAGTCTATTTTCGTAGATAGATGGGACACCATTAGCACAACAGGTCATTTAAAAACTTTTTTGGCTTGCTTTTAAAAATTACTAACAGTCTGCTTTGCTTTTACAACCAGGAGGAGTTAATGACATTGCATTGACACGATTACATCACACAGAGGTGTATTGTCTAAATAAGACTGGTTGAAAATTAGCTGAAACTCTGAACACCACAACTTTTCAAAGGAGAATGTGTTTGCTCCCTTCTTCATTATTTATCAATCAAACTCCAAAAAAAAAAAAGAAGATGAAGTTGATCCAGTGAAGATGATCCGTTGTTCAAGCAATGTTTCGGAGTGCAAACAGATTCTTTATACACTAGTTAAGAAAATAAAAAAAACCACAACCTTTTCATGCCACTGCAGCAAAACGGCACTGCTGCTATCTGAAGGTTTCTCAAATCCCCTATAGATGTACTTCATAAGCAGATCGACGCCATTCTTGTCCAGGGATTTGACTGCAGGCTCTATGTCACTACTCCTAAATGACATCAGCACCTTCAACATGACTGCCTGAGCTTTCTCCTGAGAGACAGAGTCAGAAAGTGTAACAGAGAGAAAACAACGCTTTAGGCCACAATCAGAAAATAAAAAGTGATTTTTAATTGAATAGATAAATGGAGAAGACTGTGAAAATTTACCTTTATTGCTAGATCCTTGCTGTTGATTGGGGGGTTTCTAAGAGCAACATGGAAAGCTGTGATCATGTCTCCAGTACATTGCAGCAGGTTAAGGATCCAACTAATACGGTTTTACTCAAGAATATAATTAATTTTTTTATTTCTTTCTGAAATAAATACGTGATTTATTTATTTCTCTCAAGATTAAGAAATAGGCAGTTTGCCATGTTTAAAGCCCCGGCATTTGCGTTGTGAGTTGCCTTCTCTTTTAAAGAAAAAGGGGCAGAGCTAATCTAAGCTCTGCCTACTGATTTAATGACAGAATAAAAGTTTCTGACAGGGTGGTAAAATATAGTTGATGTATTTGTTAGTCCCTTCACAAAGCTCCTGATATATATAATCAGCAAATTTTGAGTTTTGGTCACGAGTAAACACTCACATTTTCCATAGCATAAGTAAAACATAAATCACAATGCTAAATAATCATGTTCTAAGCATAGAGAACTAGTTATGAACAGACAAAATAATAATAATTTTCTATTTATTATCCAAAATATTTCAAATTTGAAAATGTCCCCAAAGACTATGAAAGCTCACCAAAATTTAACCCTAATCATGCTGCTTGACAAACTACTACCATAGTGGTGCTCCTTTATTATAAATATTCTCACCTGTGACACTGACAATAATTTCACTTCGTTAATAAACATTCTGCCATCTAAGAAACATTTCATAAAAAGCTTAAAGGCAAAGTGGAATAAGGAAGTCTGATGGTTTTGATTGGTAACATTTAGCTTAAAACAATTAGTTTAATGTACAAACTGTATTTTAAAATACCAAATCTAAAAAGGTTAAGCTTACCATGCAGTGTGCAGGGAAAATGCAAATGTTGCAAACCCGACGGTATAAACAAGAAACCCAGTGGGACCCAGTACACTGCCCTGAGGGACCTTGTATTTTAGGACTAATTTAAATCAACAGTGCAGCGTCAACACCTGTGCGTTCTCTAAGACTGTGCAGCTTTGTGACTTAAAAGAAAATGAGAAAGAAGGAAACTGTTTTTGTAACATGTGCATGTAGAGCATTATTATATTTGAGGCCTGACAATTACTTGTTTCTGAAAACATGCGATACTCAAGTGTAGCTCTATCTATAGCTAAATTATCTGATGCCACCTGTCAAACTGAATGTCTTTTCTGTAGCACCAATGGCAATAGCTCTGGCAACAACAGAAATAAATATTCAGTCTCTATGAGCACCAGCTACAAACAAGGAAACACATTCACTCTGTAATTAAATCTCCTATGGGGAATATTTGTTGTTTAACTTTAAAAAATAAAAATAAAACCACAGCTAAACAGTTTCCATTATATATATATATATATATATATATATATATATATATATATATATATGAGACTTATGCTGTATTTGACCACATACTGTCAGCATTATCACAGCAAATTGTCTTTTATAGTAAATGTATGATTTTGTTAATTAATTAATTAAGAAGAAGACGACTTCAGTAAGTGAGAAATGTTTTGGCTTGGCAAACTGACAGCATTGGATAACCCACTGTAATGCATACACCCCACTGGGATCTCATTCCGGGTTGATATTCTCCTTTCTTGTGTTACCGGAATTGTCTTAAAGATCTGCCACAGTTGTACCAGCATAAAGTTGCTACTAAAGATAGAAGCAACATTCACACTACTGCAGTATCTGTAGATTTAAAGGCATGAATCAGCTTAAGACATGTTTCAGAAATACATGAATTAAATGCATTCATTCAGCAAACAAATGCAGCTGGCTCCACAAAAAATGAAAATGGAGCAACAAATATTCTGCCATAAATCTTGAAACACATCTGACTGTTCACATCTAAAATTAATGTAGAACTTTTTTGAAAACATTCACAGCCTTTGTTTTTAAAGTAATAAGCAGCTGATGGCAGTCTATCAACTGCTGTGCAAGTTCTTGTGCCATTATTAATTAATATTAATTGTGCAATTAACCATATTTAGACACATTTCAAACAACGTGAGTGGTTCATACAATGGGCCCTTTTCTATCCCTATTAATTCCTATTAATTCCATTCCTTAAGGAATATAATCCAGACAGCCTTTAATAAAATAAACAGGGGCTAGATTGCCACAAATCTTCTTTCTTCTCTTTCTCCATTCTCTAGTCTTTGCATGTGATCTCACTTTTCTTATTATCACTCATTCAGTGAGCCAATCTCCATATTGTTATTCCCATTAGCATTAAAATGCTTTGCAACTTATTTTCATATTCTTTTGCTGGGAAAACACAACATGCATGTTATATTTCTGTCTCTTATTGCTCTCCTTGTTGCACATACCAAGAGGCACGATCACATATCTCATGTGGTTGGTGGATATTTAGTTTTTATAAGATCCAGAAACAATCTCAGGATAAAACTGTAATCCAGAGTGGTCGAGCACCAATTTAACCGACTGACTGTACTATAATTTTTATGCATATTAATAACCGTTCTCAGGTGCAAAAGGGCCTACTGCTGCATACTGCATGTGATACTACATGAGCATGAGAAAATATATATTAGATTACACCTTGAACTTGCGCAACACACACTACCTCAGCCTGTTTATGCATGTGCACACATCTTGCGCAAACCTGCACGCTATTCAAATTAATTATTCAAATAATTTAAAATAAGTCATACTGTTTTTCTTTTACTCCTCTGTAACCTCTGTAGTTCACATATTATATTTGCCATATTTTGTCCTTCCCTCATGTACAGGATTTCCAGTGTATACAAATTCTTCTTCTGCACATGGACATTCTACTATGATGTAAATTTCTTTTTTATTATTATAACTTTATGTCATGGACAGTAGATGAAAGGATTCCACTACACATACATGCTGTCTATTGTTGTGCCTGTGCCCATTCTTCACAGTTCAAGATCAAGTTTAGTAGATGCTTTAAGCAGAAAAATCACCTGCCTGTGGCATGTTTTAATGTTATGACAGTAACATAGAACATCAAACATTGTTTACTGTTCCATACAAACATCAAACAATAAAACCTGAACGAGATTAAGACAGTTGAAAACCAAATGTCGTGAGACCAAAGTTACATCAAAACAATGATCATCACCTGCTTTAGACAGCAGAATGAACTCGACTGTGCAGTTCGCATGCTGAACAGGTTGTGCTCATTTATAATTATATATGTATAATCATTTAAAAGGATATTTTCGGATAAGATTGTCCACCTCCGCTATGTCTGGTCCTCGCTGTTCTGCCGCTTCGTCCTGCTGCTCCTCTACGAAACGATTCTCATCAAACTCGTCCACATCCACCTTCCTGAAACGGAAGGAAAACGTGTTCTTCGCCATCGACCCTGCGCTTTAAAATGGATCGAGTTCAAAAAGCAGCCGCGGCTCAAACTTGGAGCCCTGTGTCCCGGTGTAATGCAGGTCACTCCAGAGGTCTCAGGCGCATGGAGAAAGTCAAGCTGCCTCCATCACGCTACTGTTGGCTAAAAACAAACAAGTTTGACATGAGAGGCGCAAGAAGCCGGACTGCGCCCCCTGCTGGACGGAGTGTAGTAAAGTGTTATTTACAAAACGTTATGGGTGAAGGGGCGCTTTTAACTTCTCACGTGAATTTATAGCACAGTGAAATATATTCGCATATCCTAGCGATATGTAGACAGCTATGATACAGCACCCCTGGAGCACAAAGGGTTAAGGGCCATGCTCAAAGTCCCAAGAGAGGCAATACTGAGGCTTTAATCCCCAACCTTCCAATTAGTAACACAGATTTAACCACTAAGATACCACTTCCCCTAGGGCAATTTACTCAAATAAATCAATGGCATGTGATCCCCCTGTTTGTTGTCTTTGACTTTTATCTGCTTTGTTAATGCTGAGGTGAGCTTACAGTCTTATGCCTGTTAACAGCAGTTCTATCAAACAAATGGTAAAAAGAGATTGTGTGCAACGAATCACTTTAAAACTCTGAGCATGGGTGAGTGCAAAAGAACAGTGTTGGGGTAAATATATAGCCAATATTTGTCGACAGCACATTCAAATCAATCAAAACTGGTGGAGTTTAATTTTGCAGTTCTAATTTTCTACGTTCTAGGTGTCAGTCCTCAGTAGCTGCTTTATTACAGTCAGCTATTATATATAGTTAATTCAATCAATTCTATTAATTTTTATTTGTATAGCACTTTTAACAATAAACATTGTCTCAAAGCAGCTTTACACAGTTAATGTGGTGATGAAGAATGAATAAGATGTTCTTTACAAGTGTAAGTTTGTCCCTGAAGAGCAAGCCGGTGGCAACTGTGGTAAGGAAAAACTCCCCGAGATGGCATAAGGAAGAAACCTTGAGAGGAACCAAACTCAAGAAGGAACCCATCCTCATCTGGGCTGCACCAAATGTCCATTTACTACAGATAAACAATGTTGAGGTGTACAGTGATGGTGATCAGATGCAAACTGTAGTCATGATTCAATGTAGCAGACTGTTGACATTAACTACAGTCCAAATCCATCCTCACAGCTCCGGTTCTTACTCCATAATTTCATGGATCCCCGCACAGAGTGGCCTCCAATCGAAGAGAACACTATCCAGAGGCAGGTGCATGTTTACCTCAATCAAAAGAGAGAGAGAGAGAGAGAGAGAGAGAGAGAGAGAGAGAGAGAGAGAGAGAGAGAGAGAAGAGGGTGACAGGAAGAGAAGGATATGGATTATTAAGTGTCCTTATTGTTGTATGAAAGTTAATGTCACTGTGCAGTTGGGACTCCGGCAAGACTCGCTATGGCAGCATAACTAAAAGGAAGAACCAGAAGGTAACACAGACATGAAGGATCTCTGGGATAAGAGACGACCCACCACACCACCGTCAACAAACCTGAGTGAACGTGTGAGTGTGGGGGGACGACAGCATCCAAATATCCCAGTTCACCAAACACTCTATATCCATGATCCCTCCAGATCTGCCCCTTTACCTAAGAAAAATGTACTGATTAAAGTCTTGACTAAATAAATATGTTTTCAGCCTCCACTTGAACACTGAGACTGTGTCTGAGTCCCGAACACTGATTGGAAGACTGTTCCATCACTGTGGGGCTTTATAAGACAAAGATCTGCCCCCTGCTGTAGTCTTCATTATTTAAGGTACAAACTAATTTTGCACCTGCACCTTTTGATCTAAGTAGGCGTGGAGGATCATACTGGTACAGAAGTTCACTCAGATAATGTGGTGCGAGACCGTTAAGTGCTTTATACGTCAGTAGTAGTATTTTATAATCAATGCGAGATGTGATTGGAATCAGTGTAGACTGATTAATACAGGGGTGATGTGGTCATATTTCCTATATCTAGTGAGGACTCTTGCTGCTGCATTCTGAACTAACTGAAGCTTATTTATGCACTTACTCGCACACCCAGACAGTAAAGCATTACAGTAGTCTAATCTAGATGTAACAAAAGCATGAACTAATTTTTCTGCATCCTGTAACAACATCATATTTCAAATTTTAGCAATATTTCTAAGGTGAAAGAAGGCGATCCTGGTGATATTATTCACATGAGCCTCAAAGGAAAGACTCGGGTCAATAATAACACCAAGGTCTTTGACTACTGTACACGCTGAGACAGAAACACCATCCAGAGATGCTATGTAATTGGAAAGTTTGCTTCCAGCTGCAAGTGGTCCAAGTAAAAGTACTTTCGTCTTATCCCAGTTAAGCAGAAGGAAGTTATCAAACTGTCTGTTCTTTACACACTCTATAATATAATTATAACTCTATAAATAATAATTGATGGAATTGACTGACTAGACCTACTTTCGGACACTGAATATTTTATGTTGGTGTAAAGAACTTTGAATGTATTACATTTGAGTTTAGTTTTTTGTGTGACATTTAGATTATTATTATTATAAATAGCTGCGACTTCGCCTCCTCTGCCATTTAGACGGGGCTGGTGTATGTAACTCTACCCAGGCTTTATTTAATGCCAGATATTTGTTCGGTTTATTCCACGTTTCTGTCAAACACATTACATTAAACTCCTGGTCGGTAATTATTTAGTTTATAGTCAGCGCTTTTGACATGAGGGATCTTATATTCCACAATTCTATCTTTAGATCAGAGGTGCTGGCTGTGCATTCAGTCTTTTTTAATTTAATGTTAATCAACTTACTTAAACAGACTTTCTGAAAATTTCTACATTTTGTAGCTCAGGATACAGACACAGTCTACATTGCAGCAGCATTCCATTGCGTGTGTTGCTCTAAAACTTGTAAAAATGTTTTAGCATAGATGCAGGATGCCTTTCCACTATGAAAAAACAAACACACTTCACAACCTTGTGAAATGTTATTTTAATAAAATCCTAAATCAAAAATGTTATTTTAAAGTTGTGTATTGTCCTTTTTGTAACTGGTCTATGAAACAAGACTTCTGGAAAAAAAAAAAAAAAAAAGAGTCTGTTTTTTCTTTCACTTATTACGTATTTATTCATTGTTATTGTGTGTTCCGTGTCCGTTTCCTTATAAAAATAAAAAATAAATTAGACTCATCGTGCAATTTTACTTTTATTTAACCCTTTTCAACAATTATTAACTAAAAAGGAGGAAAACAAATAAAAACAAATAAATAATAAACTGTCTTTGTCCAGGACAGAATGAATTGAGTTTTTAATGGTCGCTTTATAGGGAATTAAAACAATCCACCAGAGAACACTGTACACAGCGGTAAACAAGATTTCAGAGCATGCGCATTGCGACCATGATGCGCTCACAGTATATCCTGCTCTCGGATTGGCTGGCGGACGTCGGACTTCCGTGTTCGTCATTTGTTTGCGTCGAATTAATGAACTGTGGTGAGATTTGTTAATTTTTTCCCTCGAATTAAATATTTGATCTTTATATTACCCAGCGAATGTGTCTGGTAAGAAGCGCTACAAACTCGTGACTTTGCGGAACGAGAAGAAACTCGGATGTGAGAAGTCCATTAGAGTAGGAATTCCAAGTTGGGGGTGCGTTTCTTTATCGCTGTAGGAGAAGTACAGTCGGGATAGGGCTCCGTTTAAAGTCGTGGTCATATTAGACAACTGTTAACATATCTTTCTGAAACATTACACGTGTTGAAGAGGAATGGGAAAGCGCTATCACTGTGATTACTGTGATCGCAGCTTTCAGGACACATTACACAACAGAAAGAAACATCTGAACGGCGTTCAGCACCACAGAGCCAAAAAAGCCTGGTTTGATCATTTCCGAGGTAAAACATGAACCCAGTCATTTCCCCGCTTTCTCGATTCCTGTATGTTTTATCTGATACTCAGATCATATTATCTGTATTATAGATGCGGCTGCGATTCTTCAGGACGAGAGAGCAAAACAGCCATGCAGGAAGTTTCTCCAGACAGGTAAAGAGCTCCAGGAGGATTTGGTACAGTGGGTGATTTGATGATGTCCTCATAGATCGTGTGATCAGACAAAGAATGGACAATAAAAAGTCTGAACATCTCCGTTAAAATTCAATACAATTAAAAAATAATGTTTTATAGTTTTCTGCCTTCATTGTGTTTCAGCAACCGAAAAATGTAATTTTTAATAGGTAAAAAAACCTCAAAGAAAATCCACATCGTTCACTGCTGCTTTTTTTTAAATAAGCATTTTCATTTTAATTCAGTTGTATTTTTATAGCAATTTTAACAATTGACATCGTCCCATAGCAGCTTTACAGAGATAAATAGATTTATACATTTTTATGAGTTTAATTTGTATATGTCTGTCCCTAATGAACAGTTAGTGCTGACCTAAACCCTTGAAGAAACCTTGAGAGGAAGCAAACTCAAACAGGAACTCATCCTCCTCTGGATGACACCTAATGTCCATTCATTCTGGTTACATCATTGTTGAGGTGTTGAGGTGTGCTGTTCAGTGATGGGAGCTTAAATGTAGAATTGGGTGCAATCTTAATGCATCATGATTTAATTTGAAAACAAAATAAAATATTCCATGCAAAGACGCTTCCGATCTATCAGCGAGAAGATCGTTTGTTCAGCTCTTTATTTAATCCCACAGATTAAATTGGATTTAAGATCAGTGCTCTGACTGGGCCATTTTAAGTTCTTGACCTTTTTTTTTTTAAGCGTTCACTTTGGGTCAGATCGGAAGGTGGACTACTGTAATTTCAGAGCTCCAGATGTTTTGTGCTAAAATAGATGTAGCAGTGCCACCAAGCAGTATCATGCGTATGTTTTTTGGGAGGTACTTGTCTGGTTTTGGTCAAACATATCTTTTAGAATTGTGTCCAGAAAGTTCTTCCTTGGTCTCATCAGACCAAAAAACATTTAGATGGATTAAGGTGGGGTTTGATTTTATTTCTTCAATTTTAGCCAATCTACCCTTAGCCCAGACATGAACAATATGAAAGATTATTGTTACTTGTTGTGAGGTTCCCTGGTGGTCTAGTGGTTAGGATGCGGCGCTCTCACTGCTGCGGCCCGGGTTCGATCCCCGGTCAGTGAACCAACCCCAGCCACTTTCAGTGCTGGTCCCAAGCCCGGATAAATTGGGGAGGGTTACGTTAGGAAGGGCATCCAGCGTAAAAACATGTGCCAAATCAAACATGCGGAGGATCCGCTGTGGCGACCCCTAATGGGAGAAGCCGAAAGAAAGTTTATTGTTACTTGTTGTAACCAGTACTTACCAGATATTTCTTCAGCCTCTTTAATGTTGCCATAAGTCTCAGACATCCTGCTAAGTTTTCATCTTGTTTTCTTTTAGTATTGATGGTTTTTATAACTGCCTTTGAACAGTTTGATTGTGATTATTTAATTCTAAACAAAGTCACACCCTATCACAAAAGGAAGTGCACACGTTTGCAAACGGGTATGTTTAGTCTTTTTCCGATTTTTCTAAAATGTTTCAGTTTGTATTTCACTTGAATTGCTGTTTTAGCTTCAGTGCAAAACAAAACAAGGCCAAACATATCTCAAGTGGGAACAAGTGGGAATTGTGTAACAACTGTGTGGTATTTTGTTGTGTTTTATTGTATTCTAATAATGAACAATATACCCTGTCTCCCTTTCAGGTCAGTGTGTATTCGGCCCTAGCTGCCGGTACTCACACATGTCTGAACAGGATATGAAAAATTTGGAGCAACATATTCACAGTGAGATTCTTATTTTTTTTATTTATCTTTACCCTCTACAAATAATCTGAGCTAGATTTTGGAGTGTGGTTGTGTGGACCTGACCTCATTCAGCCACAAGAGCATTAGTGTAGTCTGGCATTGTTAAGTCAGAAGACCTCATAATTATAGTTCATCTCAACATGTCTTTATTGTTTTGTGCACAGGGGCCTGGCCATTCTAGAGTATGCTTAAGCCTCTTATTTCGAGTGCAGGGAAAACCAAATGTTATTACTTTTAAAGACAATCGTATAAGTGTGTCAACCTTTTTGGGAGAAACAACAAACAGGTGTCAGATGTTTAAATACTTTTGGATGATGTATCATCCAAATTGGATTTCATAGTTGCATCTGTACTAATTTAAATATGTAGAGAGTCAAAAGGAGATTATTTCCGTATTTCTCTTATGTACTTTGTCGCACCTGAAAAGTTTCTGGTGTCTGCCACTCAGCAGCTTCTGTCTGCTCAGACCATCTGCTGGCACACACTCCCAGTTCACAAGAACTCTGTCATTGCAAAATGAATGAAAGCAACTTGAGACCCATTAAGTCTTACAAGTTGGCAGGTGATGCATAAAATGAATTGGTCCAGATGGTTACACAGGTTGGTAATAAGCTTGACAAGCTGATTTGCATCATGTACCACTCTCAATAATGTCTGGTAGCAACCTCAAAATTAAAAAAAATTAATTTTAAATGCAAAATAATAAAAGTTGGAAATGATAAGAGAGAATTTACAGGACATTTCTGCCTGAAAACAAATACATAATAAATGTTTGACACCATTCCTCCAGCAGAAATAATGCGTGAACTCTGATCACAAAGGTCATGGTGTAAGTGAAATATACAGCTCATTCTCACAGCTATTCTTTTTTTGATGGCAATATTTGTAATGACATTTTAGCACCTTGGTGAAATTTTAACAATTAATATTATATTAAAAGAACAACTTATGAAATCATAATATATTTATTGTAATAAAATAAGATTATATTGGGCTTTGTATAGGGTTTAGACAAGTACAAATAATTAGAATGTGGCTGCATTGACATGCAGGTGGCTTTGTTAAAACTTAAAGATAAGTATTGGTCAGAATTGCTATAGCTTTCGAGACATCGAGTGGGGAGGTGAGAGCTACTGTTTAGCAACTTACCAAGGCAGAACACTGTTTCTGTTTTTTCTCCTGTATATTCAGAAATCCACTGACGGGTAAATAACATTTTTTTTTTCCAATTTATTATCAGAAGAAAGACAGCAGGGGGAGGATGTGGACCGAGAGGAATCCACCACTTCACTAGAGGAATGGCTGTCCAGGAGAGAGAAGAGGGCAGCTCAGTCATCAGGAAAGTATGTACTGCATTTCATGGAAAAGCATGATAGCTTGACATGTCAAAGAGCTACTGAATAAAGTCAATGTGTTGGTAGAGATTTCAATTACTAGAAGGCATTTAGAAAGGTCTCAATTATATTTTGGCAGTAGCATTTACAGTTTTATATTCAGAAATAAAGGAGACACCTGAACTGACATAGCCTGGAGCAGATTTTCCATGTACCATCATACCATGTACTACATCTGAACATCTGTAGATCAAGTTCGTTAACTTAAAATCAGTACAATGATCAGCCTTTCTTTTTTTAGCATTTCTCTTAAAATTAATAAAACAAAAAGGTTTATATAATATTAAATATTATAAGAAGATCTTGATTACTTTTATTCGGATACATTACTGGAAGTCATAACATGATTTTGGGAGGCTTGCAACATTCCAACTGATGTATTTAATTAGCTTTTGTTTGATTCTTTGTATACTTATACCGTAGGAACCACTTTTTTTTTTTTACATCTAATTAATATTTAATTGATCTTAGCAATAAGTTCATTGAACAAATGGTGTACAAACACACTTATTTTCATGTCTCCTCATCGGTGATTTGCAGATTAAGTGTTTAACATGACCTTTGTCTTTTTGTGTTTTAGTGTTTTAAAAGTGGAGGAGAAAACAGTGAATAAAGGTGTTGAAGTTCCAGCATTTCTGCTTTCCATCCCAGATCTCCCTCCATCCCTTCTGCCCCTGCATCCTGGAGGATGGAGAGACGAAGTCTATACTGACTGGGGCTGAAATCAAATGAATGTGTGTGTCCAATACAAATGTAATACATTATATGACCAAATGTTTGTGGCCCCCTGACCATCACACCCCAATCTGTTCTTGAACATTCCATTCCAAAATCATAGCCATTATTACAGACTTGCCCCCCTTTTGGTGCTGTAACAGTCTCCACTCTTTGGGGAGGTTTTACAGTATGGCTCATTCAGTCAAGACAGCATTACTGAGGGAAGGATTGAGCTTCTGGCCTCTAGTGTCCAGTAAAGTCAGGGCTCTTTGCAAGCCACTAATAGTCTCATGCACTGACCTTGGCACACCATGTCTTTATAGATTTTGATTTGTACATAGGGGCATTTTAACACTTAAGTTTTGTCCCTTCAATAAAAGTGAAAAGTTCCAGAAAAGGGAAGGATTAAAATTTATTCTAGACATTTTCTTTCTGCAAGTTTGGGGAATTATCATATATGGTTGTCATGGTGAGGTGTCCATATATGTTTGGTCATACATCATGTGTGGGTTTTTTTTTTTTTTTTTTTTTTTTTTTTTTTAACTAATTTTGTAATAAATATTGTTTCAGATTTTAGACTGCAGGGTTGTTTTTGGAATGTTATAGTTCTATAATTTATAGTAGTTCTAAATATTAGCTCTGTGGGTAAATATGAAAGAACAGAAAAGAGAGAATTCATTAAGAATATGTTGATACATAGGACTGGGGTGTCAGTAAAAGTCTAGTAGCAGTCTACCTGCTTTTAAAGTCGAAGTGCCTTTTCCTGTTGTGCGCTGTGCATTTATTTCACCACACATAAACTGTCCTGCTCTACAGCCGCTATTGCTTAATTGACCATTGTTTCAAGTGCATTTCAAAGGACATTTCCATGCTTTGGCAATTGATTTTTTTTTGTGTAGCTGATGCCTCTGATTAAAAGTCCAGTGTTTCAATTTACCCTCAGTTGTTTTAAGGATCTGCTTGGCTGGTTTACTTGCATAATATGGCAACCACCACCTCTTTGCTATAATATATAAACATATACAAATATTATTTTCATACATTTAAAATGAACCTGAAATGAATTATAGTCTGCAGGCCTGATTAGAACAGACCAAAGATAAATTATTTCTCAGATAAACATCGTATATTTGCTAATGAATTGTTATTCAGGCTTATGTATTCGTGCGCATTGTTAATGATGAACAGAAAGTGCTAAAATGTATTTACTTGTTATTTTTAATAATTTTTTTTATTATATTTTAAAATGCTTAAAAAAGTTCTAGTATAGCTTTATTGTCATGCAATAGTTCAGTAAAAAATTCAGTCAATAAAAACAACTGATGAACACCACCAATTTAATAAAGTTGCTCACATGTTTAAAAGTAACATTGCCACAAATTAGCACACTACATTTCTCACACACTACGAGATTATAGTCCTTATATGTATGTATCCATACTGTTTACACACATCAGATGTACATTGTGAAACAATACTGTCATATTTTTACGTCGTTATATTAACATGGTGAGCATATAATGACATCTTTGTTAATTTAAAGATGTTATGGATTGAACTCTATATAAAACCTGATCACATTTGCAGCTAAATATATAGATTGAAATGTATGAAAAAACTAGCCACTGCATTTTATATGATTTCCTAAAGATTTTCTCCCAACAACCATCTCACCTGTTTAATTTAAAAAAATATGCATGTTTAAATAATATTGCTCACATTAATGAGGAAAAAAAACAGTAATATTATTACTATTGAATGTTTGGAAATAAATTAGGATTTTGTTGTCCTGACATCTTTAAAATAAAAATTTATTAAATAAAGCTTCACAGTACTTCACAGTAATTTGTCATATAAGTTGCATATTTCAAACACAAATGCTAATTGTGACAAACATTACACAATATATTATATTAGTTCAAACATTACATACACGTGCATCTGCAAAAACTTTTTGATTGATTGCATCAATGAATAAAACCTCAGTAGTATAGTATGATCAGTATGTGGAGAACAGCACATGGAATTCATGGTTTGCTAAACTATTTTTATAGTTTGCTAAACTAAACTATTGTTTGCACCTAAAATTTTAGGCATGTTGTATAATTAATTTCAGCAAGTAACTTAGAAAAATATAGGAAAATATTTTTTAAATAATCAATAAATAATAATAATATTATTTATAAAATAAAATAGTGGATAAACAGTGCATCAGAATTTGTTATTACAACCAGGAATCTCTGTGCTAATATTACTTATATATTGTAACAAAAAAAGGGCAAAATCTTGCTATGCTTTAAACTGGTCCCTGAAACTATGTTTTGAGAACCACTGTTCTAGACATAATTTGACTATAAATAGATTTTTGTGATGAGAAAAATTAAACCATGTTAAACCATGTTAGAATATTTTTCAAATGTCTTGTGAAACTGCAACTTATAGAAATCAAGTGACAAACAACCAGAAATTAGAGAAAACAAAATAAAAAATCAGCCCATTATATTCAAACTGATGTTAAATACTAATTGGTACAGTAACAGTATTGGTGTGTCTTGACTGCTTAACCCCAAATTAAGTAAAGCTAATCCTGTAGAATTTTGACATCTTGGTAAAATCAGAAAAAGCCATGGACTTTTAAGAACTTAAAGTTGTTAAATAGTGATAAGACAGAATATTTGTAGAAAGATTGATAAATTCATAGTTAACACAAAGTAATACTGTAGGAAAGGCCAGGAGAGCAGCTACCAAGAAGTCTATAGCAACATTACAAAATTGCAACTCATCACCAAATGAAACATCCTCATGGTGAAAGCATTATGTTTTGGGCTGCGTTTCTCCAGCTGGAGCTAGTGCTTTAAAAAAAAAAGGCTGGAAGGCATAATAAATATCTCTATACTTTATGCCTGTCAATTCTGACATAAAACCTTATGGTTTTACTAATACCCTTAAAATGAAAAGAATTTCACTTTTCAGAAAACAGCCTGAAGCACATCTCCAGATCAAGAAATTACTTCAACAAACCAAGTTCAAGATTTCAGAATAGCCAGATTAAAATCCAATCATAAACCTGTAGAATGACCTGAAGAGCTCTGTGCCCATCCATTCTGACATACTAAGCATGCATTTGCAAGAAGGAATAGCAAAATATTAGATGTGCTAAACTTCTTTTTTCACAATTTCGGTTGCAATTTCACAGAAGTGTAAGGGAAGTAAATGTTCTGGATTTAGCTTGGTTTTTATTTTTAACATTACAAAAACATTGAATCAGAGTTCATGTCTGCTGTATGCTGTAGATCATACAACCTACTTTAATCCATACTGCTTTACTGTAAGTATCTCACTCTTATATTTGTTGCTCACAGATATTTCTCAGGGTTACTGATATATACATTATAATTAATACAGATTTGTACTTAATACAGTTCCTGAACACCCTACAAACATTACACAGCACTAACTAAATTATTCGAGTAAGAACTAACTAGTATTTGGGGGGAAAAACATGACAACACATATTTTTTAATAAAAATGTAGTTGCTAATGTAGATTGCTAGGAAATGAGACTTGGATGTTCAGTTTTAAAACTTTACACTGCAAGTTTTAAGTGTTATGGTGATCCAAACCAAAACATACTTTGCTCAATGATTCACAGGTCAAACTTAAACCAGGTTCCAGATTCTAGGTTCTAGTGGTTGCAACTAAGTACCTAGAACAGTTCTGTAAGCTACTCAGAGGTAGCACCTTCAAGAAAAACCTTGCTAGTATTTCTGTATGCCATACCTGAGCTTTACAGTTACTAGCTTAGAAATGATAACACTGTGATTGTGAACATTCTTGAACTGTCTTCTATTACTCTACCTCAGCCACCTGACAAATAAGAATAAGGAAGTTACTGCATACTTATACATTACATACAGTGAGAGTGACTGCAGAAGACATGCTTTATAACGTAATCTACTATGACTTCTACGCATATAAAAAAGTGTCTTTTTATTTAATCACAAGCAATTCTTGGTAAGTTACTAAGTTATTGGACATACTATATAGGACAAATTATATAGTTCCCTCTGAAAATATTGGAATTGCACAGCAATTATTTTTTTTGCAATACACATTTGAGTTTGAGCCCAAAAGTTGAATAAGACAGATCAGAATTTTCAGCTTCAATTGCACTACTTTATTGCACTACTTGTGCCAGATCACACAACTTTGAAATTTAGTATAAACAGTTAATAGCTCTGATGTCTACCCTTGGTTTGAGCTTGTGAAGACTGAATTCGATACAAAAAAAAAAAATAAAATAAAAAAAAAAGTAAAACAACATAAAGCCTAGCAAGCTGTGGTTGTAATGCATTTGCAATACTTTCAGTGGGGACTGTAAAAGCACATTGTTCTCTTTAGTGAGGCACTGAAATTACAAGAAACTAAAATGACCAAAATTACATACAGATAAATAAATGAAACCTGCATTTTAAGCATTAGACTGAGGTGAGGGCTGGATGCATAGACATTATTAGACAAAATATTGCTTCTGTATATATTATTTTTTTTTAAAAGGTTTGCTTTTATATGATGTCAATCCTGCTTCTATTCATTCATTGATCTTTTTTTACCATTTCAGTGGGTTTCAAGTAGGTATTAGGTAGTATTTCATCATTACAATCTGTTATTAAATATACAGGCCAAAGAGTAAATAGATTAAATAGCTTTGGCCAGTTTAACAAGGATCCATTAAGAAGGTAAAATAAATCATATTAATAAGTTATATTAAGCCTGTCTCATAAATCTTCAATTTTTTTTCCATTTTCTCCCGCTTATCCGTAATTCGGGTCGCGGGGGCAGCAGTCTAAGCAGGCCCCCGCCTTCGACTGCTGCCCAATCCTCACAGCACCGTCCCTTACGGTCCCTCCTGCAGGTGGTGAGCCCACGGGAAGTAAATCTTCAATTGATTCTGCTAATTAATTCATAAATAATTTAATATGTTTCACTGTTTTTATTTACGTTCTGCACCTCTGCTGATGCAAATCTCAGTCTTCATAGCTTCAAATATGTTTTTATAAAAAAAACACAATTTAACCTCATTCATTTCATTTAGAATAGTCTGTCATGATTCAGAAATCAAACAAAATTGACTGGAAGAACTATTTATACAGGAATGGAAGATCTTAATTTAGTGCATTATAATGTTTATTCTGACATATTCCGACTGGTGAATTTTTACAAAAATAATTCTGAATATTAATGAATTTAATATAAAGCACTCGTCACTAATTTACTGTATTTATTTTATAATAAGATTATTTAATGCTTCAATTAAAATACATCACATCACACATGATTACTATTTACTGCCATTTAAAATTTATTTTATCAGGGAAAGTTTTCCCCTCATTATATGTTGCTTGTAATGTGCCATTAACTTTTAATACCTAGCATAAATATTAGATACAAAATAAAGATATTAATATGTGGAGAAGAAACCTGAGAATCAATATTGGAGAAATTATTTTGGTTAAAAACAATTATTGCATATGTAAGGATGTAATGCATTGTAAACTGCCCAAAAAAAAAATTATAGTTTATTATCAGTACACCCTAACTAAGCCCACTGAACTGGTTATGCAGTGAGAACCATCTTGTCTGGGCCTCTGCTTGGTTACCTGTGAACATGCCTGATGACAGAGTCATCCAACCAAGAATATCCTGCTCAAGGCTGAATATGAGCTATGTTATATATGTATGTTATGTGCAGTATCTCACAAAAGTGAGTACACCCCTCACATTTCAGCAACCATTTTAGTATATCTTCTAAAGGGACAATACTATAGAAATGAAACTTGGAAATATTTTAGAGTAGTCAATGTGCAGCTTGTATAGCAGTACAGATTTACTGTCCTTTAAAAATAACTCAACATACAGTCATTATTGTCAAAATAGCTGGCAACAAAAGTAAAAAGCTGTATGTTGCCTAACTATGCAAAGCTACATGTCCTATTCATCATGTTCATGTTTTTGTCTGCTTGACAGGACCATACAAATTTGTGTATCAAGTATTAGCAGTTAAAATTTGGTGTTTTGAGTACAATTCTCTCATAATGACCACTGGATGTTCAACATGGCACTTCATGACAAAGAATTCTCTGAGATTTTGAAATGTTGGCCGAGGCTATAAGAAGATCGGTAACACCCTGAAACTGAGTACAGTACAGTGGCCAGGGTCGTACACTGGTTATTCAAGACTGTTTCCAATTGGAACAGGCCTGGCAATGGTCAATCAAAAAAGGTGCACAAGCTAGCTTTATAAAAACAGACGCATGAGTGTTGCCAGCATTGCTTTAGAGGTTGCAGAAGTGGAAGGAAGCCTCTTCTGAAGCTGGCTTACAAGAAAGCCCCCAAACAGTTTGCTGAAGACAACCTTTCCAAAAGCATGATGCTGGAACCATGTCCTGTGGTCTGATGAAACTAAGATAAACTTGTTTGGCTCAGATGGTGTCCAGCATGTGTGGTGAAGCCCTGGTGAGGAGAACCATTGTGAGAAAAATCGTGTCTTGCCTACACTCAAGCATGGTGGTGGTAGCATCATGGTCTGGGGTGCATGAGTGCTGCTGGTACTGGGGAGCTGCAGTTCATTAAGGGAAACATGGATTCCAACATGAACTGTGACATTTTGAAGCAGAGCATGATGCCCTCCATTCAGAATAAACCGAACAGCAGTTTTCCAACATAATAACGACCCCAAACACACCACCAAGATGACAAATGCCTTGCTGAGGAAGCTGAAGGTGATGGATTGAACCCATTTGAGCACCTGTGGGGTTGAGTTATTTTCCAAGGACAGTAAATCTGTGCTGCTGTACAAGCTGCATATTGACTACTCTAAAATATATCTAAGTTTCATTTCTATAGTATAGTCCCTTGAGAAGATCTCCTAAAATTGTTGCCGAAATGTGAGATACTGTATGTATGTTGTGTATTATTTGACATCTTTCTGTTTGCATTGTAAATGTTATTTAAATAAATTCCTTAAAATGTAGATGTAGAAATGCAAAGGTTTATATTTCAGCAACAACACCAGAGAGATGCTGACTGGAATTCCCTGCACCCAAGAAGATCCTTGTAATCCACTAATCATAATTTTGATTACCACCTGTTTTTTGTTATTTGTCTTTTTTTGGTGTACTTTTAACTGATTTGTAGTGTATCTACCTGGATTTTGTGTTTTAGTTTACATTTGATTTCATGAGTTTTAAAAGTTTTTAAAAGTCATTCATTTGTTTGTGCAACAACCTTGCGCCAATTGTTAGTTGTATCCTTGTCTATTTCTTAGTTGAGTTTTATATTCCTTGCTTCATGTTCAGTGTGTGTTCTGTGTTTGCTGGTTTTGACCTTTGGCTGTGCTATGATTTGGATAGATCTACCCTTGCTATCCCTGTGTGCCAGAGTAATGACCTCAGCTCTGGATTACTACCAGGGTTTCCAGAAAAGCCCTCAGAGATTCTGCAAGACCATGACAATTTATCAAGCTGCCTCTCTTTGTCTGCTACAAAACCATGAGTCACTTCAATCAGGTTTAAGTAAAGTATAGATGTTGTGTCTGGTCCATGATAAAAAAATAATACATACATACTATAATATGACTATAACTATTTGCATTACTATTCACTATTTTTTTATTATAAAAAATTAGTTAAGGGTTCAAGACTACATAAAGCCTACACACATCCTTATATCTCGTTACAACAGGGTCAGTATGTTAGCAATGAAAAAAACAACAACATGGGGAACAAAGAAGTGAATGTTAAAGATTTTCTGAAGTGAATACTAAGATGGGGAGGTTGACTCACTCACTTCATCCCACGTCGAAGCATCTGATTTGCTGCAATAAGCATGACACTGATGATGAATGCAATAGCGAAGGCACAAATCAAGCTCTTTCGCACACATGTGTGCTTGACTTGCTGCATGGGGCTTGCTATGAGGGAAAAGAGAGACAGAGAAAGATCCAAATTGTACACCAATATATATATATATGCTTTTTGAACATTCTATATTCCACTTGTAACCCTCAACTGCTTTATGATAACCGCCACTCATCCATGTTTTGTGCTTAATTTAATCTAAATTGTGCTCACTCAGCGACAAGGGCATTAGTAGTTAAGTATTGATGTAGGGTAAAAATCCTATATATATATAAAAATATATAAATATATATATATAAAAATATAAAATATAAAATATATATATATACACACACACCAATCAGGCATAACATTATGACATTAAACCATTATGTCCCGTGCAGTGAATAACACTGATTATCTCTTCATTATGGCACCTGTTAGTGGGTGGGATTTATTAGGCAGCAAGTGAACATTTTTTCCTCAAAGTTGACAGACAATGTGCAATGCTTTGTATCATGAGCCGTTCCTGTCCTGCTCTTGCTTTATTCCTGCTAATCTTGGTTTCATTTGTCCAAATAATCTTGTCTGGGAAGTTTTTTGTTTTTCCAGTAGTTTAATCTAAGAAATTAATAAGAAGCCTTTTTGTTCTTCCCAGCATCAACCTATCAGTCTTTCTTTCTGACTTCTCAAAACCTTCCTTCTCTTCCTCCCTCCAATGTTGTTTTCTCTACTTTTCATCCCTTCCTGACTCTTCCCCACACCACTGGAGGGATGTACAGATACCTTTGTCTCTTCCCTTTTCTCATCCTTGGACCTTTTAAACCGAGAAAGACATCACACCCTCTTTCTTGTTATCAGAAGGTAACATAGTGAAAGTGTAAGAGATAACATCTTTACATTAATCTGGTCTTGTACTGTGCTTTCCTGTCCAAATTCTCACCTGACTGTTTTCTACAAACAAAAGCTGGAATCATCAATTATGTGGAATCATCAAACTCCACATATTTTTCTCTGCTTAACCCACAGGATTCTCCTGCTCCTGCTGCATCCTCTCTGACAGTTGAACATTTTGACACCTTCTTTGAAAAAAATCTTCCAGACCCTTACCGCTCCCTCAGCTCCTACACCATACTTTCAGGTCTCTCTCTCTCTCTCTCTCTCTCTCTCTCTCTCTCTCTCTCTCTCTCTCTTTTTCTCTCACTATTTTTTTCTAATCTATCAACAGAAGATATTCTGCAAGTTCTCCTGTTCTGCAATCCCACGTCATGACCATAGGATTAAATACATTCACAAGGTTTCAGACCATATTTAATACATACCTTTACTACCATCATCACCTGCTCCATAGAATCTGGTCATGTTTCTACCACACTCAGGCTAAGGTTATTCCCACCCTCAAGAAACCCACTCTTGATTACTTAAACATCAGTAAATACCAACCAGTATCACATCTCTGATTTCTTTCCAAAATCATTGAACAAATTGTCTATAATGAGCTGTCTCTATACTTCTCATAAAACAACCCAAAAGATCCCAATGAGTCTGGCTTTTAAGTGGTACACTTTAAAGACTTCTCAGTGACTGCAATCCTGGCAGTCACTGAGAAGCTGCAAGCTGTTAGATCTGTCAAGCTGTCATCAGTCCTTATCCTCTATGACCTGGCCGCAGCATTTGAGATGGTCAACCGCATGACTCTTATCAATCCTTGGGAGTTTTTAAATTTAAAGCACAGCTTGACAATAATTTCTTTCTACCTGGAAGATCGTTCATATCAGGTGACTTGTTAAAGTATCCACATCAGCTCTATGAAGACTCTCCTCTGGTGTTCCACAAGGCTCAGTACTCAGTCCTCTACTGTTTATTTATACACAATCTCTTGGCAAAGTGACGTCCTCACAAATGTTTTTATACAATTGCTATGCATATGACACTCAACTGATGCTTTCTTTTCCCCTCTACAGAGTCTCTTGTTTCTGCTTGGATCTCAGCATGTCTTGCACATATCTCATCATGGATGGCAGCTCATCATCTGAAGCTTAATCCCAGAAAAAAAAAAAAAAAACTGCTTTTCATCCCAGGTGATTAATCTCCACTTCATTATTGTGTTATCTCTATGGACAACTCTCTGATCTCGTCAGTAACGGCACACAACCTTGGGGTAAGCTCATGTCCATTTCGCCTTTACAGCATTTTATATAAAAAACAGAGTTTTAGACAGATGGTATTCTTAGTCTGTCTTAATTAACCAGTATTGCATGTATTTACTGATGGAGACTTCAAAGCACTTTGTAAGTCGCTCTGAATAAAGGCATCTGCTAATAAGTTATGGCATCTGCCATGAATTAAAATAGAAATGTATCAAATTCATATTTGAAATGTATTTTTCACTTGTTCAAGGGAAAATTGTTCAAACATTGCATCCTATTTCACATGGATATTAACATATGGTAACATATGCCAAATTCCTCAGGATGGATAAGAACTTAGATGGATTTGTAGTCTTACAAAATGAAAGTATCAATTAAAAAAATCACAGTCCCCAAATTTGAACCTGATAGACAACCTATGGTGTAAACTAAAGAGTGCCAAGCATGCTACATAACACAATATATTAAAGCCTTAGGGTATCACATTTTGAACAGGATGGTCATGATTATTTTGTCAAGTCTGGGAAACATGAAGATATGTATGCAGGTTTTGAAGGGCAATACTAAAAGAAAACATTTATGGTATTTGGCAGATGCCATTATCCAGAGCAAACTACATTTATCTCTTATCAATCAACTGAGCAGCTACAAGGTTAAGTGCCTTGATCAGGAGCCCAGGAAGGGCAGCTTAATGTGGCTGGGATTTTAAATCACCATCCCATGATATAAATGCCAATGCATTAACCACTATGCTACTACCTCCCTATGTATAATGCAATAGTGTTTGCAAAAAAAACCCAAAACAAGACAATGTGTCACTTTAAGCACATTAATAAAGTTAAATAATAATTAATAATTAAAAAGAAACATGGTGGTGGCAATATCAGGGTATGATGTTAGGACTGGGCTAAGATGGATAGAGAGATATAAAGATAACTTTAAATACCTAAAATAGATATTTTGGCACACAACCTGTAGGCTTGTTAGATGGCTGAATAAAAAACACCTTCCAGCATGATCCAAAAACACAAACCAAACTAAATAAATCATGTTAAAGATGGATTTCTCATATGAAACACAAATTGATCATTTAATTTGACATAATGGCATAGAATGGCATAGGTCAGAATGTGATCACATAAATATTTATTAATCAGAAATAGCAAATAGCTAATTATTAGGTTATTGTTGTATGATTTTTATGATGGAAATTCATTGTGTGCAGGCTTACTGTCAATATTAATTTGACACTCTGGGCTGTTCATATGGCTCTCCTCAGTCATGATGATGGTTTCAATGTCTTTCATTGACAAATGGTCACAGAATGTCTCGTACAGCAGTCTCTTTAGTTCATCCACTGTCAGCTTCTGCATATCACACTGATAAAATAAAAAAAGAAAAAATTAAATGAGGTTTTGAGTCATAAATGTTAAAACAATAGCGCTAGTAAATATATAATATAATATAATATAATATAATATAATATAATATAATACAAAATTAGGGAGCAATATACTAATACTAAAATGCACTAATCAAGCGATTGCATTTGGTGATTTAAATAAACATTATAATGGCAGGAACACTATCATAACATGAGCTAGGTGTGCATAATGTACATATTGACCTAAACATTCTAGAAGTCTTCATGTATAAAAATGAGGCATAACTGATGCATAATATAAATTACAGCACTGACATAATCGGATTTAAGCTTCCAAGTGCAGCAGTCCATACCTTCCAGAAAATGGAGTCAAAGTCTGTTCCATGAAACTTGTCAGGCATGCCAGATGCAGTCAGTTTAGGGCCAAGCAGAGTTACAAACTCCTCAAAACCAACCTGTCCATCACCTTCAGATAAAACAAGAGGCCACACTGACCACACTGCTGAAATATTGCTATATTCATTGTCACATGACTAACACTTTGTGTGTGTGTGTGTGTGTGTGTGTGTGTGTGTGTGTGTGTGTGTGT
>JAAIIK010000078.1:481027-494379 GCA_014706435.1 Silurus glanis
ATAGATAGATAGATAGATAGATAGATAGATAGATAGATAGATAGATACAGCTTTATTGTCATTGCACTGTACAGGTACACAGCAACGAAATGCAGTTTGGCATCTACCAGAAGTGCAAAATGTAGCAGTCGTGCAAAAGTGCAGATAAAAATATGGCATATTTACAGCAAGTGATAAAGTGATAAATATGTAAACATATGTAAAGTGAATAAATAAATATAAAGGCAGTAACAGTGCAGAGATGTGTGGACATCAATTTAGAGTACAGGAATGGTTCTTAAGGCTATGGCATTGAAGAGTAATTAGAAGTTAGCAAGTCGAATAAACAGTCTACTATATATATATATATATATATATATATATATATATATATATATATATATACACACACAGGTTATATACACAAATGGATGAAATGTTGGGCAAAATGTACAGTAATGATATAAAGATACATAGATAAAAATAGTGCAGATGTAATGAGTAATAGAAAAGTATGTAATATGTACATGTATAGTACAGAGGTTATATACAGTGTTTTGTTTTGGGTTTGTTTTGTAGTGATTTAGCGGTGTAGTGTAGAGTTCAGTAGTGTGATGGTGGATGGAAAAAAGCTGTCCCTGAACCTGCTGGTTCTGGTCCGCAAGTTCCTGTATCTCTTTCGTGATGGAAGGAGGTTAAACAGTTTATGACTGGGATGTGAAGAGTCCTTAATAATGTTGTGAGCTCTGCGCAGACATCTGCTGTGGTGAAGGTGATCAATGGCAGGTAGTTGGGTGCCAGTGATGCGTTGGGCGGTTTTGACCACAGTTTGCAGGGCTTTTCGTTCATTGAACGCAGAGCTAAAGTCAACGAACAGCATTCTGATGTAGGTGTTGCTTTTATCCAGGTGGGTGAGGGCTGAATGAAGAGCTGTGGAAACTGCATCCTCTGTTGACCTGTTCGGGCGATAGGCAAACTGGTGTGGGTCCAGTGTAGGTGGTAGGCCCGCAGTGAGGTGATTCAGGATCAGTTTCTCAAAGCACTTCATAGCGAAAGGGGTGAGTGCAACTGGGCGAAAGTCATTCAGGCATTCGGCAGCTGAGTGCTTAGGCACAGGTATGATGGTTGTGGTCTTCAGGCATGTAGGAACCGGGCCAATGACAGGTTGAAAATGTCAGTAAAAACCTGTGCCAGCTGTCCAGCGCATGCTCTGAGGACACGTCCTGGTATGCCATCCGGGCCAGCTGCCCTGCGTGCATCCACTCTACTAAACACTGAATAGACGTCCATTGTTGAGAGTGAAAGTGGGCTGTAAGCAGTAGAAGAGTCCGTGGTTGTTGTGAAATGTCCTGTGCATTGGTCAAAACGAGCAAAAAAGTGATTGAGCTCATCCGGTTGGAAGGCACTGCTGGTTGGTTGAGCTGTGCGTTTGTAGTCTGTGATGGTCTGGTTGCCTTTCCACATGCGTCTGGGGTCAGAGTTGTGGAAGTGCTCTTCTATGTGGAGTTTGAATGTGAGTTTTGCTTTCCTGATGCCTCTTTTCAGGTTGGCCCTGGCTCTGTTGTAGTCCTCTGCACTGCCAGATTTAAAGGCAGCATCTCTTGCTTTCAACAGGAGATGGACTTCAGAGTTCATCCATGGCTTCTGATTAGGAAAGCATTTCACGTGTTTGACAGTCGTGAAATTGTCAATGCATGTGTTAATATGGTCCAAAACAGATGATGTGTAAATGTCCATGTTCGTGTGAGAGTCCAGTGTGACCTGTGAGGCGAACATGTTCCAGTCAGTATCCTGAAACTGTTGCTGTAGAGAAGAAATGGCCCCCTCTGGCCATACCTTTACTGTCCTCACAGCTGGTTTCACCCGTTTGATCAGTGGTGTGTATTTGGGTAGCATGAACAAAGAGAGGTGATCAGACTGGGAGGGGAATGGCCGTGTATGCCCCAGGTATGTTTGTGTATACCTGGTCCAGTGTTTTGTCCCCTCTGGTAGAGCAGGAGACATTGCGGTGAAATTTTGGTAAAACAGATTTCAGGTTGGAGTGGTTGAAATCTCCAGCAACAACAATAGCTCCTTCGGGATGTGCAGACTGCTGTTTGCTGATAGCTGCATGCAGTTCCTCCATAGCTAGCTTAGCATTAGCATCCGGCGGAATGTACACCGCAGTCACAACAATGGCTGAGAATTCTCTCGGTAAATAAAAGGGTCTGCACTTAATCATCAAATACTCTAAATGAACAGAGCAATGACTTTCAGTAACAGTAGAGTCTATGCACCATGATTTGTTAACATAAATGCACAGACCTCCACCTCTGCGCTTACCAGAGTCCTCTGCCGACCTGTCTGCCCGAAAAACACTGTGACCCCTGAGCACAATGGCGCTGCTGGGAATGTTGTTGTTGAGCCATGTTTCCGTAAAAATCATGACATTACATTCCTTAATCCGTTTGTGTGATGATATCCGGAGCAGCAGCTCATCCATTTTATTTGCAAGAGACCGTACATTAGCAAGGAAGATGCTAGGAATCGATGGTTGATGCGGGTTTAGCCTTAGCTTAGCTCTGATGCCGCCTTGCTTCCCCCTCCTTTGTTTACGGTCTCGCCGCCGGCGCTGTGGTCTCGCTGTCGGCCGAGCTGGATCAGCGGTCCGCGGTGTTCGGGCGATTTCCCGAGGGAGTTCAAAGTCTGTTGAAAGCCCGTATCTGTGAGTGTAGCCGATGTCTAGTAATGCTTGTCGGCTGTATGAGATGTGTGCAAGCCTGTTCTGAGTGAATAAACTCCCTGTTGATGGAGAAATTGCTACTAAATCGCAAAATCTGGAGAGACGCTGGGCCTCGCGTTGTGCACGCGCTGCCATCTTGGCTAAGCATCACTATGAATTATTATATCACTTCATTACCATAAACTGTTTACATGCCATTTTCTGGATTGCTGCTATTGCTCTTTTGCACAACATTTTGTTTACATTTTTTGCTACAGTTCACTTTACGTCTCCTACACACCACAGTGTGTAATATATAACAGGTTTACTGGCGGGACTATTTTGTGTTTTGTGTATTTGTCTGTCCTGTATTGTATTGCACTTGTCTTGTGTTGTCTTGCACTGTCTTGTGTTGTCTTTGCACTGTTTGCACCAGGTTGCACATGATGCACTTTATGTGGCGAGGACACCTACTAGTCCTTAGCCCTGTCTTTTCTGTTTCCTGTGATTGCTGTTGTATGTAGCACCAGGGTTCAGAAGGAATGTTGTTTCATTTCACTGTGTAATGTGTCAGCTATATATGGTTGAAATGACAATAAAAGCTTTTTGACTTGACTTGAGAATGCAAGTTTTTAGTAGAAGATTACTTACATTTAAAAAATCTTTATGGAAGAATTGTACGAATATTGTAATTCATAGATATTACTGAACCACTCTCACCAAGTGGAAAGGCACTCTAAATTCCTTATAGTACAAACTGTTCAATTGTATAGCTGCTGGGTATGCATTTTTCTACTGTATATAACAAACGGGCCATATGGTCATTAATACCTACCTTACTTGTGACTGTGTCTATAGTAGCTGTTTTCACCATGCAAGAAAAGAGGCAGATTCCCAAATGGCCACCTGTTTTCTACATTCATATCATACACACTAATGCTAGGCATCTATGAAGGTGGGATGCAGTGTATGACTGGTGCAGATAAGTGTTATGTAATGTAATGTAATTCTATAGTGTCACTTTAAGTATTCCCATTGTAGCAATATATCTGTTTGTTTATTAAACTATTCATGCAAATTTCCATGCTATTGGTTCTGCACTTGTCCACTCAGTAAAAGCTGCAACACAAGACAAGACTCACATTCAGGGTCATCTACAAAGCAGGAAAGACAAATCCTTCAGACGGCATGTATCAACACCTGCAGATATTTCACTTATTGATCAACACAGACGATACTGGCACACAGATTCATTCTGACAAATGCTGTTCTGAAAAGCAATGACACAAGATGAATTCAGAAATAGCAAACAACTTGCTACTACACCATATCAGAGTTATCACAGGGACCTTGGAAAAAAGCCTCTTCAGACTTCAGGTGGCTATATTTTTATCATTATATATATGTCATTTAAAATCACAACCCTTGACTACATGATAATAGGAGCGATATCTAGGGAAATAATGTTATCCAGGCCAAAATGTCAATCAGATTTGTTGGTGTAATTGCGCCACAAAAAAACACAAGTGCTCCAACTCAAATCACAACTTTATTAACATTAACAAACTTAACACGTTTTTAGGAAAGCACAATCTTTGTTTAACAATTCTCAGCTAGGGTTACAAGACTATAAAAAAGTCGAGCTTCACCTGGGAGAGATATCCAGGGTGTGCTCAAGACTAGCATTCTACACATGCACACTGTCATGCTCAGATCAAAAGTCAGAGACCAGAATACAGTCAGTACATTTTATTTGCCGAAGTAGACCGACAGAAGCTTAGGCAGAAGCACAAACCAGAAAACGGGTATAATCCGAAACTGGGGAAGTCTGGGGATGATTGCTATTATGAACTGTAGATCAGACGGTGAGTGCGTGAGAACGGGGGCCTTATATAGGAGAGTGTAGAATGGAGAGAGGTGAAAGTGATTAGTATAAAGGCGAGGTGCTGCGATTGTGTTGAATGCAGGGTGGATGGTGTGGCTGGTGGTTCACTGACATTACCCCCTCCTCTAGGAGCAGCTCTCGATGCCCTAACTTGGCGCCTGGGGCGCCCGTGGCCCTGAGGTGTGGGGCGGTTGGGGTGGTTGGTGTGAAACTCCTCCAGGAGCGCTGGGTCTAACACGTCCCGTCTGGTGACCCAAGAGCGTTCCTCAGGTCCGTACCCCTCCCAGTCCACAAAGTATTCCAGGGTGGCACCCCTACTTCGTGAATTCAGAACCTCCTGGACAGAGTACACCGACGGCTGGTCCAGCATCTCCGGGGAAGGAGGATCTATGGCGACTCCAGGGTGCTCTGTGGTAGGGGGTGTGAAGGGTTTCAGGAGGGACACGTGAAAGGTCGGATGGATGCGGTACCGAGGAGGCAGGTCGAGCCGATAGGCCACGTCATTGACCAGCCTGAGGATTATTAAACCCCCCAAAAAAGCATTATCAGCTTCACTTATTACTAACCAGTGTTATTTTATTTCTGTCATATGTGTACAAAAGGTCTAACTAAGATTATCGGTGAACTTTAATTTAAAGTCATCATAATGGAGATCAGTGTTTGTGTTACTTGGGCTCTTAAACCTTGATTTTTTTTTTTTTATATATATAATTTTTTTGCATTTAAAATAAAGAAAAAACTCTCTGAGCCTAATGAAACAGTCTAGTAAGAAATCAAAACAAATCAAACAACCTCAAAATAAAAGCAAACAAAGACAATCGTAAGTGTTTTCCTTTTTATTCATGTTGCAATGCTTGTTGGGAGTTTTGAATTATTTTGGTACCCAGCATGCATTGTGGCATGGACGTTTTTTAATGATCACCATTCTTGAGCTTCATGTGCTGATTCTTGTTGTCTGAATGTGTCTAAATGGTCTAAATAACTGTAAAGATTTTGTGCATAAAATGTTTTTATAATGATAAGGTAAATTGGTGCTTATATTACCATCAGTAGTTAACCAAAACCCTAAATTACAAATTAATGCTTTACAAACACAGTTACAACAGCCAGAGAAAAACTAATGTTAACAAGTCAATAGTCAAGAGCCAAACAAAAGCAACCACTGATCTCCAAAATGATAAAATGAAACATTTTCAATCAAATATAAACCTCTGTTAAGTCTCAAAGTATTTTTTGTAGAAATTTGACAGAAATAAAGTCAAACTGATAAATGAAGCTGGTAATGTTGTTTTTTAAGGTTTAATCATCCTGTTTTAATTCAGTTGATTTTGTCTAAGGCTGTAATTGTATGTCAGTTGTAGTTTTGTTTCTTGTTCTTTCCTTCAACTTGTTTGCAGCAGGTGTTCAACAGTGTCTGAATTCACTAATTTGTTTTCATTCACTCTGTCAAATTGACTATACTAGTAAACTAATGTAGACTAAAAGCTTAAGCCTTAAGGTTTTTACAAAGCAATAATGCAAACGTATTATGTTTACTTGTATTTACATTAACAGTATTTAACTGTTAAATAAACATGTTAATGTAATTTCATGTTCTAAATGTACAGGTTTTTACTTTTTACATTCTTTCACTGTTAAAACATACACATTTTTTTTACAGTGCTAATAGCAATTAGGATAAGTAACTTTTTTCTAACTTGTGTAAGGTAAAGTAAAAATAAAATAATAATAATAATAATAATAATAATAATAATAATAATAATAATAATAATAATGTCATTACCAAATGATCTCAAATAGCCACACTAGAAAGTATGTCATGGCCATGATTCTTTAGAGGTGGTAACACCAGGTGAACCCTACTTTACAGCCCAGTAAAAAGTATAAATACTGAACCAAAAAGAACAAGCATATTTAATTCAATTCAAATTTTTATTGGTATAGCGCTTTTAACAATGAACATTGTCTCAAAGCAGCTTTACACAGATAATGTGGTGATAAAAAAAATATGTTCTTTATAAGTAAGTTTGTCCCTGATGAGCGAGCCGGTGGCGACTGTGGCAAGGAAAAACTCCCCGAGATGGCATAAGGAAGAAACCTTGAGAGGAACCAGACTCAAGAGGGAACCCATCCTCATCTGGGTTACACCGAATGTCCATTTATTGCACAGATACGATGTTGCAGGATACAGTGATGGTAATCAGAAGCAAAATGTAGTCCTGAGTCAATGTAGCAGACTGTTGACATTAACTACAGTCCAAACCCATCCTCAAAGCTCCTGTTCTTACTCCGGGATTTCATTTAACCACCCAAGGCGTTGATGAGGAAGATCCACGGTGGGAAGAGGGGCAGAAACAATGGTCACTGAAACCTCAGTAGCATGTTTATCTCGTCAGAAAGAGGGAGAGAGAGAGAGAGAGAGAGAGAGAGAGAGAGAGAGAGAGAGAGAGATAAAGAGAGATAAAGAGAGATAAAGAGAGAGAAGAGGGGTACTACATCATTTGAAGGTTGATATAAAAAAGCTGAGTTTAAAACAGATCAGATCATTCCAAATATTCTGAGCTCACATGAGTTTGCTTAGGCCTAATATACTGAAATGTTAATGGCTTATTGCTATCAGCTGTAACAAAAAGAGCACCATAATGATAGAGAAAGAAAGATCCTTAATGGGCCAAACTAATCACCACAACTGCAATAAGAATTCAGAGAAAAGTCAAATGAGACCATGGTTCAAACATGCAACAATGGACATTGGGGAGTACCATTGCATGTAGTTTATTTATTCTTGTATTTAATCCTCTTTTTTTGGGAAAGGGGGAGTGCCATCCATGATCTTGCTTACCCCTCAGCAAATGAGCAGTTGCCCCCCAGACCACTCTTGGTGATGTGTAGAAACCAAACCAGAAGAGAGATTGTGCATATCCTAGCCTTAGGCATCAGTTTAGGGTTATCAACTAAATAGAGGAACCGTAGCCATGTTGGCAGTAAAACAGCTAACACATTACTAGATTGTTCCACACATGAGGCAATATTTTAGTGCATTCATTTAATTAACAGTGATCTACAGATTTTGGGTGGGGGCAGATTTACCCTTGAGGCCAGGTTCAAATCAGCCAACTGAGTGCATTGTGTCAACAGTGGCAATACCAAATAGTCAAATGTCTTATTTTATGGTTTGTACCAATGCAGTGACAACATAAATTGACCGGTCACATAAATAAGTTTAAAACATCAAGAACAATATACAATCTTATAGGCTTATAAGTATCAGTATCAGCCCTGGAATAAAAGTTCTATGGTGACAAAAAAGCAGGATATTATTGCACATATTTGAATAATTAGCCTATATTATTTGCATAGTTGGATAATGTTTATGAAAAAAATGTGGGTCTGTGAAGTGTTTTTGTCTAACAAAGAGTTTCCTGGCTGCAAATAGTTTGAGATACCATTGACTTATTACATTTTATATAATAGCAATAATGTTGCGGTTAAATATGTATGTGCATTTATCAGTTGATCAGTAACCTAACTAGCTAGCAAATATCTGACTTACAGTTTTACAGCCATAACTCTTTCAGTTAAGTATCATTTAAGTGGATCCACAATAAATCATTTTTTGCCATAGAAGGTAGTGATGGTTAATTTATATACTTTCCTATAGCAGAAATTAATTGTTTTGCTATGCAAATCCAATTTAAGGCAAATTTCTAAATGTCAAAATGTCTCTACTTCCACACATTTACATCACATTTACGTTATTTATGTAGCCTCAAAAAGTAAGCATAGGGCCGATTGGTTGCATTCTATTTAGAAAACATTAACATTTAGGTAGGTGAATCACAGAACCTCTGCCAATTTAAACTGGGTTTAGGTTAGAAATAGTTCATATTGAATATGATCTTGGATTGCATGTCTCTCAGGACATAATTAAGATTACTCACCTGCCACTGTTTTTTATTTTTTAAGAGTATGTGCTAATGCATAGGTACTATATCTGTTACAGACTGATAATATTTAGGTTCATTAAAAATGTTGTTAAGATATGCTCTTTGCTGTGTGGCTGCAGGCTCTGTGGACAGAATGAGCAGAATATGTTTCACTTTGTAATACCTCTGCTCATTTTATCTGAGTGAATAAATACATTATGAATTTCCTAGCCACATGCAAGGTCATGTCTAATAAAGCATTTTGATTAAGATAACAGCGCTTTATTTACCCCAGTGCAAAGGATACTGCACTTTCCAACTTGACCTTGCATCTATAAAACAAGTCCTTGCGCCAATTCTCCTCCGAAATTACTTCAATTACATTGACACATTGCTTGACCAATTGGTCTTTGTCTGCAAGGATTCACCTGTGACTTATTGACTGAATAAATTTGGAATTTATACAAGCTGTCTCACTGTTATTGTTCCTGCAAGGTGACCCCTGGGACATACCTCATGATTTATTCACAAGAAGCTGGACAGAGCAAAGTAGGCAGCAACAATGTATCTGCAATTATATTTATGCCAGTGTCATGCTTATAGAAACAGTAACACATATGTAATTTGCTTTCTCATAAACATGTCACACTTGTGTTGAAATGACTTTGTCAAATTTACATTAAATGTATGCAAATAATGTGTACTGTATGTTGTGTGCATAATACGTTTTTTGTTAGATTATCTTTGTATATTATTTGTGAGCTGTTATCATGTAAGGAATAATAATAATTGTCAATATTACAGTTATTTATTGCAGGCTATTTATTGCATTTTCTTTTAAACATATTAGAAGAATTATGTAGCTGCTATGTGGAGAAGATCTTCCCTTGTATCCACCTAAGAAATGTTTGATTCATAAGAGACAGCACCAAAAAGCTCCATTGAGCAGTGGTGTGGAAAGTCTGGGCCCAGGGCCAAACACAGCTCATGGACAGATGTTACCTTGTCTTCTTTGTTAGGAGGCATGATAAAGTATCCCGCTTTTACCTATAGGTAAAAGGGCTGTCAAAATTAATGCATTAATAACACTTGAATGCAAATTCATTTTAATGGCACTAATTTTATTAACGCACGATTAAAGCAGCACGCATTTCTGTTTGAGAATTTGTATTAAAATATAAATAAGAAAATCTGTAAGAGGCGAAACTGAAACCTTCAACGCAACACACATTTATTTACGACTTCCTTTCTTTACTCATATATATATATATATATATATATAAAAACCTCCACCAGAAAATACATTTTCATCACTAAACATTTATTTTGTACAAATTCTTAAATCAAGTTCAGTTTTCTGTCCTGATGATTTGCGTAAAAACACTATAATTTCACTCAGAACAGGCCGATCAAAGAAGTTGAGTAATTGTGCTGTGCGTCAGGTGCAGAAGCTGCTTCAAAAAACAGACGCATGCGTGCTGGCAGCATTGCTATAGAGTTTGCAGAAGCAGAAGGTCTGCTTTTCAGTGCTCAGACCATATGTCACCCACTGCAACAAGTCGGTTTGCATGGCCGCTGTCCCAGAAGGAAGCCTCTTCTGAAGCTGGCTCACAAGAAAGCCTGCAAACAGTTTGCTGAAGCCAACCTGTCCAAGAGCATGAATTACTGGAACAATGTCCTGTGGTTTGATGAGACTAAGATAAATTTGTTTGGCTCAGATGGTGTTCAGCATGTGTGGCAAGGACAGTAAATCTGTACTACTATACAAGCTGCACATTGACTACTCTTAAATATATACTAGTTTCATTTACATACTATTGCCCCTTGAGAAGATATACTAAAGTTGTTGCTGAAATGTGAGGGGTGTATTTACTTTTGTGAGATACTGTATGTATGTTCATTCATTCATTCATTTTCTCCCGCTTATCCGTAATTCGGGTCGCGGGGGCAGCAGTCTAAGCAGGCCCCCGCCTTCGACTGCTGCCCAATCCTCACAGCACCGTCCCTTACGGTCCCTCCTGCAGGTGGTGAGCCCACGGGAAGGCGGCCCCACGTCACTCCGACGTCACGGACCTTGATATTTCCCTCGTAAGGGACCCCCGGAGCATAGAGGGTTAAGGGCCTTGCTCAAGGGCCCAAGAGTGGCAGCTTGGCGATACCGGGGCTTGAACCCCCGACCTTCCGATCGGCAACCCAGCGCCTTAACCGCTGGAGCCACCACTCCCCCCTGTATGTATGTATATACAGGTATTTAAGTATTACAATACTGAGGATAGGAATTAGCCATATAATATGCAGGAGCCATTAGTGTATAATACTTTACAATACTAACTACTGCTCTGCCGCTCTTCTTTTACACAATCTCTATAGTATACAGCGAATGGTGTAAAAACAAAACAAAACAAAACACATTCAGTGAATAACATTTCTGTGGGTAGACGTGCACTGTTATTAGGACCAGGCCAGAGGAAAATGATAGCAACTAATAACAATCATTCTTTACAACACATTCTGGACACCCCTACCATAGAGGCACTGAAAGGGAGAAAATTAATCAGGCAATCCCCAGGAAAAGTCTGTTGTGGGAAGGGTATTTCACTAAAGTCAGTATATCTAATTTAGAAGGCTGCTGTCAAGTAATAAATCTTGCTCCCACCATGAAACTATGTTCCATTTTAATTGGTAGCATTACTTCTGATGAATGCAAGTTTCTTAGTTTATGAGACATTTTTGTGTCTACACATTATCTATTCAAACTTAATGCCTGACAGCAGTGTTTATACTGTACTTGTATAATAGTATGCATGTTTTCTAATTATATCATTGTATATACACATTTTACTTCATTTCTTTATTTATAACATGGCTGCCAATGTGTTATTCAGGGGTATTTATAATCTTATTGCATTACAGTACATCCTGACTGCAAGTACAAATGTCAGTCTGTGCCTCCACATGACAGTAACGGCTTGCCATCGTGCCATTGCTCAGTGATGACCTTTACATGCACCAAGGGGTGGGAATCCATGCAGCTGCTTCTGATGCTGTGTATTTTAAACTCGGATGCATCAATAATGTTATGTTAATAAATATTAATTAATAATGTTATTAATAAGGTTAATACCCCATTTGTGTAAATAGTAAAGCATGCAGTAGATGTGTTAGTTGTGTACCTGGCCTACTCCTTTGTAGTGTCATGTCATAGAGGAGGTGGATTTTTCAAGTGCAGAATTTATTAATAAAAATGCCAATCAATTGTGAAAATCAACGCCTAAGCATAAAAATAATGTATTTATTGAGATGAACTTCAAAGCACTTTAGTAAGTTGCTCCAAATAAGGACACCATACAAATGCCATAAATGTGAATGTAGAATAGACACTAAGGGGGAAAAAAAACATGAAAACTAAGAACAAGGCTGAAGCATCCAAGGCAGCATAAATCTACAACAAAATTTGACAAAATGTGGTGACAAACTAGAAATTACATAGAGATACTTATTAAGGACAAATTGGAAATAGGTGTGTGTTTGTATTTATGTGGCATAATCTTGTGCATACAAATAATTAAATAAAAAACAAGGAATTAATTGTGATAAAATGATTAAAAAATATAATTGTATTATAATAAAAAAGTAAAGTACAAAATATGCAGTTATGTTATGTGCAGTAACAATGCAAAGTGCAGTGTGCAGATTGTCAGTAAAATGTTGTGATAAGATATTTGATTTATAAGGATTTTGTATGCTGGACATGTCCCTGTTAAGGAGTCTTACAGCCCGAGAAAAATAAACTACTCCAGAGCCTCTCAGGTTTACCCATCGGACTATCTGAGGCACTTGCCTGATTTCAGGAGTCTAAACTGACAGTTACCAGGGTGTGTGCAGTGCTTGATGATTTTGGCAGTTTTGGCATTGCATCGCCTGGTGCAGCTGTCATGTAGAGAGGGAAGAGCAGAACTCAAGATGCACTGTGCACCACACTCTGTACTTCTGTGCAGTACGGAATTGAGCAAATCTGGTACTGATTTTTTATTTTGATGAGATCCTCAATTCTGCTATTAGCCTTGCCCTGTTTATGCTGTTTTCACATTGCCTAACTGTTGTTTGTTCTATGGCATGTGAGTTTGTGCTGGAGGCTTTCTGAATGCAGCTTTTGCTTTAACTGCATCTGCATCCATATCTGACTCCTGACAGTTGGATTGATGGATTATTTTAAAACAAATATAAATTCATGTTTGTTTTTGTTTTTTTTTTACACATGACAGCAAGAGTGTAAAAGATTTGTATATATATGCATTATTATTATTATTATTATTATTATTATTATTATTATTATTATTATTATTATTATTAGTAGTAGTAGTAGTAGTAGTAGTAGTAGTATTATCTCTCATCTCTCTTGTAATAATGTTATAGTATTTTTCTTTTACCTAAGTGATATTTAATGTTAAATTTCATTTTCAGAATCCACTAGTGGGTGTATTTCTTATCTGTCATTATCTCAGCTCGGCGTTTTTCAAATGTTCACATTGTGGATGAGTTTAAATATTTAATTCAGTCCAAAAGCTAAATTACCCAGAGCAACCATTGCGACATTTCACTCACTCATTTAAGTCTGACTTATATTTGCTTTCTAAGTAGCCTCAACTTCCATGAGGACTCAGCAAACCATTAGTCTGGGACCACAGCAACTAAAACAATGTACAAATCTTAGAAACGATTTTGATTTTAAAATTGTACATTTCTGGAATATTTTAAGCAGAAGAAACTTTAAAAACAAAATGATCACTGTCATCAAGCTAGGGTTAACTAAGTCTATCTATCTATCTATCTATCTATCTATCTATCTATCTATCTATCT
>JAAIIK010000078.1:501472-527093 GCA_014706435.1 Silurus glanis
AGATAGATAGATAGATAGATAGATAGATAGATAGATAGATAGATAGAACTTTGTCATTGCATAGTACCTCTTCAAGTTGTCAAGAAGCTTTTATATATATAATCATAGACATTTTACAGATTTGAATGATGTATTGTTTTTATCTCTACGATCAATAAAGACAGTAATTTAAGGTCGTTTTGCCATTATGAGGGAAAAACCCACAAAACGCCACCCAGAGGGTAAATTGTGTAAAACATGGCGGATTTGGTGTTTGATTTGAGACTTGGCGCAGAAATAAAACAAAAGTTTACTGATTAAAAATATTTTTCGGTGGAGTTTATTTATTTATTTTATATCTAAGTAAAGAAGGGACGTCGTGAATAAGTGTATGTTTTGCTGGAGGTTTTAATTTCGCCTCTTTTATATTTAGTTATTTATTTATGTATTTACATTTTTTTTATAAAAATGATAAAAACAGAAATGCGCGCTGAATTGATAGCGTGTTAATAACATTTAGTGCCGTTTAAAATGATTTTAATTTTGACAGCCATATATATATATATATATATATATATATATATATATATATATATATATATATATATATATAAATATAAAATTTCTCATGAGCAATTTTTGAAGGGGGACACAAATCTTCTTCTTCTTCTTCTGTCGGCTGCTCCCATTAGGGGTCGCCACAGCGGATCATCCATCTCCATACCATCCTGTCCTCTACATCTGCCTCTTTCACACCAACTACCTGCATGTCTTCCCTCACCACATCCATGAACCTCCTCCTTGGTCTTCCTCTTTTCCTCCTACCTGGTGGCTCCATCCTCAGCATTCTTCTACCAATATAATTCATGTCCCTCCTCTGCACATGTCCAAACCATCTCAATCTAGCCTCCCTCACCTTGTCACCAAAACATCCTACATGCGCCGTCCCTCTAATAAACTCATTTCTAATCCTGTCCATCCTCGTCACTCCCAATGAAAACCTCAACATCTTCAGCTCTGCTACCTCCAGCTCCACCTCCTGTCTTCTACTTAATGCCACTGTCTCTAATCCATACAACATCGCAGGTCTCACCACAGTCCTATAAACTTTCCCTTTCATTCTTGCAGATACCCTTCTATCACAAATCACTCCTGTCACTCTTCTCCACCCACTCCACCCTGCCTGCACTCTTTTCTTTACTTCTCTAACACACTCTCCATTACTTTGCACTGTTGACCCCAGGTATCTGAACTCCTCCACCTTCTCCACCTCTTCTCCCTGCAACCACACCCCTCCACTGCCCTCCCTCTCATTCACACACATGTACTCTGTCTTACTCCTACTGACTTTCATTCCCCTTCTCTCCAGCGCATACCTCCACCTCTCCAGGCTCTTCTCAACCTGCTCACTACTCTCACCACAAATCACAATATCATCCGCAAACATCATAGTCCAGGGAGACTCCTGTCTGACCTCGTCCGTCAACCTGTCCATCACCACTGCAAACAGGAAAGGGCTCAGGGCCGATCCTTGATGTAGTCCAACCCTCACCCTGAACCAGTCTGTCGTTCCTACTGCACACTTCACTGCTGTCACACTGTCCTCATACATGTCCTGCACCACCCTCACATACTTCTCTGACACACCTGACTTCCTCATACAGTACCACAGCTCCTCTCTCGGCACCCTGTCGTACGCTTTCTCTAAATCCACAAATACACAATGCAATTCCTTCTGTCCTTCTCTATACTTCTCCATCAACATCCTCAAAGCAAATAAGGCATCTGTGGTGCTCTTCCTCGGCATGAAACCATACCGTTGCTCACAAATGGTCACCTCTTCTCTCAGCCTGGCTTCCACTACTCTTTCCCATAACTTCATGGTGTGACTGATCAACTTAATTCCCCTGTAGTTACTGCAGGTCTGCACATCTCCCTTATGCTTAAAGATGGGTACCAGCACACTCCTTCTCCATTCCTCAGGCATCCTACCACCTTCCAGAATCTTGTTAAACAATCTGGTTAAAAACTCCACTGCCATCTCTCCTAAACATCTCCATGCTTCTACAGGTATGTCATCTGGTCCAACCGATTTTCCACTCTTCATCCTCTTAATCGCTGCTCTCACTTCCTCCTTATTAATCCTATCTACATCCTGCTTCACCAACTCCACATCATCCAACCTTCTGTCTCTCTGATTTTCCTCATTCATCAGCTGCTCAAAATACTCCCTCCACCTTCTCAACACACTCTCTTCACTAGTCAACACATTTCCCTCTCCATCCTTTATTGCTCTAACTTGCAGCACATCCTTCCCAGCTCGGTCCCTCTGCCTGGCCAATCGGTATAAATCCTTTTCTCCTTCCTTAGTGTCCAACTTCTCATACAGCTCCTCATATGCCTTTTCCTTGGCTTTCGCCACATCCCTCTTTACCTGCTGCCGCATCTCCTTGTACTCCTGCCTACTTTTCTCATCACTCTGTCTATCCCACTTCTGTTTTGCCAACCTCTTTCTCCTTATGCTCTCCTGCACGTCCTCATTCCACCACCACGTCTCCTTGTCTTCCTTTCTATTGCCAGATGTCACACCAAGTACCTTTCTAGCCGCCTCCCTCATCACTCCTGCAGTAGTTTCCCAATCACCCAACACCTCTTCACCACCACCGAGCCCCTGTCTGACCTCTTCCCTGAACCTCACACTACACTCTTCCTCCTTCAGTTTCCACCATCTTATTCTTCTTTCAGTCCTCACTCTCCTTCTCTTCTTCTTCGCCTCCAAAACCATCCTACAGACCACCATCCGATGCTGTCTAGCTACACTGTCCCCTGCCAACACCTTACAGTCTCCAATCTCCTTCAGGTTGCATCTCCTGCATAGAACATAGTCCACCTGTGTGCACCTTCCTCCACTCTTATACGTCACCCTATGATCCTCTTTCTTCTTAAAATAAGTGTTCACCACTGCCATTTCCATCCTTTTAGCAAAATCTACCACCATCTGCCCTTCCACGTTCCTCTCCTTAAGGCCATACCTACCCATCACCTCCTCATCACCTCTGTTCCCTTCACCTACATGCCCATTAAAGTCTGCCCCAATCACCAATCGTTCTTTCCTAGGTACACCATCTACCACTTCATCTAATTCACTCCAGAATCTTTCCTTCTCCTCCATCTCACAGCCAACTTGTGGAGCATAGGCACTGATGACATTTATCATCATCCCTTCAACTTCCAGCTTCACGTTCATCACCCTATCAGAAACTCTCTTCACCTCCACTACACTCTTACTGTACTCTTCCTTCAGAATCACCCCTACACCATTTCTCTTTCCATCCACACCATGATAGAACAGTTTGAACCCACCTCCAATGTTCCTGGCCTCACTCCCTTTCCACTTGGTCTCCTGAACACACAACATATCTACCTTTCTCCTCTCCATCATATCAGCTATCTCTCTCCCTTTACCCGTCATAGTACCAACATTTAAAGTACCAACCCGAACCTCCACTCTCCTACACTGCTCCTTTTCCTGCTGTCTCTGTAGACGTCTTCCTCCTCTCCTTCTCCTCCTTCGGCCAACAGTAGCCCAATTTCCACCGGTACCCTGTCGGCTAACGATACCTGTGGCGGTCGTTGTTAACCCGGGCCTCGACCGATCCGGTATGAAATTCTCATTTGTGATCCGCATATTTGATTTGGCACATGTTTTACGCTGGATGCCCTTCCTAACGCAACCCTCCCCATTTACCCGGGCTTGGGACCGGCACTAAGAGTGCACTGGCTTGTGCCTCCCTAATGGCTGGGTTGAAGGGGGACACAAATAATACAGTCAAATTGTACTTATAATGGCACAGTGTCCCCACAGTGAAAAACTTTGCTTTTATTATTGTAGCATGGAGACTGCATCATTATGGTTATTTTAAGTTTAAGTTTTTCTCAGGTTCAATGACAAAGCAAAACAAGGAATTAAAAAAAGGTTTAAAATTTTATTTAAAATTAATTAAGACACTTAAGAACAGAATAGAAATTGATTATAAAAATACAGTGGGGTCAGTTCGGACGTAGCACAGTGCTCATTTAGTAAATGCACAGCTAAACAATATGCTAATTGTGGCCGTTAATGTTAAGTTAACATTATACCAAGTCGTCCCAAATAAAACACTGCATGGGAAACGGCTTTGGTGTGTTAGCTGCAGTGCACTATGCTACAAGCTATTGTAAACAAGCTAACGTTCACTAGATAAGTCATATTTTAATCGCTAATATAGCAGATTCATGGAAAATTACATCGCTAATCAGCATTTTTGCCGCAACTAATTTATGAATGAGTAACTACATTTAACTACATTAAAGAGAATCGCTTTATTTAAAGTGAATAAAATACCCTAGTTAATGGAGTTGAACATTAATTGAGCCGCAGACACACACCTGACTCGTGTGTGTAGAGTAGGTGAGATGAACTGGGAAAGCAGGCAGTGGGTCAAACCACTGTGAGGAAGGGGGGGGGGGAACTGTTTCTAAATGCATTTTTGCGGTTTTTTTTCTACTTACACAATTATTTAGGTATACATAGATATATTGTTTACAATAGAGAGTGCGATATTTTTTAGAAGGGGCATGTCTCTTATCCCAGAGATCCCTCATGTCTGTGTTGCCTTCTGGTTCTCCCTTTTAGTTATGCTGCCATAGCGAGTCTTGCCGGAGTCCAAACTGCACAGTGACTTTAACTCTCATACAACAATAGGTACACTTAATAATCCATATCCTTCTCTTCCTGTCACCCTCTTCTCTCTCTCTCTCTCTCTCTCTCTCTCTCTCTCTCTCTCTCTCTCTCTCTCTCGGTCGAGTTAAACATGCTCCTGAGGCTCCAGTGACCACTGTTCCTGCCCCTCTCCCCTCCGTGGATCTCCCCACTTCGTCCAGGCCTGCCTCTGGATAGTGTTCTCTTCAACTGGAGGCCACTCTGTGCAGCTTGGGACGGTTTCTCATCAACGCCTTGGGTGGTTCCATGAAATTCCGGAGTAAGAACGGGAGCTTTGAGGATGGATTGGACTGTAGTTGATGTCAACAGTCTCCTACACTGACTCAGGAATACAGTTCGCTTCTGATCATCATAACTGTACCCCGCAACATTGTATACCTGCTACAAATGGACATTCGGTGTAACCCAGATGAGGATGGGTTCCCTCTTGAGTCTGGTTCCTCTCAAGGTTTCTTCCTTATGCCATCTCGGGGAGTTTTTCCTTGCCACAGTCGCCACCGGCTTGCTCATCAGGGACAAACTTACTCATAAAGAACATATTCATTTTTAATCACCGCATTATCTGTGTAAAGCTGCTTTGAGACAATGTTCATTGTTAAAAGCGCTATACAAATAAAAATGAATTGAATTGAATTGAATTGAATGTGTCTGTTCTCAGTCATGTTTACATCACTGACTCCCTCAGTCTCATCCACATTAACCCCAAACTTCTTACTGCCTTCTGTCTGCTGATTCTTATCTTCGTAAAGAGTGAGAGTCAGGACTTTATACACCAGCGGATTGAAAAAGACGCGCAGTAACAGGAAATCGGTTGTTCGGCTGAAATCGGCGCGCAGTGAAAAGAAAAATTTGATATTTCACCAAATCAATGAATTAAAACTAAAGTAACGAGCCTGTTTTGAAAATGTAAGAAGTAAAAAGTACAGATATTTGTGTAAAAATGTAATGAGTAAAAGTAAAAAGTTGTCTGAAAAATAAATAGTGGAGTAAAGTACTGATACCAAAAAAATCTACTTAAGTACAGTACTTCCCACCTCTGGTATACAGTTCTCTAGTAGCCTGTGCGTAGTTTCTCTGCTTGTTTATTGGTTGAAGTGTCCTATGACACCAAAAAGAGTCTAAGTTAAAGATACACATCACCTCATTCTTTACTTTCTGTACTGTGCTGTATTAACATTTTACTTCATTTTATATTAATAATGATATTTTTATTAATACATTTCATTATTTAAACATAAAACTTTTAATTATACATTAAGATAAAAATATAATATTTGAAATGTAGTAAAGTAAAAGTCTTCCCAAATGGAAATACTTCAGTAAATAACAAATACACAAAAAATCTACTTAAGTATATAACAAACTACATTTATTTTTATTACTGTCTACTACTGCTTTTCAGTAGATATTTTGTGATGCTGAGAGTTGAGCTGGATTTTTTCTATTTTTGACTGTCACAGTGGTTGAGACTCATACACTGATTGTTGATGCCTGGGTGAGCTTAAGTTCCACCAGAGGTGGCAAAAGTATACACATTGTCTACATAAGTAGAACTACAGTACTCATGTTTTAAAAGACTACACTACACTTTTTTACTCAAGTTAAAGTAAAGAAGTTTTTGCTCTGACATGTACTTAAGTAAAAAGTAGCCGTTACTATTACCTGTGTTGTGTAAGGCTGGTAACTGAACCTCGCATTATATCAATGTATTAATAAAAAAACTGAATGTATCCAGGCTGAACAACCACCATATAAAATACAAGCAAAAGAGAAAAGACTAAGATGACACACACACACACACACACACACACACACACACACACACACACATACATATATATATATATATATATATATATATATATATATATATATATATAACTAAAAGTATTGGGTCACCTGGTCATAAGTACGGTATGTAATTTTTGAGCATTGAATTCAACATTTAATCCCAATTTGCTCTTATGATTCCCTCCACTCTTCTGTGAAGATGTTCCACTAGATTTTTGGAGTGTGCTTATGGATATTTGTGTTCATCAGCCACATGGGTATTACAAAAGGCAGGTACTGATGTAGGTGAGATGAGGAGTCCTGGGGTGCAGTCAGCATTCCAATTCATCCCAAAGGTGTTCAGTAGGGATGAGATCAGAGCTCTATAGCAGGCCACTCAAGATCTTCCATTTGCCATCACCAGGCCATATCCCAGATTGTAGGGTTATTCCAGCTGTCCTTGAAAACAACTCAAAGTTATTATGATGTTTTCCGAATGACAAATTTAAGTTGAGTTATCCTGTGCATTTTATTGAAGTTCAAACAGGAAGTTTATAATTTATACTTTACCTGTATAGCAGTTCTACAACATATAGAAACTATCTGACTAAACATCAGATTTCAAATTACTGCTACATACTACAGAAATTAAGAAGATCCCTATTTTAAAAAAATAGCAACAAGTGGCAGCATCCCTTATATAAAAGACAAACAAAATTGTAGGGAAAAAAACTTTAAACATTAAAATGGCTCATTAAAAGAAAGATATAACAATAAAACATTAGATTACCTGTATGTGCTTTCTCAAATTTGATGGCGAATTCTTGAAAGCCAGCACTTTTTTTACACTGATAATTTCGAACATCTCCCTCATATATGGCCATATGTGTTGAGGAATGTCTGTGATTTTATTTATTTTCACATCGGTGACTCCCTCTGAATTCACATTAACCATTCCTCTTGTTGCCTTGCTCATTGTTAGCTCCACTAGCCAACGTCTACGTCTGTATAGCACACTTTAAGTATGGAACTAAACAGTAAGTGAAATCATCGCATTGGACTAGTTAATAATAGACACATAGTAAACCACATTCAACTCAACTTTCTTTTGGCTTTTCTTGCTTAAATAAAAAAGCAACAGCAACTACAACAACCAGAGAAAAACTAATAAAAAATATCAAGGTTCAAGAGCCCAACTACAGCACACACTGATCTCCATTATGCTGACTTCAAATAGGAAAGTGCAACACCTAAAATCCCAAATAGAGCGTTTGTACACATATGACAGAAATAAAGTCACTCTTAGTTACTGTAAAACCTAACAGTCAAATTCTTCTTGCCGTTTGCGGGTTACCATTGTGCAGGAGAGTAGAGCCTGTGTTTAAGTCAAGGAAAAAACAGAGAAATATTGATATTATTCTGCATGTAGTGTTAACTGTGTAGTTACTCATACAGTGAGAATCTCTTCACTAATTACAATTGCACGTGAATGTGTGCTGCTGTTATCTGCAAGAGGTAGAACTCAGTAAGTTTTTCTGTGTGTGTTTAAGTACAATATGTGTTTAGTACTGATATGCTCACATTACTTAAACATTATAAATATTTGGTTATAAACAAATGGCAGTTGGCCAATTTAAGTCATTTTTTGCAAATTAACTTGAGTTTTAATTTAGTGGTATTTTAGAGTAAAATGCTGTAAAGTAGATAAAATGAACTGTAAATTACTGCCAGCTGCAGCTGCCGGTATTTTGCCGTTAATTTACAGGACAATTTTTACAGTGTACTGTGTGTCCCGGTATGATTTTAAATGACATCCAGATATTTTTCCATAGTATTTTACTGATGTTTTTTGCACAGGCTGTATGATCAGGATGTATTTTTAAACCAAAACAGGACACAAAGGTTATTTTCTATCAGTAAGGGTGCATAAATGTTCTTTTAAAGGTTCAAACAAGAAGGAAACAAAAATGTACCAATATTCAGAGGTATATTGCTGTACCCTTATAGGGTACAGCTGAAGTGAGAAATCATTCGTACTCTTTTAGCTACATTCATGTTCCTTGATTTTTCTGTGTGTACTTCCTGAAAGCTGCTACTTCACATTTAGACTTTTTTTTGTCTTCAAGCTATTTGTATGTTTCATGCTGTTGTCTTTTGTAGAGCCAATAAACATTGAGTTGGGGGCATTCCTCAAGCCAATTTACTATTAGCCAGAATACTCATTCCCAATCACTTATAGAGATTTTCTTTCTTTTTTCACATGTTCACTGAGTACGTTTTGGTGCACTTTGTGACATAATTTATGACCTATAAATAATCATTGAGATGCCATTTTGGGTTGTGTATTTACAGGTTTTGTTTTCAAAACTGTTTCGTTATGCTGTCCTGTTCACAGAGTAGACTAGTAAAAACCATTTCCATCTGTTCCATTTAGGCTGGTGTGTGTTGTTTTTTAATGCCATATGTCACTTTGCAGAATCAATAAAAGTGCTTGAGGAGGGGTGCACTTTGAAATTGCCATTTGTGCTGTTGCAAGACTTACTGCAGGTTTTTTTTATAGATCTTTTTTAAACAATATTAAATGTAATATTTGCCCTTAAGTGTTTATTACAAAAGAGGAACATCAGAGGATGGTGTTAGATGTTGTCGTTTTTATTTCCCTTGAACAGACATATTACATATTCTTTTTTTTTAAGTTAATTGTAATGTAGAGCTGTGTAAGCGGTACATTTTCTTTCTTTTTTTTTTCATTTCAATCAATTAATGTTTTGTTTTTTTATCTACCATGTCATCTTGCTTTTTTCTGATTCTGAAGGAAGAGTACAGTCAAGTCAAGTCAAGTCAAGTTTATTTGTATAGCGCTTTTCACAACAGACATTGTCTCAAAGCAGCTTTACAGAAAACAACAGTGAAGGTGAATGGTGTGCATTTATCCCTGATGAGCAAGCCGTGGCGACAGTGGCAAGGAAAAACTCCCTTAGATGTTATGAGGAAGAAACCTTGAGAGGAACCAGACTCAAAAGGGGAACCCATCCTCATCTGGGTGACATCAAGAGTTTGATCATAAATCTTTCAACAATACAGAACACTGGAGAGTGAGAACTAACATGAGTACTGGAGTATAAGATTATAAGTAATGTTCTTTCTACAGTCTTTGGTATAAGATTAGGAGCTACTGAGCTCAACATTTGTGATCATCATAGATCCAGCATCAGCTTCTCCATGCCAGAGCCTTTAAACACTCCAGGAGGTCCAATGCCACACATGAAGTGGGATCCAATTGGCACTCGTACATCTGTAGATGGTTCGGGATGTTTGCGAGTTCGGCATCTACTTCTCCATGATCACCCATAGGTCCATAATCTTCACGAGGTGGGACGTGACTGGAGCTGGCCAAACCTCAGAAAGCCTCGGGATGGGGAGAGAAAGAGAAGCAGTGGAGAGGAATTAGCGTAGCTGCTATTCATGATATTAACAGCACAAGTTGATAATGTGCATGTGATCAGATGTTCTGGAGCACAAGGTTATGATGTGATGTGTGTTATGTGTAGGCTTTGCTAAAAAGATAAGTTTTTAATCTGCACTTAAACTGGGTGAGTGTGTCTGAGCCCCGAACACTGTCAGGAAGACTATTCCAAAGTTTAGGAGCTAAATGTGAAAATGATCTAAGAGAGTAAGAGTGTAGTGGAGGTGAAGAGAGTTTCTGATAGGGTGAAGATCGTGAAGCTGGAAGTTTAAGGGGTGATGATAAATGTCATCAGTGCCTATGCTCCACAAGTGGGTTGTGAGATGTGGAAGAAGGAAAAATTCTGGAGTGAGTTAGATGAAGTGGTAGATGGTGTACCTAGGAATGAAAGATTGGTGATTGGGGCAGACTTTAATGGGCATGTAGGTGAAGGGAACAGAGATGATGAGGAGGTGATGGGTAGGTATGGCTTTAAGGAGAGGAATGTGGAAGGGCAGATGGTGGTAGATTTTGCTAAAAGGATGAAAATGGCAGTGGTGAACACTTGTTTTAAATAGGAGGATCATAGGGTGACGTATAAGAGTGGAGGAAGGTGCACACATGGTGGACTATGTTCTATGTAGGAGATGCAACCTGAAGGAGATTGGAGACTGTAAGGTGTTGGCAGGGGACAGTGTAGCTAGACAGCATCGGATGGTGGTCTGTAGGATGGTTTTGGAGGTGAAGGAGAAGAGAAGGAGTGTGAGATTCAGGGAAAAGGTCAAACAGTGGTGGTGAAAAGGTGCTGGATGATTGGACAACTACTGAAGTGATAAGGGAGACAGGTAGAAAAGTACTGGGATAGAAAGGAATAGAAAGGAATAGAAAGGAAGACAAGGAGACGTGGTGGTGGAATGAGGAAGTGCAGGAGAGCATTAGGAGAAAGAGGTTGGCAAAACAGAAGTGGGATAGACAGAGTGATGAGAAAAGTAGGCAGGAGTACAAGGCGATGCGGCAGCAGGTAAAGAGGGATGTGGCGAAAGCCAAGGAAAAGGCATATGAGGAGCTGTATGAGAGGTTGGACACTAAGGAAGGAGAAAAGGATTTGTACCGATTGGCCAGACAGAGGGACCGAGCTGGGAAGGATGTGCTGCAAGTTAGAGCAATAAAGGATGGAGATGGAAATGTGTTGACTAGTGAGGAGAGTGTGTTGAGAAGGTGGAGGAAGTATTTTGAGCAGCTGATGAACGAGAAAAATATGAGAGAGAGAAGGTTGGATGGTGTGGAGTTGGTGAAGCAGGAAGTGGATAGGATTAGTAAGGACGAAGTGAGAGCAGCGATTAAGAGGATGAAGAGTGGAAAGTCAGTTGGACCAGATGACATACTGGTAGAAGCATGGAGATGTTTAGGTGAGATGGCAGTGGAGTTTTTAACAAGATTGTTTAACAGGATTTTGGAAGGTGAGAGGATGCCTGAGGAATGGAGAAGGAGTGTGCTAGTACCAATCTTTAAGAACAAGGGAGATATGCAGACCTGCAGTAACTACAGGGGAATAAAGTTGAGAAGAGAGGTGACCATCTTTGAGCAACAGTATGGTTTCATGCCGAGGAAGAGCACCACAGCTCTTAGCAGTATTTGCTTTGAGATTGTTGATGGAGAAGTATAGAGAAGGTCAGAAGGAGTTGCATTGTGTGTTTGTGGATTTAGAGAAAGCGTACAACAGGGTGCTAAGAGAGGAGTTGTGATATTGTATGAGGAAGTCAGGTGTGTCAGAGAAGTATGTGAGGGTGGTGCAGGACATGTATGAGGACAGTGTGACAGCAGTGAAGTGTGCAGTAGGAACGACAGACTGGTTCATGGTGGAGGTTTGGACTGCATTAAGACGGCTCTGAGCCCTTTCCTGTTTGCAGTCGTAATGGACAGGTTGACGGACGAGGTCAGACAGGAGTCTCCATGGACTATGATGTTTGCGGATGATATTGTTATTTGTGGTGAGAGTAGTGAGCAAGTTAAGAAGAGCCTGGAGAGGTGGAGGTACGTGCTGGAGAGAAAAGGAACGAAAGTCAGTAGGAGTAAGACAGAGTACATGTGTGTGAATGAGAGGGAGGGCAGTGGAATGGTGCGATTGCAGGGAGAAGAGGTGAAGAAGGTGGAGGAGTTCAGGTACCTGGGGTCAACAGTGCAAAGTAATGGAGAGTGTGTTAGAGAAGTGAAGAAAAGAGTGCAGGCAGGGTGGAGTGGGTGGAGAAGAGTGACAGGAGTGATCTGTGATAGAAGAGTATCTGTGAGAGTGAAAGGGAAAGTTTATCGGACTGTGGTGAGATCTGCGATGTTGTATGGATTAGAGACAGTGGCATTGAGTAAAAGACAGGAGGTAGGGCTGAAGGTAGCAGAGCTGAAAAAGGAAGAAAGGAGGAAAAGAGGAAGACCAAGGAGGCGGTTTATGGATGTGGTGAAGGAAGACATGCAGGTCGTTGGTTTGAAAGAGGCAGATGTAGAGGACAGAGGGGTATTGAGACGGATGATCCGCTGTGGCGACCCCTAATGGGAGAATGTGTTTACTTTATGATTCTTAAATCACATGATATCATATTTAAGTGCTTCTTTTTAGATTTTCTTGACCAGACATTATTTAGTGATATGCAATTACTACTTATGCATTTACTGTTGTTATTGGATGTTGGAAAAGGATTAGAATTATATAAGTTCTGTAGTTTGTATTTGAAATCTGTTGTCACCTGTTTTTAATATGTAGAGTAGAACATTTTACAATTTACTCTGCTATTCTACAGTAAAGAAAATGCAAAAGCATAAATGGTTCTTGAAAAAGCTTAACAATTGTTTTAAACTGTTTTGGTCAACCTTTCCTCACAATGTCTGAGTGAACTTCTGTACCAATATTATCCTCCACGCCTACTTAGATCAACAGGTGCAGGCTATTATGAAGATAATGACGACTACAGCAGGGGGCAGATCTTTCTCTTATAAAGCCCCACAGTTATGGAACAGCCTTCCAATCAGTGTTCAAGTGGAGGCTGAAAACATTTTTATTTAGTCAAGTCTTTTATCAGTAGATTTTTCTTAGTTATAGGAGCAGATCTGGAGGGATCATGGATATATAGTGTTCGGTGAACTGGGATATTTGTATGCTGTCGTCCCCCCACTCTCAAACGTTTACTCAGGTTTGTTGACGGTGGTGTGGTGGGTCGTCTTTTATCCCAGAGATCCCTCATGTCTGTGTTACCTTCTGGTTCTCCCTTTTAGTTATGCTGCCATAACGAGTCTTGCCGGAGTCCCAAATGCACAGTATCCCTAACTTTTATACAACAATGAGGACAAATAATAATCCATATCCTTCTCTTCTTTCTCTTCTTTCTCTCTCTCTCTCTCTCTCTCTCTCTCTCTCTCTCTCTCTCTCTCTCTCTCTCTCTCTCTCTCTCTCTCTCTCTCTCTCTCTCTCTCGGTCGAGATAAACTTGCTCCTGAGGTTCCAGTGACCCCTGTTTCTGTCCCTCTTGCCTCCGTAGATCATCCTACTTCATCCAGGCCTGCCTCTGAATAGTGTTCTCTTCGTTTGGAGACCACTCTTTGCAACAGGGGACGGTTTCACATCAACGTCTTGGGGGATTCCATGAAATTACGGATTAAGAACAGAAGCTTTGAGGATGGATTTGGACTGTAGTTAATGTCAACAGTCTGCTACACTGAATCAGGACTACAGTTTGCTTCTGATCACCATCATTGTACACCTCAACATCGTTTATCTGTAATAAATGGACATTCGGTGCAACCCAAATGAGGATGGGTTCCTTCTTGAGTCTGGTTCCTCTCAAGGTTTCTTCCTTGTGCCATCTCGGGGAGTTTATCCTTGCCAGTCGCCACCGGCTTGCTCATCAGAGACAAACTTACACTTATTAAGAACATCTTATACATTTTTATCACCACATTATCTGTGTAAAGCTGCTTTGAAGCAATGTTCATAGTTAAAAGTGCTATACAAATAAAAATTAATTGAATTGAATTGATTGTTCAGCTTTTCTTGAAATCTCTGTCTTTAAAAAGTCCTTGTAGGTGTATTTGTGACCAAATCAGTTTCTTCTCCTCTGTCTGATGGCCTAATGTCACCAACTCGACATCTGATTTGTTCAACAACAGTTTCCTTGTCATTTATTGAAAACTACAAGCACCCACATTGTTGACACTGAAGGCCACAAGTCAGATATCTTTGACCCTGGCAATACGCGCTAGCGGAAATATGATTAGAAGTTGAGTAGAAACTCCAACATGATCATACACTCTAAAAAATGTGACCATTGGTTACTCAAAAAAAAAAAAATTAGGCAACAAAGTTCCACTTAATATAATTAATACATTTTAGAAAAGCTAAATTTTAAATGTATCAGATTTACTCATAATAATAGTAAATTATGAGTTGATCTAATTAATAAATTTAGTATATATTAAATAATTAAATAAAAAAATATTTCCACATATTACCCTGACGGAAATGTATTTAGATTTACTAATAATTTGGATCGACCTAACTAATATTTACCAAATATCTTAGTTTAAAAAAAAGTTAAATCAATTCATATTTATTAGAGTTTGAAATATAAAAGATTTGAGTTGACTAAATGAATTAATATTGTTCTCTCATATTTGTGTATTTTGACTCTAAAGATAAACTTACAAGAATTATGAATGATTAAAAAAAATTCATAAAACCTTTAGAGCTACTATACTGTTTAGACACACAAAGACATCAAGAATAAGCACATGAAACTCAATAATGGTGACTATTAATAATTAAAAAAAAGATTTTCGTGCCACTATGCATGCTGGGTGCTAGTGTAGAACAAAACTCCCAGCATGCATTGCAGCATGAATACATTATGCAACTGGATGTTCTTACTATTTTATTTATTTGCTTTTATTGCTCAGGACCCTCTCACAACAACTTATTGCTAAAGCACCAGGAGCGCAATTTTATTAATAATAATATTAATAAAAAATGAGTTAAAGCCATGGGTTCAGTATGTGTTTTTTAAGTGCACATGCCACTTTGCTATTTTTGCTTCCAGGAACTTTTTAAGTTGTTGTGGATGGGTTGTGCTCTAAAGCTGCCTTTCCCTGGGCCACATTACTAGTTTGAAGTTCCCTTATAGACATAGTTATTTTTCCCCAATTTTTTGATATGTAAGCTATTTTGGGGTAGTGTGCTTGGGCTATACTGTAAAAAATATCCTGTAAATTAATAGTTAAAAAAAAAACACTGGCAGCTGCAGTAATTTACTCTTAATTTCATAGCACTTTACACTTTTCTAATGTACAGCATTTTACTGTAACATACCACTAAATTTAAATTTTTAATTTTACTTCCAAATAAAACCCATTTAACCACACAGCTAAATCTTCAAATTTAAGAGTGTTTAAGAGCTACACTAGAGTGCTGAAATCACACTGAAGCAGGCATGATTATTCTGACATCCAGCATGAAATACAGCACAAAAGCTTTGTTTGAAAAGATTTGTTAAGAATCATCATTGGTGAGTTTCATGTGCTGACTCTTGATATGTGCTTCAACAGAACTTAAAACACTAAAAATTCTACATAGAAAATTACACTAATATTAAAGAGTCAAAGGTCCAGAGCCCAACTAAACCAACCACTGATCACCAAAATGGTGAGGTCAAACAAAAGATTTTAAATAAAATATAAACCCCTGTTGTCTTTTAAATCTCAAATAATGTTTTGTAGATATATGACAGAGATAAAATCAAACTGTAATAAATGTTTGTGTAGTCAGTAGGACTGTGGTTATATAACTTCTTCTTCTTCTTCTTCTTCTTCTTCTTCTTCTTCTTCTTCCTCTTCTTCTTCTTCTTCATTCGGCTGCTCCCATTAGGGGTCACCACAGCGGACCATCTGTCTCTATACCCCCCTGTCCTCTATATCTGCCTCTTTTAAACCAACTCCTCCTCCTAGGTCTTTCCCTTTTCTGCCTTCCTGGTGGCTCCATTCTCAGCATTCTCCTACCGAAATACCCCATGTCCCTCCTCTGCACATGTCCAAGCCATCTCAAACTTGCCTCCTTCACCTTGTCCCTAAAATGTCCAGCATCTAACACACTCTCCATTACTCTGCACTGTTGACCCTATGTAACTGAACTCCTCCACCCTCACCATCTTTTCTCCCTGCAACCGCACCACTCCACTGCCCTCCCTCTCATTCACACACATGTACTCTGTCTTACTCCTACTGACTTTCATTCCCCTTCTCTCCAGCGCGTACCTCCACTTCTCCAGGTTCTTCTCAACCTGCTCCCTACTCTCACCACAAATCACAATATCATCCGCAAACATCATAGTCAAAGGAGACTCCTGTCTGACCTCGTCAATCTGTCCATCACCACTGCAAACAGGAAAGGTATCAAAGCCGATCTTTGATGCAGTCCAACCTCCACCTTGAACCAGTCTGTCGTTCCTACTGCACACTTCACTGCTGTCACACTGTCCTCATACATGTCCTGCACCACCCTCACATACTTCTCTGACACACCTGACTTCCTCATACAATACCACAACTCCTCTCTCGGCACTCTGTCGTACGCTTTCTCTAAATCCACAAATACGCAATGCAATTCCTTCTGTCCTTCTCTATACTTCTCCATCAACATTCTCAAAGCAAATAAGGCATCTGTGGTGCTCTTCCTCGACATGAAACCATACTGTTGCTCACAGATGGTCACCTCTTCTCTCAGCCTGGCTTCCACTACTCTTTCCCATATCTTCATGGTGTGACTGATCAACTTAATTCCCCTGTAGTTACTGCAGGTCTGCACATCTCCCTTATTCTTAAAGATCGGTACCAGCACACTCCTTCTCCATTATTCAAGCATCCTCTCACCTTCCAAAATCCTGTTGAACAATCTGGTTAAAAAATTCCACTGTCATCTCTCCTAAACATCTCCATGCTTCTACCGGTATGTCATCTGGTCCAACCGACTTTCCACTCTTCCTCCTCTTAATTGCTGCTCTCACTTCCTCCTTACTAATCCTATCCACTCTCTGCCACTTCCTTTCCACTTTCTCTCTCATATTTTTGTCATTCATCAGCTGCTCAAAATACTCCCTCCATCTTCTTAACACACTCTCCTCGCTAGTCAACACATTTCCATCTCCATCCTGTATTGCTCTAACTTGCAGGACATCCTTCCCAGCTCGGTCCCTCTGCCTGGCCAATCGGTACAAATCCTTTTCTCCTTCTTTAGTGTCCAACTTCTCATCAGCTCCTCATATGCCTTTTACTTGGCTTTCGCCACATCCCTCTTCACCTGCTGCTGAATCACCTTGTACTCCTGCCTACTTTTCTCATCAATCTGTCTATCCCAATATTGTTTTGCCAACCTCTTTCTCCTAATGCTCTTCTGCACTTCCTCATTCCACCACCATGTCTCTTTGTCTTCCTTTCTATTCCCTTCTATTCCTTTCTATCCCAGTACTTTTCTAGCTGTCTCCCTTATCACTTCAGTAGTTGTCCAATCATCCAGCACCTTTTCACCACCACTGTTTGACCTTTTCCCTGAATCTCACACACCTTCTCTTCTCCTTCACCTCCAAAACCATCCTACAGACCACCATCCGATGCTGTCTAGCTACACTGTCCCCTGCCAACACACTACAGTCTCCAATCTCCTTCAGGTTGCATCTCCTACATAGAACATAGTCCACCATGTGTGCACCTTCCTCCACTCTTATACGTCACCCTATGATCCTCCTATTTAAAACAAGTGTTCACCACTGCCATTTTCATCCTTTTAGCAAAATCTACCACCATCTGCCCTTCCACATTCCTCTCCTTAAGGCCATACCTACCCATCACCTCCTCATCATCTCTGTTCCCTTCACCTACATGCCCATTAAAGTCTGCCAATTTGATTTGGCACTTGTTATACGCTGGATGCCCTTCCTAACCCAATGCTTCCCATTTATCCGGACTTGGGACCGGCACTAAGAGTGCACTGGCTTGTGCAACCCTAATGGCTGGGTTACTGTGGTTATATCACTTACTTCTTTTTATTTAATGCTTTGTTCACAGTGATGTAGTTTTATTTCTAAAACAGTGTACTGTGTTTAGAGTTTGTGCTGCTAAACTGAATTTAGAAGACAGCTTTAAATTCAGTGATCAAATGCAGTATTTGCTTTAATGTGTTTATTACATAATACTTACATCACATGATGATGCCATGATCAGGTGGTTTGTTTATTATTCTATTTTAAAATATTTTTTTCAGATTTTTAAAGTTAGGTTTGTTCTGTAGATTCTGTTCAAATGTGTCACCTTCTATTTTTCAGAGCAATGAACAGGAAAAAATAGACTTTTATTCATTTAGTCTTTCATTGTTTTGAATCCATTAGCGCATATATATAAATATATACACACGTATAATATATATATATATATATATATATATTTATTTTATTTTTTTACTGTGCTGTAAAGTGTAAAGTAAAAATATATAATAATATTTTATAAAATATATATCACATATATAAATATATCACATATGTCATAATGAAATTAATTATTTAAAATCTCTTCACCAGAGATGTAGCATTTCATATATAGATGCAGAACTGTTTTAAATTTGGGTTCAATAGTAATGTTTTATAGTTTATATTAAAAGCTGTTATGAAAGTTATAAACTTATACAAACTTTAAACTTATAAGGAACAAACTTATAGGCATAAAAGTAATACATTCCAACTTCATAACTTCTTTATCCCTGCAAAAGCTGCTTTGGGACAATGTCCCTGGTTAAAAGTGTTATACAAATAAAGCTTTTTTATGTCACCTTCTATTTTCCACAGAGTAGAGCAGAAAAAAAGTAAAATTTTCATCTGTTTCACTTTGTTAATATGTCATGTCCATTTAATATTAAAAGTAACAGATTCAATAACAAAGTTAAAATGTAAGCTAAGATTTTATTCAGCATAAGTAATAATTGCAAATAATTAAGTAAGTAATGGAAGCAGTTCCATGGAAGCACCCAAAATCACGGTCAAAGCACAATCCTTATATAGCATCTTCTGCAACCAGTGTAACTCCCATCTTTTTTGTTGTCTATCTATTACCTCATCTGCCACCAATATCTCTGAATACCTAGGTTTTTCCAATCTAATAAAATAATGGTGGCAAAACCCATCTGTTAATATTTTGGTTTTAAGTATCATATGAATTATTCATGGTTCAAGCTGTGGCCTGTTCATGAACCTCTAGCATGGGAACAATCTCAAATCTGTATATATATGTATATCTGTATCTGTACTGTATATTTTTCTGAAACATTTATTACTCTTCACAAATCACCTTCTCAGAAGTTAACATTATGTGCTACAAGTTATTCTTCAATATGCTGATTCTAATGAGACATTAATAACTTGCTGTGAATCTACTGATTTATAATACACGATAGAAACATACACATAATGAACAACACAAACATAGAAATAACACATAATAATGCAAAATGAAAAAGTTAAAAGCTCCATACCAATTCACTTATTTCAGGGGTGTCCATTTTTTTTTACAAAGGCTTGGTCAGGGTGCAGGTTTTCAGTCCAACCAAGAAAGGTCCATACTGATAGCCATTTAATATGAGAATCCCTTATCCCAGAGATCCCTCATGTTGGTGTTACCTTCTGGTTCTCCCTTTTAGTTATGCTGCCATAGCGAGTTTGCCGGAGTCCAAACTGCACAGTGACTTTAACTCTCATACAACAATAAAGACACATAATAATCAATATCCTTCTCTTCCTGTCACCCTCTTCTCTCTCTCTCTCTCTCTCTCTCTCTCTCTCTCTCTCTCTCTCTCTCTCCTTCTCTCTCTCTCTCTCTCTCTCTCTCTCTCTCTCTCTTTCTCTCTCTCTCTCGGTCGAGTTAAACATGCTTCTGAGGCTCCAGTGACCACTGTTCCTGCCCCTCTCCCCTCCATGGATCTTCCCACTTCGTCCAGGCCTGCCTCTGGATAGTGTTCTCTTCGACTGGAGGCCACTTTGTGCAGCTTGGGACGGTTTCTCATCAACGCCTTGGGTGGTTCCATGAAATTCCGGAGTAAGAACAGGAGCTTTAAGGATGGATTGGACTGTAGTTAATGTCAACAGTCTGCTACACTGACTCAGGACTACTTTTCGCTTCTGATCACCATCACTGCACCCCGCAACATCGTTTATCTGCTATAAATGGACATTCGGTGCAACCCAGATGAGGATGGGTTCCTTCTTGAGTCTGGTTCCTCTCAAGGTTTCTTCCTTATGCCATCTCGGGGAGTTTTTCCTTGCCACAGTTGCCACCGGCTTGCTCATCAGGGACAAACTTACTTATAAAGAACATATTCACCAAATCACCACATTATCTGTGTAAAGCTGCTTTGAGACAATGTTCATTTTTAAAAGCGCTATACAAATAAAAATGAATTGAATTGAATTGAGAATCATTAGTGTTAGACAGGGAGATGGGAGATTTGATGTGGACTTGCTTGACTGGAATGAAAACCTGCACCCAACCATGCACCAGCCATATTGGACACCCCTGACTTATACAGAGAATGATATGTCCAAATTGTTCGCTGATGAGCAAGCTTGCTCATCAATATTAACCTCATAAAATGACCCCGGGTTTCCGTGCATTTCTGTGCATTTTTTTCCATGCATTACAGTTTCAAATGATTTCAAATGAAAGCAAATTGTTTGTATTTGTGCAAATCCAACAGGAGAAAAACTGTTTTGAACAGTCATTGATGACCTTTCATCATGATGTCCAGCTTTTCTTGAAAAGTCTGTTTTGTTAATGTCCTTGTAAGTGTATCTGTGACCAAATCAATTACTTCTTCTCTGTAAGCCGTTGTGGAATGAAAAAACAGCTAATAAATCCACACGGATATATTTCAACTTGTTCAATTTGCTACAGGGGCAGTTTGTGAGCTCTGACAAGATCGTGCTCTGACCAGCTAATCGAAGGACATGAAACTGCCGACATTATTGTACACTTGCGAGGCTTGGAGTCAGCCGCTAATTCTGAAGACCCCATGACAAATACCTTTGCCAACACATGATGTGATGGCTGATATATGAATAGAAACTCTAATGCAAACACTAAAGGAAGCAGCACACCCGAGAGAAACGCTATGAAATGAAGAGAATAGACTGTTGTAAATAATTTAATTAAAAGAAAAAATGTAAACATAAGTTAGTGATTCAGAAGTCCACTGCTGTAACCTAAAGCAGTTTTACTTTCAAAGCTTTATAGTAAAATGAAATGTATAAATTGTACAATATAAACATGGAAAAATCCATCTATAGTACAGTAGAGTTCAATAACTAATACAGATTCATGTTATAAGCAGGACATCCAATATCACTGACCAGTATTATAGACATGAAGCTGGTCTTTTATTAATATATATATATATATATATATATATATATATATATATATATATATATATATATATATATATTTATATATATATATTATTGGGTTAAATTCACACAAATTCACTATTCTATTTTAGTTTTAATTTCACATTTTGTTCAGCTTAAAAAAATAACAAAAAATAACAAAAAACACATATGAAGATATGTATTAGTGGATTTCCCCCTATTCTCATATGTAGCACTGGGGGCCAAATCAAAAGTCATTAACCTGTTATGTCACCCTCTGTTGTTTCACTGAATACCTCAAAACGATCAAATTTGAGCTTTCTTCTTCTTCTTCTTCTTCTTCTTCTTATTATTATTATTATTATTATTATTATTATTATTATTATTATTAATAATCAATAATAATGTTTATTTCGTTTTTTGACTTTTATTTTGACGAAACCTTACCAAACCGGAAGTAAAAGCATGTAATTCGATTGAGGCGTACCGCTGAAAGACAAGCGGCTTTATTTGTGATCGCTTTTTCAGGAGCGCCGGTTTTCTGGCAGGATTTTCAGCACTTGAGCTGATTATACATGAAGGTAAACTTGGGTGATATAGAAACTCTTTTCAGAGCAGTGGAGTAACACTGGGAGACCGAACTGACTGTTGTGTGCTAGCATCACAGCTAACTAGCATCAGCTGCACCTTAGACGTTCAATTGAACTCAATCATCAGATCATCATCATCAGGACCAAGACAGTGTCTGTGACTGATGAACTATATGGGCTTTCAAACGGTCTTGTGAGAGTCGATATTAGATCAGTAGTAAATATAAAGCAAACACTGACTCCATTGTGGCTTTTAAACATGAGATATTAGTATAATATATAAATACAAGTATATAAGCTGCTTGTGTAGCGTCCCAAAATATTCACATTTATATTTTCTCATTAACATCAGGAAATATTAGCCTTTAAAAATGTTGCAGTAAGGAGAGGTGCTCATTATAAACATGTCTCAGTGCAGCCTCAATAGCATCAGTTACCACAACAAATTCTCTTTTAGTGATCTGAAATCAATATGTGGACACAGGATGCTCCAAAAAGGGACATTTATCATCAACAACAAGTCAGTTTTATATATATATATATATATATATATATATATATATATATATATAGAGAGAGAGAGAGAGAGAGAGAGAGAGAGAGAGAGAGATCAATCTGTCTAGTTAGGAAGCAGAAGAGATTGTGGAAATTAAAGTGATCCAAACTGAAAGTGACTACAGGTGCACTGGAGAGGCAACAGCAAGACAAGCAGCATAAAAGGGGAGGTGTGTGTTGTGTTGTGTTGGTGTCCTTGTCATTGCTTGTAGCATGTAGCAGTACCTGCGCCTGGTTTCATAAGTAATCCAGGGAATGTTATTTTGCCTGCAACATCATTCAGCATGACTGGTTTGGGTCAGTGAAAGTCTGAGGAGGAATATCATTCGATGGTTGCACAGATCTCCCTTTCCCCCGTTAGATGCCGGGATAAAATCCTCAGAGATTTGTCAGAATTTATGATAGTGCAGTGGGACCTGGTTTCCTCCTCATGCATGACATGATCATGTGACCAGATCGTGTAGGCACCCATTCAAACACACAGTAAAAATCTAAGAAAATATTAAAATTTACAGACTGATCCATGTTAATTTTAATATTTTCTTCGAATTTTACTGTGTGTTTGAATCCACCCCTCAGGGTTGACCCTTTTGGTTTCCATTGTTATATAAATTTCCATCACTCTCCAGTCCAGCTAATCCCAGTCCTTTTCAACTGGATTTAGATCAAGTGACATATACAGGGGTGTAGAAATGGCCTAAATATTAAGCCCTAAATGCTAAAACAGTGGTTGAACTGATATTTAAAATGGAATCTGCAGAAGGTTTGTCCTTAAAAGCAGCCAATAGTGAATAGCGTTGCGCATAGTGCATATAATTGTGAACTTGATATAAAAGTGTACAGTGCAGCTGATGTTTATTTTAGAACAGATCACCTTGAAGAATTTGTGAGTTGAATTTGAAAAAACACAATATGTAATTGCAATAAATCTTCCAGAAATGCAAAATGTGTTGTAAGAGCCACAAAAATTATAGTTAAATAATTCCAGTTTCTTACATAAATAAATCCAGAGAGAATTATTTGGTAGATTGATTACATAATAGTCAGTACTGTATCTTTCTCTCTATCAGTTGATTGCTTGAATATACAAATATTAGATACAATTGTCCGTCTCACACTATATCAAACTCAACTCTGTTACTTTAATTGTCTAGTTATTTGATTTGCATGTCGAAATTGTTCGAAAGATTTCATGAAAATTTGAATAGCTGAGTAGGTATGTAACTTGGGACCTGACCTAATCAAGAAGTCTTGCATTTCACTGCTTTCCAAAGTTTTTGTGAATTCGTATCACATGAAGAAGTGTGACTGATAGATGATCGATATGCCACAGCATGACTTCTTTAGGAAGTCAAGTCAAGTTTATTTCTATAGCGCTTTTCACAACAGACATTGTCTCAAAGCAGCTTTACAGAAATCAACAGTCAAGGTGAATGGTGTGCATTTATCCCTGATGAGCAAGCCGTGGCGAATGTGGCAAAGAAAACCTGCAAGTGCAAGATGGAGGATGCACCATCCAGTTTTATCCAACACAGCTTTAAAAGGAGAAATAATTAGCATCAGAAGAGAAGCTGCTTGGCTTGTGTTGTTGCAAACCAGGAACCGATGCTACATTTTGACATTCGTTCATGAGTTCCCAGCAGTTGCCACCCATTTTTGTAGCAGGCCTCTGAAGAGATTTTGCATGTTGAAAGTGCACTGTGACCCCTTAAGACTTGGGAAGATGCTGTTTTTTCTTGTCACCTGCAATCTTTCATCTGCAGTTGAAATGAACAAATCGCTTAGGATAAGGCCATTTTACTGGAATACTGCAGTTATGTACTTATGCGTCATATTATTACATTATGTTGTATATAGTATGTCGGTTCTGAAAGTGGGTGTTCATAACAATAGTGAGTGCCTATTAATATATTATACTGACATTAACCTCTAATATGTTGTTTAACACATTAAATGTGCTTACATTTAATTGTGGTCATTTCCTCAGGTAACCACAAACACTCCACTGCTGAGGGGGAAACAACAGCTGATAACTGGGGAAGAACCATCAGACCTTGCTTGAGTGCCAGAACCTGATGAAAGTGAATGAAAAGAAGAGGAGGGTTGGATGGTTTAAGAAAGCTATAGCAGGAGGTGCCAGTGAAAATGGCATTCCTTGACAATCCCACCATCATACTGGCCCACATCCGACAGTCCCATGTGACCAGTGATGACTCAGGAATGTGTGAGATGGTGCTGATTGACCATGATGTTGACTTAGAGAAATGTTATTTAGGTGCGCTGTCTGCTGGCAATGGATTGATGGGTCTGTTAGGGGATGGCATAGTTAGTGGAGATGTGCAGCCTTGCGACCTCTCTCAGTCCGTGGACATCACATCCAGCTGGGATTTTGGCATCCGTCGTCGCTCCAACACAGGTAGGCAAATTTCAAAAACGTTTGTGTTATTGAAAACGGTTATATTGTTCCTCTCTTTTCCATTTGAGCCAATCTGAGCAGAAACATTCCATACCTATCATTTTTTGCCTTCGTTTTTTTTAGTTTTAGTCTCTCTCATTTGTTTTCTCCATTTTTTTTTTCTTTATTTATTTCTGTTTGTCTGAACAGTTTTCGTATCAGCTGTAATTGTGTGTTGTAGCCATGCAGGCTTTTGCCTATGGCCGAAGCACAGCAGTGCCAAGATAACAGTATAAGCACACTTTTGCTTTTGTCAGAGTGCTTAATTATAAATGTGTAGAAATGTATTTTAACAATGACAGTGTTTGTCTGACCCAGTCAGACTCTTAGTAACTAAAGAAAATTTGTGTATTAGATAAAAAAAAGGGGGTTAATTAAACGTAAATGTTCTGGCAAGTCTGGACTGACATATAAAAGGTGATTTTTGCATTCTGGCTAGTAGCATTAGATGCATTTTTAAATCTTGTATTCTATGACAATACAAATAATGTGTAAATAAATAAATTATGTAATTATTGAAAAGATATTAAATAATAAATTGTTCATTAAAAAAAAAAAAAAAAAAAAAAAAAAAATATTATATGTCAGACCAGAATTGCCAGAACATTTACGATATATAAAAATA